>JAUMHF010000013.1:14282456-14322615 GCA_032359275.1 Microctenopoma steveboyesi
ACAGGCATGCCCTACTGGGAGAAGGCCCCGGGGCAGACCCAGGACACGCTGGAGGGATTACATCTCCCGGCTGGCTTTGGAACGCGTTGGGGTCCCCCCAGGTGAGCTGGAGGAAGTGGCCGGGGATAGGGCGGTCTGGGTTTCCCTACTTAGGCTACCCCCGAGACCCGATCCCGGACTAAGCGGAAGATAATGGATGGATGGATGGATAAAAAAGACAAAATCTTTAAGACATGTAAGTTGTAAGTTACATCCACTGGGGAAAATCTCATACTTAGTCCTACAGCTCACTCTGTGCTGTAGGGACTCTTGCGTCACTAAATTTGAGCAAAGTAAGTATTAAATCATCAGTATCTCTATCTCTCAAGTCTCTGCACCAACAAAAGACTGAGCAATGTGTACATGTTGTCTGCAAGTACGTGTGAACACAAGCAGCTGTAGAGCTGATACGGATAAGCAAATAGCTGCACACACATCATTAGGGCTCGTTTACAGACATTAGTCGGGAGCGGTGGCAGCTCATAAACTGAACTGGTATGTGTGTATCATGTGCTCGTCAGATCTATGTAGGTAATTATGGGGGCATAAAGTGTGTATAATTTTTCTTCATTCCTTCCACTTCCTCTTTCCATACAGCTTACCACTCCCTTTCCACTGTTGCATAGTTGTCGGGGGAACGGGCACTGAAAAGCTATAACTTGTCCTAAACTCTGGCTTATCTGTTTTCTGACAGTTCCAAGTGTTCGTGCCTTCTTCCATGCATTCGGCATTAGTAACACAACATTTGTAAATCTAGGGACTATTTTTTTTCTGAACAGCTCCAATAACCTAAACTAGAATGAAAGTCACGGTTCGTGACTTTATAAACCTTTATTGAACGAGACTTTTACAGAGGCTGCTCACAGAGAAACAGCAAGGATAACGATTCTTCATTAAGGAGTTCATATGGTCCCTAATGAAGCTAATGATTCCAACACCTGGTCTTTCATTGCATATGACTGTAAGTAATTAAAGTGTTCAGACTGTCATTAGACAAGCAGCAGCTGGGGTGAGGGCAGGGGAAGAAGCAAAGGCAGGGCAGAAATGAAGGAGATGCTGGCAGAAGGTAGACCAAGACAATAAGAAGTGAAGGTGTAAAGGAAGGGCAGGGGGAGGGTGTGTGTGTATGTATGTATGTGTGTGTCAATTAGGCAAGTGCAATCTCATCTTTAGTGTGGGACAACATACATCACCAATGACAGCCCCTCCTCTGTCAAAACGACCAATTAAAGCAAAGCTAATTCTGGCATTCACCTCTGCATAGCCTCTGTCTAACACGGCCTCTCCTGTAAGCATGAAGGTTGATGATGCACCCTCTCCTACAGCACAGCTTCTATAGGTGCACATGCATCTGTCACGCAGAGGTACAAACATGTTGTTTTAAACAAATTTGGTTTATATTATTATTTTATTAACAGAGTTTTTGTTGACTAAGACCATAAGCTGAGAAAATTTAGCTCTTCCCTATAGCAGTACGTTTTTATTCAGAAGGTTTATACATCTTTTAAATAAACAGAAACAGCAAGAAATAGTCTGCAGTCAACAGCATTGTTAAACTCTGCAAAAGGTAAATATATACACTAAATATGTTTCAATATGAAATCCTCTCTACATGTCACCGAATTTAAAAATAGGCTGCGAATCCTGCCTTGCTGCTTCATCCAAATTGCTTTTAAGTCATAAATCATGCAGGTAATTTAAATATATAACATCCCCATAGCTTTGCAGTAGCTTTAGAAAGCAGTAACCTACACACATTACCTGAATTACAAGGCTCCCCTCCAGCCTTATTTAATCTTCCTCACTTGAACAATAAAATTGTGCTTCATCTGAATTTGTCAGCTGCTGGAGGCTAGAGGAAGGGAGAAATAAAAAGCATGAGAGGCGAAGTGATACAGCTATGTCAAGTGAATTATGTCCCTTTATCACCTAACCCTAAATCTTCCATACACACACACCCACATGCAAACGAATGCATACAACTGATTAAACCCAACAAACATGGACTGGTGGGAGTGTCCGCAGACCACAAGGCTAATTGAACTGTCTCTGAGGTGGAGTGAACTGCTCCTATATGGATGATCATAGGAAGATGAAAGCAAAAGAGAGGACCAGAAAAAAGGTCTGAAGACAAAGAATGTGTGTTTGTACCTGTCCTGCACAGGAAGCGTCTCTATTTTTCCACTCCTAAACAGTATTTCTTTGCAGGTAGGGGCTGTAGTACAGTGTAGTGCAGCTGAGATGTGTCAGGGATGGATGGCCTGGAATGCCATCAAATAATCATAAAAGCTCTTAAGTTTCAGAGTGACCGTTGATGACTCTTCCTTTTTCTGTGAAGGGATAAAAATAAAGATATTTGGTGAATACATTTTGACATATTTTTTGGGAACCTGACCCTGTGTGTCCCACAGTGCAACAGATGTTTAACTACTCTCTGCAGCCACCACTCAGCCGTCCCCTGTCTTTGTGTGTTAACCAGCTCTACGTGTGTCTGTCTCCTCCTCTCATTCATGGACCTCTGTTTAGTACTAATTAGCTTTGTATCTCCTCTCTCTTTCTCTCTCGCCTTCCACTGTTACGCTGGAGCCTTCGTTTCATTGTACTGTCATCTCTCTGTTTGCTGTGCTAAATAATAATCATCCAAGGCTTAGCCCTCCTCCCCCCACCTCCCCTCCATCTCCTCCTCTTCTCCTCCTCCGCTCCTCCCTCTTGTCCTCCTCATTATGTCTCGGTCTCGGTTGTGACGGCCATCATCAATCAACTAATTCTAAACAGTGTTGAACCTTGCAACCCAGAACACCCATCAGTGCTCACCTAGGAAGTGTTCTATTCCCCTGCGGACCACTGGGTCATAGAAACCAAAAGCAGATATTAAGCTAGGGCCCAGAGAGCAAGAGAACAACGGGCCTTATTATAGTCTAGTTGTCTGGGACTTTGGGGGATTGTTTTTTGCTCTTCATCTTCGATCATAATCATAGTTTAGCCTCTGAACGTACTCAATGATCTGCCGGATGATCAGCATCGCTCCACTGAATAATTAGTATAAGCAGTGTTGGCTCAAAAAAACTAAAACTGAACAATTAACTTTCAATAAATAGTCTCTGCCACCTGCATCATGACATGACCAGTAAAAATGGGATGAACAGACTGGAAGAGTGGGAAAGTATCCAGTTGATGTCTTATTCAGTTTACAGCTTTTAGCTTTTCTAGGATTTCCTCAGTTACTGAAATGAGCATTTATAACCCAGACTCCAGCCTTTAGTAACAAATTACAACAATCTAATGAGTTTCTATTTGTTTCCCCCATGTTCCTGTGCACCGCGCTGGAATGATGTCAACCTTTTCACCTCCTAACTATAGTGGGTTGACAGACATCGCCCACTTGGCTTAACCTCTTTTACATTTGTGTATGAATAGAGGCAACATAAATGGCTCCTTTGAGGAGGAATGGCCTTGCTCTGTGTCTCCCAGACTCGTTCTTGCTCATTTCGTCTCTGTGCTCGGCTTTTCTTGTTGCTCTTGTCTGCGCATGCATGAGTGCATCTCCACACATGCATTCTTGTCTGCGTGTAAGATGAAAAATAACTCTATAACTCATGTCATCTATAGCACAGCTGCCAACCAGTCTGCAGAAATATCAAGTGGTAGCTAACTGCTAACTTGTGTTACAGCCACCGTTGGTTGTGTGGATAAGCCTGCAGAACAGTCTTTCACCTTAGTCTAATAAACCCACTTTTCGGACACTGAAAACTGTAGCATGTGATGAATAACATTTGAGATACAGGTAGCTTGGTCAACCTCGCCGACCTAATCGTCTAATCCTTACATCACAACATATTTCCGTACAAAGTATCAGGTTATGACTTTCGTTGTGCAGATAAAAGCTATTTGCATGGATTATACTGTATCAACACAAGACTCTTTTGTTAAAGGTTGTTATAGTGGCAATCTAATGACCATAAATCACAATTATATTATATTACCAAACATAATATCTCTAAGCGGTGTGAAATGTTAAATGCCAGGTCTTTTATATGTGGAGGACCTTATCTCAAATTATGTGATATTTGTGCTTGGATGTCTTTGTCAGGATATATTGTAAAAGCCTAATTAAATGGTGTAATATAGCCTTTCTCTCACTTATCTAATGGAGAACAGATCAAAGAGTAATAATTACTTTGTAGCAGGCTTTTACAACCTGTTTCTTGACATTACTGTAACTGGTCTGACAAGGACACTGGGAAAAAACCTAACCACTAACAAAGTGTGTTTAAGTTGTCATAAACAATGCATTTGAAATGTTGATAACCATTAATTAGTAATTCAGACACTTCCACCTGCAGAATGAAGATAAACATGTCTGTGTCATGTGGGTAAAACTTCTGAATTTGTAGCCCATACATGACCACATGCTCCACTTTAGTTGGCAATGTGTTTATTTCATTTTACGTCATATGTTCATAGATGATGTGATCAAAAGACTGCAACATTAAGAGAAACCTTTATCATATCTTCCACAGGGATATGATCATAGGTTTATATAACTTGTAAATTAATAACTGATGTGTCCTGTGAGCTGAACATCAAAGCATCTGATGTATGTGTGAAACAATATAATCTATATAATGTGAATAGGTTTTGGTTTATCAGTAGATGAGACTAAGTCTACACCTGATGTTCATGTACATAAAAACCTGCAGCTCATGATACCCAGATTTCCCTTGACGGCCACACACGCATGCCTGAACACACATATAAACCTGTGTAGTTTAAACGTTGGGTAGATCAGCAGGTGCTGGTGTGTTTGTCTTTAAAGCGATAGCAGTTTGTTTTCTCAGGTCCATACCCTGTTCTTATCAGTCCTGCTTAAACTGGAAGGAAATCACCAAACTGTGAAAGACGTTGACACAGACGACAGTGCAGTTTGGATGCATTAAGAGATTTCAATTGGGAAACTATTGACAAGAAGAAGCTATCTGTTAAGATGAGTTTAGATCCATACTTTGCTTGTGGTGACGTACAAAATGTGCCTTACTACCCTATTAATAACTGAAGTCAGTTAATAAACCGTAGGGTGAGATAACTGAAAGAATAAACGCAGGCAACTAATTCACCTGTGCATACTTTGTGTATGTGTGGCTGTGATCTGCAGGGAGAGAAAATGTATTTGCTCTCTGTCAATTTACTGCTCTGTGGTGTGGTGATGACCGATAATCATCGCAGCAACCACGGATAAGAACAGTGGAGTTTCTGTCAACCTCAGTGGGCTATAAAATTTAATGAAAAGTTAGCTGTAAAATGATAATTATTTTTTTCATCCATCTAAAGTGAGATTGCGGTAATTAGGGTAATTCAGCAGTAAAGTGCGTTTGCTTCTGTGTCTCACGTGCTCCTGAATGTGTAATACAATGTGTGTTTGAAAGCAAGTATTGGAGACACACATGAGACACGGATGAAATCAAAGGTCAAACTGAGTTTCAAGAAAGAACATAAAATAGCCTTTATTCACATTTTATACAGAATATATACTGTATATACATAAACATGATTTTTTTTAATACGTTTATTATTTATTTAGCATTTTTCAATCCATCTGACACAAAGGAACATGAATGCCCTTAATTAACGCTATTAGAAAGATGAATGTACCCTGCCGCTGTGCTCCAGGGCTCTGGCCAATCACAACGGAGCGGACTTTATTACGCTGCAGGGTGTGAGTATTTCTTTAGTTCGGTGTTGGAGTGAGTGACGCGGTTTTTACGCATATGGCATAATTGAAGAGAGTCAGAAAGAAGACGTTTCCTTAGAGAGGAGGTATGGCAGTAGAGTAGTTTCTGCTAACTTTAACAGTGCAGAGACGTTGCTGTGTGCAGACATTTCAGACCAGGTAAAAGTTCGCCTCAGTGATTCACCTCCTAAATTCACAAGGACGTCTTGAATATTAGGTAATAATAGAGAACAGGTGACCTGTTTTACACATTCAGTCGTGCACTGGCGTTATATTTGACCAGAATGACTAACATCGTGGAGAAATCCAAAAACTTTCGCATCGATGCGCTGCTGGCGCACGACGTGGAACCGAGGACGGACAGCGATGGTGCGTCTCCGGAGTTTTATTATAGGAAGAGCCCCGGAGAGGGTCCAGTTTCTAACCGCGGGTCTGAGGCGCCCTCCATCCATCCGAATCCAAACAACCCCTCTCCAGTCCAGCTAGGAATCCTAACACAATGCCAGCTCCTCAACTTATCCCAGTCAGGATTCACTTCCGTGCACCAGGAGGGTGTCATCGGAATACACCCAGGCTCCATGTACCCTCTGGCGGCCTTCGGACGTCAGCACCCCGCCTTCATGTACCCTGGTTTAACGCAGTTGGTTCAGCCATTGCAGCAGATGAAGGGGGCCACAAGGACCGGGACGTTTCCGCTTGAGCCTTGGGTCAGAGCCGGTATGATGATACCCAGACTTGGAGAATATGGAGGTGAGAAGCTTTCCTTACGTGACGTAACACTTTACACTTTACACTTTAGTCAAATAAACAGGAAGAATTTATTTTCTTATTTAAAGTAACATGTTTCTGGTTTTGAAGGGCCTGTGACAATTTATCTGTGTAAGTAACAGGGGACATTTATGGTGAAGGTAACACCTGCAAATGCAGTTATAACATTTAGTGTTTTCATTAAGGTAATGGACCTCTGTGATGGTTTATTAGTCTCCCAAAGCAATATCCTCTCAACAAGACCTCACATCGGGCCAATAAATGATAAAAGACAGGAAAAAGAAATGGAAACCAAACTTGTTTTTTCTTATATCGGTAAAGGTTTTCGTTTGTTTTCTACAAATATTTATTTTGGATGTTAGTAAAAAAATGTTTTCTTTCATATTTAGATCCTATCCTTTTATAGTGGAATATCCGTAATCACAGAGCACAAATTATTTTAGATTTTACTATGATAAAGATAAATTATCTCACTGACGATGCTGTGTGGGACTGCCCCCGTGTTATTCCTCTCTCAGCCCTGGCCCAGGCAGGTTTGTTGGGGAAGTGTCGAAGGCCCAGGACAGCTTTTACCAGTCAGCAGCTGCTAGAGTTGGAAAATCAGTTCAAGCTCAGCAAGTACCTGTCCAGGCCTAAACGCTTTGAGGTGGCAACTTCCCTCATGCTGACTGAGACTCAGGTAAGAACCACGGGTCTGCAGGATCTTGTAATGCATGGTACACTTCGTAGTTTCAGTCTTGTTTTTTTAACGATTAATGTTGTACCGCGTTGCAGTAGCAGAGTTCTAATGCTGCTCAAGATATATAGGCTGGATACTAAAATTTCTTTGTAATGCCAGTAGCTGCTAAAACATACTTGTAAGTGTTTACAATTATTTACTGTTAATTACTGTTAATTAATTACATTTTTACTTGTTTTCCAGAACAAATGCTGACTTTTATTTCAACTAAGATCTGGTCTGTTCTCATCTGAACAGAGGGATTTTTTTTTACAGTGTAACCATTTTACAAACAGTTTAAGTTACAGAATGTTTGTTGCAACATGCTCAAAAACTATCTGGCTTCTTAAGCTGATTTATGATTTTATGATAACTGAATGGCATGCATCACTGTCACTGTAATTCTAATAGTGAGTTTTTTTGTTGAAATTGGAAACCATGCTGGTTGGCTGCCCAACAACAGTTACAAGAGAGTTTCTGAGTTTTGGCCTGTTAATAATCTCAAATGTAAATAGTTGAATAACTCATGAAAGTTTTCTCCTCCTGAAACCATCCCTGTTGAAGACAAGCTAATACATTTTCCCCACTGCTGTCTTTCACCAGGTTAAGATCTGGTTCCAGAACAGACGTATGAAGTGGAAAAGAAGTCGGAAAGTCAAGGAACTAGCAGCTCCCACCACCTCACCTGCTGATATAGAAAGAAATGGGTTGGATATAATTGGTGACAAGCCTCAGGCTGATTCGCAAAGCTCGAGCTTTGAGGATGAAGAGGAGCTAGAAGGGGTAGATGAGGATGAAAAAGAGCAGACAGAAGTGCTGAGGGACAGTTCTTTCGGCTCTGTGGGCTTTATAAGGCATGCAGGAAGTACAGAAAACTATTGCTCTTACTCTGAGGAGGAGCTGGAGGAGGGAGACCATAGAACAAGAAGTGCAGTTTTACCATAGTTACAAAGCTGTGCATGATATTATTGTGTATTGCTTCTGAAAAGACATAACATGCTCAGGTTCATAGTCAGGTGAATTGAGGAACATCATTCATTTTTCACAGCCCAATTCATAGTGTTGTATTCAGAGCTCCCAAATTGATTGAAACAGCCTTACTTTGGCCTGGATATAATCAAGAATTACATAAAACCAGAGAAATGTCATCTTTAATTACTTGGACAGTTAATGGTTTAATAGTCATTAGTCCATCCGAGCTGTTTAAACAATTCTGACTTACAATGGGGATTGTAGTGCATGGTTTACCTACCTGATTTGATCACACATTGAAAGCTGTCTTCTGCATTAAATTAATTAATATATAAATGTAATGTAATGAAATTGTATGAATGAAGGATAAGAGCACTTTCATATAAGGTACTAAGGTTGTATGTGTTACATAAGTATCAGTGCTTACCATTCTGTTACACATTTTAAACCAATGCATCAAACTCTTAAAGAAAACTTTACATTCACCTATTTAACATTTATATAAATAATAATACTTAGATTCTTATAGTATTTCTTTGACAATACTGTCATGAATTGATGAATGAACTTTTATATGATCCTGAACTTTTTGTTTTATAATAACTTTGTGTTTATTTGCATGTTATGTTAAGTTAAAGCCACACACAAAGAAATGGTTGCATCTACTGTATGTTAATTGAAATCTATGGTCAATGTGGCATTTTCCCTTTTTTGCATATAAAGTGTGATGTTGTCAATATATAATTTAGATGATATATTTTAATATATGTAACTTTAAGTGCAACATTAATAGAGCTTATGAAATAAAGCTGAATTCATGACACTGTTTTGAGTCCAGATGTTAATGGTTCACACAGTATGTATATAACTCTCATTGTGAATGTTGTCTGTCTTTTGCAGTCATAGTGTTGGTTCCATTTTACAGTGTTAAATGTCATAGTTTCTGGTTTTAGGGTTAGTGCTTTAATTGTGACATTCATTCATGGTGCATATTTGTACTTTTTGAATCACTACTGTGGTATCGTATGTGGTAGAGCGCTAGTTTGGAAAATGCTCCCTGGGTTTTCTATTGCTGCCACTTCGCATATGACAAATGTCCCTCCTCGGTTGCAGTAATTACCACGGCAAAACAAACGATTGCTTGTTGTCATAGAAACGCCGTGGCCGACAAACGTATTGCATTATTTCACTATTGTTTCATGACTCAAACAGAATAAATAACACTCTCAAGCTTTATTGTATGGCGTTTAAAAGAAGGTAAGACTGCCATGACGTCTTATTACAGCAGCGTTTAGTTTAGTAATAACCATAGTCAATTCGGCACTTAGCGTTAACAAATACAGTAGCTACATATTAGCATTAACGCCAACATTAGTTAGTCAATGTAACATTAGCAATAGCCTAATTTAAGGACCGTATTACCTTATAGTAAACACTATGCTGTGTTTACTAGGAAACTTCTCTCTGTAGCGCGTTTTTGATATCTGTCTTTTTCTAGTCATGTCAGCTGAATCTCGGGATCCAGACCAGGGTTCAGGACCTCCACGGACGCTCTCCGCTGGAAACGAAATCAAAGTAATTTAAGAGTTAATATAGTTTGGTATTATTAACAACTCATCTCCAGCGTTTGCTTAGTTGAAGTTGGTTTTTATTAAATTTTAATTGAGCTTTTGAGTAAAATTAATAAATTAATATCTCTTTCTGGATAAACGATGAGTCGCAATAGCCTAATAAGCATTTCTTATAAAGCCTTTTCTGTGAGGAAAAACTAATTGACAGACTGCATTTTTAGAGACTATTTTATTATTTCATTTTATTAATCTGAGAATTAAACTCAAAATATCATATGACAGGGTCAAGGGAGGCGTCACAATCAACAGGAAATGCAATACCTGCAACAAACATCCAGCAAAAGATGCTTCTTCTTGGGGTTGGAAACAAGCCCTGAACTAGTCTGGGAGGACTGGGACCTTGGAAAAGAGTTTACCAAAACATTAGTACTGAAGAACAAGTATAGCAAGCTGCAGAAACTACACTTGAGGTTACAAACTCTCACAGACACACCTCGGCATACATACTGTGTCAGCTTCACAGTGGCAAACCATGAAATGTTATTTTCTTACCACAAAAATACAGCATACAATTAAAATTTGATAGGCGCACGTAAGGTAACATATAACTAAAAATGTCCAAGACTTGGTAATAGATTATAGGAATTATTATTTTTTCTCTCATAGTTATGTGTTAAACCTTAGCTTAAACTTAACCTAGTGTTCAATCTTACCCTAGTTCTAACCTCTTACCTACTCTCAAGGCTCTGAAACCAATTTGTAATCTAACATAACCATAACAGTATAACTTATACAGTTTGTCCTCTCACAGACCTCCAGTGTCCAAGTTTTTCACCACCTTAATTCCTCAGCTGATTGTTGTCAGCCCAGGGATTTCATTCTCTGTGCCAGTCATCTTTAAACCACTACAGAGGGTAACACATATTTACATATTCTAAACCTGAAGATTATAATATGTGTAGATCATTATGTAAAATGGTCCACACAGATAATGTGTAAGACAATGAAATAGAATATTCATATACTGTAGTTTTTTTTAAAAGATTGCCGGAAAGTGTTTAAATTGTTATTATCTGCCTCATCCTATTAAATATTTTGTCTGACTATTGTTTTGTCTGTTGAGACAGTGTGAGTATGAGGACAGCATAGAGTTTCAAAGTAAAGACGGCAGCTTCCAAGTATGCCTCCGTGCCATCATTCCCTGCCATTCCTTGGAGGTTCCTGACTCTGTGCTGCTACCAGTCTGTGCTGTTGAGCACTCTTCACAAACTACTTTCCGGCTTAAAAATGCAAGGTATTTTTGATTGTGTGTAAGCATTTATATGGGGCAGCAGTAGCTCAGTAGGTCAAGCAGTCGTCTATGAATCCAGGGATCAGCGGTTTGATTCACTGTTCCTCCTAGCTACATGTTGACATGTCCTCAGACAAGACATCAACAACCTGTATTATTACTGATGTACTGTCTTGCAGCTGTCCAAGAACAATTTCTCCAAGGGTGTTATATTATGTATGAAATTTTAACTGTTATGATAACTATCTATAACTAGCCAAAATAAGAAAATTCTTATCTGATTAGACTAGACTTTTTTCATATGTTATCCAGCAAGACCAAGGAGATGGTCATTGACTTCAGGAGGAGGCCACCCCCCACAATACTCGTGGGCATCTAGGGAAAGGACATTGAGAAACTGGACTCTTACAAGTACCTGGGTGTCCTCCTCAACAATAAACTGGACTGTAGTACAAATACAGATGTCCTGTATAAGAAGAGTCGGCTCCACCTGCTGAGAAGGCTGAGGTCCTACAGAGTCTGCAGGACTCTGTTAAGGACTTTTTATGATTCTGTGGTAGAATCTGCCCTTTTCTATGCAGTGGCCTGAGGGGGGAGCGGATGCACGGACAGGGACAGGAGCAGTATCGACAGACTTGTACGGAGGTCCAGCTCTGTGCTGGGGTGTTCTATGGAGACTGGCAGTAGTAGGCGAGAGGAGGATGTTCGCTAAGCGGACATCTATCACAAACAACCCAGACCACCCTCTGTATGAGTCTGTGGGTGCGCTGAGCAGCTCTTTCAGTCAGGGGCTGATACACCCTCGCTGCAGGAAGGAGCGCTTTTGCAGATCTTTCATTCCGAAAGCCGTAGACTCATTATGATCGTCAGCTTAACAATGCGCAATGCACATGATATATTGTACATATATTGTCTGTATTGTATTGTACCGTGTACAATAGTCTTGTCTTATTTCATTTTTATCTTATAATTTTTATCATTCATTTTTATTTTATCTGTACCTTTATCTTATTTTGTTTTATACTCTAGCTGTGGTAACACACAAACTTCTGTGGAATCAATAAAGTCCTTTCCTATCTTATCTGATCTTATCTTATCTTGTCTTAAGGGGTCAAAGATTTCAGTCTGTAACCTCTATCTGCCTAACATTTTGCATATTCTTCTTCCTACAGTAAGCTCCAGACATGCTTCCAGTGGGTGTGTTCAGCACCGTTCCAGCTGAGCCCTGAGAAAGGCCTATTAAAGCCATATCAGGAGTGTCACATCACTGTGGTCTTCCAGCCGCAAGAGGCACTAGTCTACCAGCAACATGCCTACTGCACGTTTGGTGAAGAAAACAATCAAGCACAAAGCTCCTGCACTGTTCTGCTGCAGGGACTAGGTACTATAACAAGCTAGATCTGGTCTTGGTTAAATGCATTTAAAAAGTTACTAATCAAACTCAGGTTTGACAACATATGCAGTAAACAATACAGCTTCTGATCTAAGTGGAAATGAATGGGCTTAAAAAGCTTCACCATCAAATGTTGAAAAAGATTGCAATTTACTCTCAGCTTGATGCCTGGTCTGTGTGCATTGCTAATGCTAGTGAAAATGACCTTTAATACGGGTTGTTTTACCACACAAAATACCAAGTTTCTATTCAGGTTACTAATTGAACAGTGGATGAGTCAGTAACATTGGTCTTTATTATGGTTTGAACCTCATGAAAAATATGAACAAAAGCTCCCTCACATGCCTCCTGTCTTGCCTCTTCTTTCAGCCAAATACCCGTATCTTCAGCTGAGAATTCCAGGAACCTTGGATGAAAAAGAAAAGGGCAGACCTGGGCTGCATTTTGGTTCTGTGGCAATTGGACAAAGTTTGCAGAAACACTTTGACATTTGCAACCTCTCTCCTGTAAGTAAGATGCATTATGGAACGTGTGTAGTTTTCAGTGTACTATGACCTATTTGTCTCTTCCTCTGATGTAGGTATCTGCATTTTTTTCTTTGTCACGACTCCCTGGTGGAGTACCCCTGTTTGGATCAGAGTTTATTTGTGATGTCACCAAAGGAAAGGTGGCGTCTGGTGGATCACTACGGGCTACAGTCACCTATTCTCCTTCTGTAGTGGATACTGTTTCTGTCGAGTACTTATCTCTAAAATGTAGAGGGGCGCTTAATGAACCCTTGCTCAAACTCACTGGGACTTGTATTGGTAAGGGTCTCACAGTACTAAGTTACAATCATAGATATAGATGTGTATTCATCAAGTTTTTTAAAGAAATAAGGGAATGAATTAAGATGAGAGTCATTAAAATGTGTATTATTAGATACATGTGTATTTCTCTTTGGAACTAGGTCCCACAGTCTCTTTGTCTACAGCTGTTGTGGATTTTGGCTGTGTCAAGGAAGGAGAAATAGTCATACAGACAATGAAGCTGGTTAATTCCTCCCCTGTTGAAGCTATTTACCAGTGGGACCTTGATTGTAATGGCCACAGTGTGTTCTCTATTCAGCCAGCATGTGGCACTGTATGCCCTCATAGCCATACCACACTAAAAGCAGTTTATAAACCAACACAGCCTATTGCACACTACAGGAGAGTGGCATGTCTCATACTGCACCGGGTAAGAGCTAATGTGCACATGTATAAACACTTAAAATATGAATATAAACCTAAATAAGACTAATGACCCCTCTATTAGGAACCCCTGTTCCTGGACCTGATTGGTACCTGTCACTCAGAGCTCCAGCAGCCAGCCATACTGAAACCTGAGCATTTGATTTTGTACAAGCTTCACTGGTACCGCAGACAGGACCCACCAGGTGATCTTAGTTCCACGAAGCAAGTAGACCAACAGGGGATAACCACCAGCGCAGAGGAGGTGATGTGCCACACAGATTAGCATATTTAGCTATTTCATTATTAGAAAGATGTGAGAAATATATATATAGATGTGTAGTTGACACGCGAATAGTAAAGAAAACAGTTTATTGTCAGTCCTGTCTCCCTGACTTTATTTCTTTGTTATTTTTTACCAGTCAAACCAAAGGCCAGACAGTTCACCTATTGTACAGAGAAGTCCTATGGAAGAACTTTACCAATCCTGCTTAGGGTTAATGGATCCAGTGTCTTCCAGTTCTTCTTTATTGTCTCCACATATATCTGTGGTGCCCAATAAGCTGCTGTTTAATCACAAACTATCCTCCTCCTTGTCTACCTCGTCAGCTTGCTTTCGGTTTGTTTCCATCACCAACCACACTAGAGGAAAACTCAGGTATAGTACCAGGGCTTACCCTGGATCTCACTTTTTAATGTTTTGATATGATGCTGTACATCCGTTTTTTGTCCAAAATGACCTATGTGTCATTTTTCTCTAGTGTGGTGTGGACTGTTTCCCAAGACTCTCCCTTTACTGTCTCCCCCGTGTCATGTGACCTGGCTCCTCTAAAGTCTACCTCATTCAGAGTGACATACAGCCCCAAGCAGCTCAATACCTTGCATGAAACGCAACTGGAGTGCTTTGCTTTCTATAGGGTAATACTGTAAAATATATAAATAAATATATAAAGCCAAATTAATATAAGTGAACATAACAGTTGTTATCTTCACTCTATTTCTTTGTCATTTGTCTATTTTGCTTACCTCTCTGAAAGTTGCAGGACAGATATCACATAGGTGAACAACTCCTGTGTCCACCCTGGTGTGTGACTGTCAGAGTCATTGGTCACTCCTTTCAGCCAGACAAAGAGCACTTCGTCCCTTGCTGCTCCCTTAAACCTCCTCGAGTGGTGAGACTCAAGCGCAGGAGAAAAACACAACTGTTGCAACAGAAATCAGAATCAGAAATATTTTATTAATCCATGAGGAAATTATAGTCTAGTATACTCACTTGTTTATAGCTATCCATCTTCTTCATTTGTCCCTTATCTGTAGTTTTGTATTTGTCTCTTTAGACAGAAGAACATTAAGATAGTATTTAAGCACATTTTTGTTTATGTTAAAGTGTATAAATGTCTAGTATACAATACATTACCACTTCTTAGTACTCATTTGTTGTTCCCAGGTTTTTCCAGCTCTGAGTGTCCTTTCATATCGAACCGCGCTCCTCCAGAATGGTGGAGATCTACCCCTCACTTTCTGTCAGGACCAAAGCTCAAACTCTGCGGTAGCAGAAACTGTGTCCTTAATTCCAAGTTGTGGTATTATCCAGCCCGGTGATCACCAGATCCTCACCCTCAGAACAACTCCCACAGAAGACAGTCCAAAACAGGGATTCACTTTACAACTGCAGCTCAATGCAGCTAAACACACAAAGGTGCCATTTACATAAAAGTATTTGCCCCCCTTATTGATTTCTTAAAATATTTGTCACCTTTAAAATGATTCTGAACAGCTAACTAATTTTAATATTGCAAAAACGAAATACAAAGAATAATAACAATCTGCTCTACTTTAATTTATCAACTGGCATTGAGTCTTTCACATTGCTGTGGAGGAATGTTGGCCCACTCTTGCAAAATAGTTTTAATTTAACCACACTGGAAGGTTTTGAGCAGTAGCAGCCTATTCATGGTCGCGCCACACTATCTCAGTTGGCTTTAAATTTAAGAACAGAGTTTGCTGGTTTGCTTTGAACAATTTTCCTGCTGCATAACCCAAATGCACTTGAGTTAAAGTCACAGACATTCTTTTTCAGGATTTTCTGGTTAATTGCTGATAACATTTAGTAGGATAGTGGAGTCTCTGTAAACATTCCCAGACTGATATATGATAATTACTTTGTTCTTGAATTTCTTCAGATTCTGGCATTATTTGTTGCTTTTTGAGATCTTTTAGTGTGATTGTACATATAAATATTTTTTCTACTTTGAAACATTTGATTGTGACAAATATGCAAAATAAAATATTGTGAAGTACTTTTTTAACACTGTACACTGCAAGGAAACAGATGACCCCACACTATCATGCTGAGCCATTTTCTTTGTCTTCTTCAGGAATTGACAGTTGTCAGCGTAGCAGAAAAGCCGTGTGTGTCTCTTGAGAGGGACAGCAGTTTATATTTTCAGCCAACAGCTGTGGGCTCACAAACTCAGCGCACCTACCACATCCGGAATCTCAGCCATCTACCTCTACGGTTGGTTGGCTGATTTGTTATCTCAGTATTGTTATTCTGGTCTAATAGTGCTGACATTTTTCAGTGTATTGTTTGGAGTATGGATTTGTCTTTGCATCATTAATCATGTCTACAGCTGGCTTTCTGTGATTGTCCTTTATGATAGGTTTCAATGGAGCATTCCAGAATTAGACCAGAGGATTATCCGTGTTGAACCAGGTGTTGGTGAACTGCATCCCAATGAGAGCACAGTGAGAGACTGACAGAACTGCAAATATACTTATCTAGACAGACAACTTTTCAAACTTTTAAAATTACTGAGGAGCTGATGTGATCTACTTTTCTTAGATGCAGACATGGACCTTTAGTCCGCTGGAAGAGAAAACATACAAAGTCAATCCTACTCTCACCTTCTGGCCAATTCAGATGGATGGAAGTAACAAATCTGAGCTTACTCTTAAAGTGCATGGGATAGGCTCCAATGGCTTCTTAGAGGTGAAACTGTTTTTGTTTTTCATATTATGTAGGCTTTGGTGTGCATGTATAGTTTGACAAACAATTCAAATGACCTCACATTTGGAGAATTAAGTGGAATGTGGATACAGGTAGTGTGCCTGTTTGTTTCCTCCCCAGGCAAAGGAAGCAGTCATAGATGTTGGAGAAGTTCTGGTTGGAACGTATGAGTCAATTGAAATTCCACTGGTGAACAATAGCCCCTGTGCTATGTCCTTTTGCCTGTCTGTACAGCAGCGACTTCTGGAGGATGAACCCGTTGATCACTCAGAGACTGAGTCTAATGGTATTCTCTTTTGTTGGATTTATGGTTGCTTTCTGTATGTGAAGTTATTTCGTTCTCTATAATGAGTATTTTAAAGTATCCAATAATTCTTTCTCACCGTAGAACCTGTCTGTCCAGGTGTCACAAAAACACAGCTGAACCAGTGTTGTAGACTAAATGTGTATCCCACTGTGCTCATGTAGACCTGCAGCTAAAGTGTGACAAGGGAATCATTGCCCCACAATGCACAATGTTGCTCCGACCTACTGTAAGTCCACAACGGCGAGCCCAGTACTCATGGACCATCAGCTACCAGACATTGAATTGCAATGGTAGATAGAGCCTCATACAAAGATTCTACATGCCTAAATATATTCTGCTTTTCAGTTCCTATAACTCTATGTGTCTCTCTCTCCAGGGTGTGTCTCATCCTCCCCTTTAGCAGTGTGTGAAGTGCGAGCTCAGGGTGTGTTTCCCACCCTACAAGTGGTAGATGTGTGCAGTGGTGGCAGCATGGGCAGGCTCAGCAAAGAGCATCTATGGAAACTGCTCTCACTGGACAGCCTCAACAAGCACATGCTCTCCAACACTTCCTCATCTGAGCTCACATATAGAATCCCCACTAGGCACAGGTGAGGGGCGAATTTTACAAATATTTATTTTCTGTTACTTGGACAACAGTGCCAGCATAGACTGGGCTTTGCACTTTCTTAAGTGAAAGTGAAATGTGGTTGAGATTAAGGTGTGTGTCTCCTCCTATCTCCAGTCTGCACAGTTACCATTCCATCTTCACCAAAGCCATTTTGGATTTCAACTTTAGTGCTGCTCCCTTAAATTCAGACCCCTCAACTTTTGTGCTGATGTTTCATAACCCGAGGTCTTTTCCTGTAGATTGGTGAGTAACGCACTGTGGGGGTTGTTGAATAAAGTTTGAATAGATTTATTCTAATCTTTGGTCAATTTCCTGCTATAATTTGTCTCTTTCTTCAATGTTAGGACATTCTTGTTCCCAGAGGACCAACAGAACGAGTTGGAATATTGGGCAGAGACGGGAGAGTTAGACAGCACTGAGCTCTGCCAGATGAAGGTTGCATTTGTCTTATCTTTAAAACATGAAAGAATTTTATAAATATTTATTAGAGATTCAGATTTCACAATAACTCAACGCAAAGACACAAAGGACAAATATCTTTATCTCTTTGACAGGTTCAAGACAGCGATTTGTTCAGCATTTCTCCTCGTTCTGGAACTTTGCACCCAGGCCAGCAGAACACAGTACACTTCAGTTACAGGTCAGACATTACTCCACAGAAAAGTTGGTAATATTTGGTAATGTTTACTGAATTATCGGGACTCTGACAATGATGTCTTTCTTTGGACTTTGAAGCTATTCAGGGCATGAGATCAAACTAACACTGAGATCACAAACTAATCGAAACCTTCTCCTTTACAGCCATAAATTTGTTGGGACCAATCGCTTTCCTGTTGTATTCAAACTCTCTTATGGCAGAGAGGTCTTGGTGAGGCCGGACATGAGACACATTTACATAAAGCTCATATTTAACACGTCTAACAGCACATTGGTAATCATTTTTCAGAGCATTGTGTTTCTCTGTGCAGTTGCACTTTGAGGGGGTGACAGTGGAGAGAGAAAGACCACATCTCCACGTTGCTTCCAATCAACATGTCTTCACCTCTGTAAATATTGGAGACTTTAGCCCTCCAAGGCAGGTGTGTATATTTTTTATGAGTGAACATTCACATTTTTGATTTTGTTAAGGAAAACGTGAATGAAACTTGCTCCCCCATATCAAAAATTCTGTTAACCAATATCAGTTCAATGTCTTTGTCCTGTCAGGTGTATGAATTACACAATGCTGGTGCAGTGCCAGTCCATTATGAAGTGGACACAGCTGTGTTGTCACAGCTTCAGGTGGACAACTTTAACCACCCGGTGCTGCGCTGCCTCAATCCAGTGGGAGAGGTTTTACCTGGAAAGTCGGCCATGCTGGAATGGATCTTCTCTCCACTGGAGCCAAAGATTTACCATGTGTGGATCGAGCCATACTCTCTGCTGTTGACTTTTTATCATTGTCTCATTTCTACTTTCTGGTTGCCCATATTTTACTGTAGACAACTTGTTTCAGCAAGTCCTTATTTTCTGTTGCATTATTCTCTTCAATCCGAAAGCAGTTTCATATTTATATTAAATAAGCATTTTGGTTTTAGCACATTCTGCCCATGTTTTCACATTTTCGGCTGACTGTTTGTGAATTTTGTGTCTCACTAGATGGATATTCCTATCCACATCCAAGATGGGGATTCAACACTGGTGAGCTTTGAGGGATGTGGATTTGATAGTCGGACCCTTGGAACCTCAAACCCATTTACCTGCAGTGATAGTATGCGGTCTGTACCGCGTAAACAGAGGGTGTCCTTTCCTGGACAGGTGAGTGCAGCTGCATCTGAGTTAGATAAAGCAAAGCAGACTTTGCTGACATACCATATCCTTGTTCAAGGATCCATTTACCTTCATAATGGTGTGTGTGTGTGTTTGTAGGTGGTATTCCTCTCTGAGGGCAGCATTTCTCTAGGTGATATTCCCGTGCTCTCCAAATCTTCAAGAATCCTCTTCCTAACCAACATGTCTCAGACAGAGACCTTTCACTATACATGGAACCTACCGCAGGAGATCAACCAGCAGGTAGAGAAACACTTGGCTCAGCTATGGATGGGTTGGTAGAGCGATCCACAAGGAAACCCTGTAGTAGCACTGCCATGAATGAGTAACTGTCAAAACAACAGAACCAACAGTTTCATCGTGTGTATCCATAAAGTATGTCAAAAAAATTTACTGTCAAGTTAACAGTGAAACTACAGGCTTCAAAGTTTCACCTCAGATCTTGCTCCAACGTTGCCATGAGCCCAAACATCCAACATGCAAAAAGTGCAGCTGAATAGTATCAAAGAGTCTTTAATGGGAAATTAAAATAACAGAAATTCAGTAAATAAATAGTTGCATTCATCGCTTAATTTCGTATGGTCTGTTTTTTATTAATCAATAAGAATAATAGGCAATGTGTTTACATTGACAATGTTTGTAACTATTGGTATTGGCCAGGAGTTTATTAGCAACATAGAAATCAGATTAGCTTTTATTTCTGTATCATGGGAAAAACATCTATACAGAAGTGGTGTGTGTGACATATGTGTGTGTGTGGCAGGTGGTGCAGATCCATCCTGAGGGAGGAAGTCTGTGTCCAGGGGACAGTGCTCTTTGTGCTCTTACTTTCACTTCTGCTGACTATCCAACTGTTTATCGACTAGATCTCATCTGCCAGGTAGCCCACGGCAGCACTATAGATTGGAATCAGCTTCTTTTATTTTGTGTTATTCTTCCAGATGAACATTGTGTTTTCTTTTTCATGGCTCTCTTTTCAGGTTACTCAGGAAGCAGCGATGGTTCATTATCAGAAAGCTTTGCTATGTTGGAAGCAGGAAAGAGAGAGACAGCAAGATGAATTGACACTTATGGAACAAAGCCTTACAGAGATCCAAGGGGTCCTGGCAGACAAGGTCCTATTATTTTTGTATTCTGTATCATACAGTGTACTTGTTTTTAATGTACTTGTGTTTTTCTAACTTGAAAGGTGCTTAACAAACACAGCTTGATGTTGTTATATTATAGGGATTTGTAGCACCTCCAGTAAGTAAAGGACCACCACTCAGAAAATATAAGGTAGTTAGTGTTCAATATAAGATCTGACCTGAATATGAATATTAATGTGACATGTGAACCAAAATAATGTTTACTTTTTCTTCCCTCCAGCCACTTCCACCTATTTGTAGCAGTAGTTTGAAAGAAGTGAGAAACAAGTGTGACAGACCAACAAAAACTGAGCGCCAGGCCCTGCGGCAAACAGTCAAACAAGTACGGAAGCAACCTGAAGCACCGCAGCCTTCTCTTTTGCATCTTGAGGTTACAGCACATTCTCATGGGCTTCCGGAGTACCTCACACACTTTCCTGACCAGTTCAATAAGCATTATAGGTAAGATTCGATATGTAGTTAATCTCACTAGGCATAATAAAGCTGCATAAGTACATTTAGAGAAATTGCTATGGCTATATGCAAATTGCAAATTGGCTAAAGAAAAAAATGTTCTCATCTCTACTTTGTTCCACAGATACCTCCTTTCAGACAAGGACCAGAAGTCTAAAACTACTTTTTCAAGCGCAAACGTCGCTGCTGGGCTGCCTCAACTAACACGGGGCCCCGAGAAAGAGATCGTAGTGCCCATACTCATGTCTCTGCTAAAGTAATTCACCCATCCATATTGCATATACAGTATACAGTAAAGACTAACATTCATTAGATTTACACTTGGATAAAGTGCTTTGTAGAAAAACACGTGTGAATGCGTTTTCGTGTATCTTGCTCCCTCTTCCTTTGCAGGGACATACTTGATGATTCATCTTTTATCCAGACTTTGAACACTATGCTCTCCAAACCCATCACATATCAGCCAGCAGAAACATCTCCCTCTCCCCGCCCCTCCCCTGACGTCTCTGTCCGTCCCACATCTTCTCGTCATAAACCTGAACCTGTGAGTGGGAATGAATGCTTTGAGCCTGAGCTGAATGAAGAGGACAACCTGGTGGACAGGACAACTGCACAATGTCTGGACAACACGCCAAACACAGAAACAGATACACAGAACACCCTGCACCCTGAATATGTGCCGCGTTACATAGCTGAAGATGTTTTGCTGAACACCCTCCAAAACCTGATGATGGAAGCTGTCCGTGGCGAGCTTGTCCTCACCGCACACCCACGCGCTGTTATGTTGCCACCTGTTTCTGCCAGGTGAAGACAAACACACACTATACGCTCACACACATGCATGTAAGTATTTTACAAAAATGCCCATACAGTTTATTGTGTGTGTTTCATTAGAACCAAGAGGATGTCCAGAGCTGCAGCAGAGGAGGAGAGAGAGAACTCGAAAAGAGAAAAGGAAACAGCAGGAAGTTCCTTTGGAGCCTCACCGTAACTATGCTATGCTTTTGAAATCACACACACACAGGTCCACCAGCTTTATTTGTATGTGTCTTTTTTTCTTAGCCCGATGTCTCTTCACTCACTGTGCTTCGACTCGCTACCCCGTTACCTTGGTCAAACATATGAGAGGAGACACATTTTATTAACACTCAAGAACCTTCAAGTCACAGGTTATATGATGTCATTAGTGTCATATAAACTAATATATCACTTTCTATTTGTAATTTAGATGTAGACGTGTATTCAGTATTTCCTTACTACATATCTCTGAAAATACATGTATGAATGTATAGTGTGTATGAAAGCAGGCTAAATTATAATAATAATAATAATAAACTCAGGAGAGACAAAAGTAGATCAGTTCTTTTGGATTCATTTCTTATGGTTATATTTACATACAGTAGTTACTACTAAATAAGAAGATCTGAAGAATAATCAAAACTAATCCAACTAGCAGACAGAGTTCACATCTGGCACGTGTTTCTCTTTCGAACCACAGCGCCGCTGTGGTTTAGCCTCAGCACCGGTGAAATAACCTGTGAAACATAGCACATTACGTAGTGGCTGATAAGTGACTGTTGTTCACACCTGTCTCTGCTGTAACTACTGTAGATTGTAGAATATCAGCCCACTGTGTGTGTCTGTGCAAAGTGGACAGCATGAATGTCTGCTGTTGGCTGCCAGGATCGTAACACAGAGCCAACGGGGAGCAGCTCTGACAGCCTCGCTGGGAGAGACACAGCGATAAAGTCCAGGACCTCTGTCACCAGCACTGACTGGTGCTGTTCCAAGTAGTGTGAAACCTCACCTTGGTGGTGGAGCTGTACCATCCTGCTCCAGTAACTCATTCATCAGTCTCAGAACTACAGGGCTGTGGGTTCACCAGGCAAAAGAGGAGCCAAGTAAAGTGACCGGTAACTCATTGTGGGACAGTGTAACGCACTGGGCTGACTGAGCCGAACATGTGAGACAGAGCCAAAAGAATTCATTGCTGTTGAGGATGCATATGTTGTTGATGATAGAACGATCTCGTCATTGTCTTTACTAAGCAGCCCTAAATTATTGTCATAATTTGACCTTTTAACACAAGATGGCGCTACACACATACAAATGCACTCAATCTGTGGCAATTGCATGGAATCTGTGGGAACAGACTGAAACTGTAATACATGTGTTAGAGGAACAGCAGAGAAACTACTTCACGCATGTAAGTAAAAGTCGTTACAAACAATAACTCTTGTGGTAACGGTTCAGCGTGTACTTATGGTAACAATTCACTGGAATCAGGATCACTGTTCATTTTCTGACACATCATTAGACTTTTCACATAAATAGTCTCCTGAAACGTTAAGAGACCACACATGAGCAAAAATTCTGATATTACTGGTGGAGAAATATCACAAAACGGGCTTCTTTTAAACTTCTATATATATGTGTGTGTGTGTGGCTAGTGAGACACAAAGTGTGGAGTGAAGTCTGTTCCAAAAGTCATCTGCTCCCTCTATCTCCAAGACCATCTATGTGTGTGTGAGTGTGTGTGTGAGTGTGTGTTACCCATCTGGCTGGTCCCCTCTATCTTCAACAGCACAAGCCCTCTGGACATGAGTTGGACAAAGAAGAAAGAGTAAAAAATACCCAGAGCTTTCAAATGGTGAGCAGGGCAGACTAGATAAGCTCTCCTATAATAAAGTTACTGTTCTGCCGGTAATGCTGATGAATCAGGGAATCAGACTGTTTGTGTGTGGGATGGTGTGTGTGTTGTGGAAGGTTAGTGGAAGAGTGACTACAACTGATAGTAGTTTTCATTTCTTGTTAAAGACTCGGTGGAAATAGTGGCAGTGATGTGATGCTGTAATAAATATTTAAATGTCTGCATCACTTAGTTCAAAGGAAGTTCACACTACACTACTGGAATTTAGTAACCTATTTGTATATAAGAAATCCTTGGAACCAAATTAGACGTATTATTAGATGCTGCATGTCTTCTATTTAAAACAATACACCAGAACATATCTGTAGTGTTATTATCACACACACACACATTTGTCTTTGTACAAACAAACACAATGCATGAGAATAACATCACCCTAATCTAACAATCTAAAAGTTTCTGCTGTGATGTTATCATTACTCACTAACTGACGTGACGCATTTGCAGAACGTCTCTGTCTAGCCAAAGTTATTACTGCCATTGGATTAAAAATAACACAGTCCAAATGGTTACCTTTATTATGGAATTAGTTAATACTCACAGATGAAATATTGGGTATCCAACATTATGACACTGCTTGCAATTCATGTTAATTCTCAGTTTTAATTCAGCTCTTAATCAATAAAGGAATTATTAGGTTGTCCTTTAAATGCAAAGAACGTAAAAGTGTTTCCAGTCTTGTGTTTTGATTTAGGCTCCGTCTTCCTCCCTACCTTTGCCTCTTTGCAGATCTTTAGATAAATAGTCATCTGCAGATATTTAGGATTCGAATAACCTGATGACACTATGACTTCGCACTGGGCCAAACCAGTGAGAGAGAAGCGGCGGGATATATCATAATCAAACAAAATGATGTAACTTTTGTTTACACATTGCAGCACTTCTCAGTGAGAGGCAGTTGCCTGGAACAGGGTTTACTTTCATTACTTGCTGTAACAAGACCATTATTTTTCCATAACTGCAGTTCCTTCCTCTCTGAAAACAGACATTCGGCTTGTGGACATGTAAAATCATGTGGCGGCGGGAGGTATCAATATTTTATTCTACAGCCCCTCACACACTTGCACTGTGTGCGTGTGTGTGCCCGAGTGTGCCAGTTCTGGAATTTCGTGAACATGCCTTTCTCTTGGGGATTCCAGGGATAACTGTGGTTTGTTTTAAAAAGGTTTGGGTGGTCATATGTTTCTGATTTAGATCTAATTCAGGTTGTCACATAAAATATTAGCTCTGATTGGATTTCTAATCATTTTCATCATAATCACCCGGGAATGTGTTTTGTGGACTTTTCCATGTGTTTTTCTTGAATGGAAACAAAAGGGCACACGTGTGGCACAGAGACAGAACAGAGGACAGGGGTGAAAAGGAATCACATCCAGAGATAGGTGGTGCATTCTGGCAGACAGTAGGAATCCATTTCACGCCCAGATGAAAGCAGTGTGAGAGGGGGAATGTGTGTGCAGCGTGTGCATGACGGGTGTGGCAGTGCAGGGGTTAGGCCTGTTAGCTAGAGGAGGAAGGGAGGGAACCTCTTCTAACCGGGACCAATGTTCTTTTAGTTTGATCAATGACCCAAAACCAAATGGGAACCCAAGTTATTACAACTATAATACAATAAACAAACCTCTAAGCTAATGCCAGCATTTCTCAGTCAGACACCTCTCCAGCTCAAAGATCATCACTAGCGTGACCAAAGACTGTCTCCACTGCCATCACACATTCTAATACAGCTTTAAAAAGGTCTCATGCATGGTACATAGGTTTGAGAACAAGCCCGATTGTTGTTGTGAATACAGTGAATCTGTTTCCTCCCATACAGTAAAATGAATATTATAATTCTAACGTGTGTGTAATGTTGGTTTCTCCTGGTAGAGCTCCTGTATGTCTGCTTCACAACATGGATCTAAGTCTCTAGAGATGCATTATCTATACTGGATGTCACATATCTCCACTCTGATGAAACCTTCTGGCAATAAACAACAAGTGATTACTCCAGGTAATCACTAAGTTGTTAAGGTCAACATGTCGTCATGGGAATATGGGGAGGGAGGAAAGAGATACTAAACCTGAACTAGAAAGCTCTTGCTCCAGCTCCTGTGTTGGCAAGCACAGTATATTCTCTGCTGAAGTGTCTTTGAGCAGGACACTTTCTTCTTTTTCTGAGCAGGTCAGTGCAGCTCAGTGACTACTACCAAAACCATGGTGGTGAAGTATGGAGCTGCACGCAGACAAGAATGTGAACAATACACATAATGCGCGATATGAATCTACTGTATGTGGGCTGATGGCCATCTGGTTAGGGGCTGTGCAGCGTCTCCTCCCAGCAGGCAACTAAAGCTGTGAGCCAAGACCCCAGGCCCAACACCCTGCCGGACTTTGAAATCAGATCTTTATTGTCCATAAAGCCTCAGCCAAGTATGAAGAATCAGCCCTCCCTAACAAAACACACTCATCCAGCAGTGAGAGGGACAAGAGCAGAGAGAAATCGGGGGAAAGCGAGACACAAGTACAAAACAGCAGGAAGAAATGGTGGAGGAAAGAGAGGGAAAATAAAGGCACGGAGAGAGAGAACAGCAAGTACAGAACACGCCAGTGTCACGCTCATGATCACCACTATGCTGTGGTTATTTATAGCTGATTGACAGATAACTCCATTTTCATAACTTTCTAATTTTGTTGCGGTTAGTCCCAGTTCACATATCGATACCGCACAGTCCACAGAGCTCAGCCGTCCCTGTTGGAGCGTCACAGAAAGTATGTGTGATACTCGCTGCATGACTTGTTTTTTAAAATGTGACATGAGGAATATAGAGAAAGAAATATATTTTAATAGCGTATCAGCATATATGTTAAAAATTAAGTATTTTACATGGAGCAGATTTTTATTACTGTATTTTTTCTAAACTTAATGATTTACCAAATTATTAATTATATAATTAGTTATCATGATCACTTATCTCTAATTAATTACTCACAGTGTTGTGCCGCGTATTGCATAGGCATAAACCGAATGACACGCCATGACTATAAAGGATTTTATTAGATTAGATTAATTTGTTTCTTTAATCTTGATTATTTTGTGACTTTCTTTTCTTTGTAGCCATTTTGCAAATGTCATATTTTGTATTTGTCCAAATGCATCTGTGGTCGTTTGTGTAGACATGTGTCTCTTTGTGATAATTTGTATCTTATTGGTCATTTTGTTTCTTATAAGCAAGTTTTATGACCTGCAGAAAATATGAATAGTCACATCACAAGGGTTCTAGGAACCCTGATCTCACGGAGCCCTCCCATTGCAGTATGGAATCAGCAGCTCTGTCTAATGCCGTACAGAACGTTTTCATTGCAATAAAATGTGTCAATGTCTTTGGCTCCATACTAATCACAAAAAAATGCACTGGTATACACCCTGTATATTTATGAAAATACATTGTGTGACATTGACACTCACTAATATATGAAATGTGGTTGGAGCAGAAGTCACTTATTTGTTTCTGAATAAAAATCTGCAAACAGCAAAGACTTCATGTAAAAAGAGTATAAATATGCAGCTCCTGGGAATCTGATCACATGACAAGCTGATCAGCTGTGTCAGACGTTTCCAGTGTTTAAGAAGAAATTAATCTTTGTTAAATGAATATAAAGGGCCAGTAGCTGCTGCAGCCAGTGGCATCAGATTGTCACAACCACCCAATGAATGGATGGCTGCACAGCTCCTTGTCCAGGCAATGATCATCTCTAAACTTGATTATTGCAACTCTCTCCTGGCTGGAGCTTCTGCAGTTACCATCAAACCACTCCAGATGGTCCAAAACGTGGCGGCCCGTCTCAGTTTTAACCAGCCGAAGTACTCTCATGTCACACCTCTTCTCACCTCCCTTCACTGGCTCCCAGTAGCTGCTCGCATCAACTTATCAGGGTTCTTTGTTGTAGTATCATGGTTGCTGGTGTCTTCTTCTTGTAAGTCGCTTTGGATAAAAGCGTCTGTTGTATGAGTAAACATTTCCCTTCCAAGAATCTTATTCAGATATGTGTCACCTGTTAGTCTGAGTTAAGTACCAGTCTTCTGCATGACGATCAGCAATCATCAGCATTAGACAGAAACAGACTAATTCACATGTCCGTGAAAACACCAGCAACAGGCATAAATTTAAGCCATCAAAGAGTAAGCTCGCTGCTTCGGCCATATATGCAAAAGCTTGACAAGCTGTCAAACATAACCATTAAAGTTTGCAGGATATGCGTGAATGTGATAGTAAAACTGGGACAAAAGCTTTATTTGAAATGTATCCACATCAGCGCAGATAAGCTTATAAGAATAAGAATTGCGTGGGCCGACTTTGGGACTCTTTCCAGAGAATTCCAGTGCACTCAGCTACTTGTGCAGAGCTCGGACATCTGAGACACATCATATTTAGGAACCAGGTTGTCAAGGAATCCCACTTAAACGACAAACACTTGACAAACATGCCTGTCACACCAAGATTCTATCAATATGATGATTTGCTCTGCTGCAGTGTCAAATTGATCCAATCAAACAAAACTAGTGTGTTTGATGGATTTGTTCAACCTTTTCACATGCAGTGACACTCCAAAATATTTTAGTGTCAATTTATGAAACCTGCCACTAGGGGAACATTTTACAGAGGAACTCTTTTGGGTACTTTTTAACTAAAGTACGACGTTGACCTTTAACAATTTGGTGTCTCTTCAGTGACTTTTATCAACTTTGCCTCCGAAGTGTGCATTAGTAGACAGGGCCGAGGCCTTCGTGAAAGACTGTGGTACTCGACTGGTGAGCTTGCCTTGTGTTACACTTGTGATTAATTGCGTCACCACAGTGGAACAAAGTTGGGTGTCAGGGCTTTTATGGACCACGACAGTACAGTGGTGTTGAATTTCAATGGATATGCCCTTGGCCAGATAGGTGATAGTACTACACACACATAGGCTAAGATGTGAAATACCAGGGTTCTCTGTGTAGCAAAGGAAAGGTGACCAGAAAACAATGTGGTCTTCTTCATTCCAGAAAAAATGAAGAAAAAAAATCAGGTACAAAGATGTATGAGTATAATAAGTTACTACTATTGCTACAGGTACGACACCTGTACTCTTGTTTTGGGTCAGGTCCCTCTGCCCCTCTCTGTATGCGTGCGTGCGCATTTATCCACTTATCTCCCTTGGACTAACTTCACTCTCTCTCTCTCTCTCTGAGTGACACTGAGGTTTTCGCTTCGCCTGGAGCGACGTCACACCAAGCTGGAAGAAGACGTGCGCATTTTTTCCTCCGTTTATCAGCCAAAGAAAACACACCGACAGACTGTGGCGCACAGTCAACTCCACCTGCGGCCAGCGCGCACCTTCAGCTGCTTCAACAGCTTCATCGGTGCGTCAGCTGCGAGAGCGCGTGGGGAACATCCAGGTAAACCGAGCGCAGTTGTTTGCGTGTCCAGAGAGGACCTTTGCGCTGTGACTCACCTCTCTTTCCTCCTCAGACCACTGCTGGAATCATGCACCGCGCCGCGACGCACAGAGCAGACCAACAATGAAGAGGTTAACCACACCTTTGAGAGCGGACGTCTCTGCAGTAGCCTCTTGACCAACTTTGTTGCGCATGGAGATGCGCGCGGCAGCACAAGTGTTGGATGATGAACCTTTTGCACTCTTGCTGACAGACACTTTTCAATAAGATCAGACCCCAGGGACCTCCTATGTATCTCAGAAATAACCCAACTCGGTGTCGGCTAAGCTGGTCAGTACTTTAAACGTTTGCTCGTGAGGATTTGCAGTGTTCGACATGACGGCTCGTTTATCGCGGATCCAGCTGGCCCTGTTCTTCATCTTGCTCTGTCCGGTCAACATCATCGGGCTCTGGTGGTAAGTGCTCTTTATTTACCACGTGTTGCGTGCTGCTCTATGAGTTATTGATCGCAGCGGAGTTAGTTTTGTGGACCGCAACACGGGGCGTAATCCCTTCCGTCACATTACCGGCTTTTCATCCCAGGACGCACACGGCGTGCTGCGCAGACAGAGCGCCGGGTCTAAAGACGAACAGGGTCAACGCATGCGGGGTTAGGAGGGAGAACCCCGCAGCCAAGTCATTTAGGGAATCCGTAAAAGTGGGACAGACAATCACACAGCATGGAAACGTTGGATATGTTTCTACAGAATACAGTAAGGGACTGAAACCTTTAGGACCAGTCTGCAAAGTAGATGAGAGGCAGACAGAGGAACAGAGAACAGAGAAAGTGGGGTGAGGTGTCTGTGGTTCCTTGCCTGCAGTGAATACACGGAGAGGCAGAGGTGGTGGTGGAGGTGGTGTTTGCGTACGGGGGCTCAGAGTGAAGAATGTCAGGTGGCCCTTTAGGCGCAATGGAAATGTCATCATAAAACTATCCATTGTGGCTCAGTTCAGAAAGGTGTGTGGCAGACAGACAGACAGACAGACAAACCCTGCAGATCTGCTGATTACATGTTTTCCTTCCACGTGGGTCTCTCATTGTCTTGTGCAGTGTTTTATTAGACACCATCCCATGTTTCTGCCTTCTGTCTCATCTCTCAGCGTTTGAATGTGAAGCTTTGTGATTTTTTTTCCTTCCCAACAAATCCTCCCACTGTTCATTCACAGCCCAGTCAAGGTCAGTGTGGGATGTAGTGCCGCAGAGGCCATGTAAGTTTCCTGTTCGTCCTCACTTCTCACGTGTAGTCTGTACTGTAGATTGAATATCAACTTGAAAATGACTGAAACCTACAGGTAATTAGAAATAGTAGGGACACTGCTAAGGAAACCTCCTGCTGTTTCTGTGCGGGTTTATGGGGCATGCCACAGTGAGTATGGAAAGCACCTGTGAGCTAGTGGATCTAACCTGTGTTGCCCAGTGTGACTGACTGACTGACTGCTGCTGGTAAATAACTAGATTGCACCTCGGCTCCCGAGAAGGACAAGAACACTACCTCCGAGTCCTCAGTCTCATTATCATCTCTCTTATGACACGGAGACTCCATAAGGACAAGCTCAATTTATTTCTTTTATATATTTTTCTCTTTATATCAAAATCGATATGTTGAACTCTGGAAGAACAGAAACTTGTACATTGCCTTTAAATTATCCCCAAACTATGGAGCTGGCTAACGTCTATGGAAAGTGTGGTTTGGCTAAAAATGGAGTGAAAATTATGATCTATAACCACTTTTAATAATTTAAAAAGTGCTTTAATAAATCTAATCGCAGCGTTAGAACCAAAAATGATGGCATGCAAATAAATGTAAAGGGTAGAAATGTGTTTCCGATCGTGTCGTTGCTGTGGAAGAGTTCTGACCGGCAGCAGTGCAAACGCTGCCCTTCTCACCAGAACTCTGAAAATATCTCTACTTTCTCCTTGATTAAGTTACGTTTCGTATCTTCCTATTGCCTATACTTTGCAATTTGATTTGACGCAGTGCATGGGAGAGTGCAGCAGGTGGTAGAAGAACACAGATGAGCAGGGACAGGGAGGACAGGATGGCACAGTGCGACTAGCACTAATGAAAAGTGGCACACTGTAACGTCAATGAGGAATAAATGCCACCACTTAGAACTACCTTGGCATAATTTACACATTTCATTCATAGAGTCGTGTCATTCTCCTGTGGGACAGTTCTTTCAAATAAAGCTGAAGGGCATTAAGAGAATCAACTAAGAAATCACCTAGTTTTATTTTATCCCCACTGACATACACTGTCATCTTCTTTCATTCACACACACACACACACACACACACACACACACAGTGGCTGGCTGCGGTGCAGCTAGGGTGAAGCTACACCTGTGGGTCACTCCCGATGCTGCCAGGACAATGATGCTCTCTGTTGAAAGCCGCTGGACATACCATCATACGTCTCTCTCTCTCTGTCTCATGCTCGCTCCTCCTGAACGTCTCTATCTCCACTTGTCTGTCTTTAGCCGAGCCTTTCGGAGAGGAAAATACCTCTCACATAGATAAGTTGTCTGAAGGAAGAGCGAGCGAGCCGCAGCGACAGATACAGAAAGTGAGAGAGATGAAATGCTGGGGAGATAGCTGTCCTTTCAGAGCCTCTTCTGATTAGAGCGCTCTAATCATTTGGCCTGAGAGCAGAGAGCACAGCTCAGAGAATCAGAGGGGTGAGGAATGCCTTTGCTCTCTTACCCTGGTTTTGACTGCAGTGTTTAGCAAGGCCAACTCTGCTCTGTGCGTTTGCATGTGTGTGTGCGTGCGTGCGTGTCTGTCACAAGACCTCAGGTGCACACACACACACACACACACACACACACAGTGAGTGTGTGTTTAGGATCTGTATGTCATTACAAATACGTCTCCAGACAGTGGATGCCCATTGATCTGTTTAACAGGCACGCGCTCATTCAGTCATTTAGTCATAGGAAGACACACACACACACACACACACACACACACACAAAGATTGTACAGTCACAACCACCGTCATCATCAGAAGAGAGTTTCATTGAAAGAGATCTTATCTTGTCCAATCCACTCGCAGTCTGAAAGGCTAGATGTCTAATCAGGACCAGGGAGATGGGCACAGATAAAGATTAAATGACAGTGTGGGTTTGGCATCGGGTAGAGAACTGAATTAAGCGTCTGTGTGTGTGGGCATGTGCGTGTCTGCGATTGTGTGCGAAGGATGCACTTTTGTAGACATTTGTGGTACAATATATTCCGGTGCCAGAAATTGAGGACGGAGAGCATAAATACTCCAAAAGATGTCAAAATGCATTTATGGCATGAAACCAGTCCACCAAGTCTAGCAAAACCTTAAAGTTAGACATGGGGATGGTGCTGAGTTTGGTTGGCACAGCGGTCCTGTTCTTAGAAATTGTAGACGGTTGTCCTCGCTGCCCCTATTTTATTTGTCCCATTGAGCAACAGGAAAAACTGTGTATCCGATGTATCTTCTATTTTTTCTGACCAGTTTGGTCTGACGCTGTTGTTTTCCCCGTGTAAAATTGTTTTAGTGGTGTTGGCTTCCTACTGGTCACACTTTATTGCTACTGTTAAAGTGGGAGGAATTATAAATTATGAGTGCTGAAAATTGTTTGGTTGTGACAAATTTAGTTCTCAGACACAAGCAAACTTGTTTGAAAGTGCTCAACTTGTCTCATGCTGGAGAATGAAGCATCTAAGCGGTCGCTGACCCTCCGACACACATTTGTTTTTATTTGCATCATCAGTTCTTTCCTTTTTTACTTCTTTTCGTTTCTCACTCACTGGCAGTGAATCCCCCTCCATTTCTTTTTCCATATTTCTAGCTGTCTCTCTTTGACCCGTTTCTCTTCTAACTCTGGCGTCTCAGACTAGTGCCTGTCGTGACTTTCTTCATCTCCAGCATACTTGGGGGATTAAGGAGGGATGAAATTCGCTCATTTGTGGGTGGAGTGAAAAAAAAGAAGGCCCCCGTTCAGCACAGCACTTTATCTATGGCACCATAAGATCCTTTAATGAAACCTGAGTTTTAATGAGAGAATGTTTAATCTCTTTCTGACCCACCTCTGAGCCCAGAAAACACTGCGTAAGGAATCTATGTCTGTCTTCATTTATTTGTCACAGTTCACAACGAAGAAAACATTCAAGCACTGAGGCTAGCGGGAACAAAACACACTGCTGTGAAGAACTTATTGAGATTTCTCAAACAATGCAAGCAACAGCGAGGCGACCAGCTGTCAACTTGTCTCAAGTGCAGCCTTGATAGTCCTGCTGTTAGTGCTTTTATTGCTGTGCTGTTTTATCAAACCCACAGTCTCCACTTCAGGACTTTATCATCATGAAGAACTTTTCATGTGAGACAGTGTTTCCTTAAAGCCCCTGATAAAATCACTCGCCGCACATCCTTGTTGGTGTTAAGCGTTATCTCTTCAGGAGCTGCATCAGAAGTGACAGACAGAGGAACAGTGGTACTTTGCACGAAGCGGATCTGATCACTGCCTGGCTTTTCTTTGAAGTCCACTCTCGCAAGTGTATGTGAGCATTTATCTTGCGCGTGTGCAGTACGGCAAATGCACCTGCACCGAACAATATGTATGTGCAAGTACACACATCCCATCATAGTTATGTCTCTACTTTGCCCCTGCTCCTTTTGGGGTGTAAGATAAAGCATTCCCATTTTTTACTTCGCCTTGCAAGGATGAACACTTTCATCTTTTTCTCTCCAAAAAAGGGCAAAAATGTTGGGCGTCCCGTTCTCCAATTAATTCCCCCCGTTTTTGGGTATATCTCCACTAATGTGGTTTTCCAGCAGAGTTCACTTCACTTTCAGATTCACAACATTTCCATTTTCTTCATCGTGTCATTTCTGAGGTTCTGTCAGTGTGGATTACCAAAAACAACCTTTTACCTAATGTTGGGGAGGGGGTATTCAGACGGCCATTATCAACCTAAGCACGGAAAACTGAAATACTCTTTCCCTTTTTTACTGCCCCAGTGTTCTGCAAAACACAAATAAAAGAAATAAAAATGCATAAAAGATCCAACACAATAATTCAAATGGCTCATGCAATAACTGTGATGGAAGAATGTACCTCCTAATGCTGAGTGTTTGCATGTTTCTTCATCGTACAATCAAACAGTCACATGTGCTTGGAGGACACAAACGTGCTTCTGTTATTCACTAACACACTTTGCAGTATTGTCTTTCCGAATAAAACAGATCATAAGGAAACTTTCCCTTGTCAAAGCAGTCTAAGTGTTTCTCTAACGCCCAGAATCTCTTTTTTTCCCTGACAGCGATGCAGGACTCATGAGAACAAAACTCTATCTAGTACATTCACTAGTTTTACTACTCTCCACCTCCCATTATAAAAACCAGACGGGCTTTTGTGAGCTGCTGTCAGAGCTGGCTTCCCAGTGCACATGTACGACGCAATTTAATTTTCTCTCTCACATACATAACACATCATAACAGTGAGTGTATGCATGCGCGTCAGTTTTGCTCTTTCTCTCTCTCTCTTACGCACACACACACACCTACACTTCTCCTGGCAGTGAGAAGATAATAAGTAGTTGTTGAGAGGGAGTGTGTGTTGCTAAGTATTGTACGTGTACCTGCTAATTAACACATACAGACTACCACACACACACACACACACACACACACGTATTGAACATGCACAGAACAACTGTGTTGTTGTTTCCATAGTGACTTTGTCAATAATAATAATAAAAGGAATGCAGCAGTGGGTGTGAATACAAATATTGTGATGTATGTAGCTGTGCATACATGCTTATGTGGAACTTAATCTGTCACAGTAATTTCCAGGTTTTCACACTGTACACCACATATCATGTCTGATTATATGGGATTAGGTGCATGTACTCCTCCTAATCTTCAGTGAAGTTGAATTATTAGAACGGATTACAAGGAAACCATGAGTGTAAGCCGTTCCGTGTGCTGTTATCACATCAGTTCAGAATCAGAATCGGAACGCGTTACTCACCCCGGAGGAAATAGCCTGGATCACGACTGCAGTCACCCAAGACGATCACAAGCAGAGGTCTAGTGGATACCGTTATGATGGGGGTCTGTCTCTGGTGAGAGGCTGTGTGTGTGTGTTGACATGTTGTTTGGTCACATACAGGACATGTCAATATTAAAATAAAAAATATGAGTTTTCAAACATGGACTAATCGTGAACGAATGTACATGCACGTGCACATGTCTTGCTTGGTATCAAACAGCCAAGAGAGGGGGGTGGCAAGGGTGTTTGTTCTACTTCTTAAAACAAACTCTCCAGAGCAGATGAATGATATCAGGCTCAAGGCTGAATGAATGTCTTGTTGTAGTGTTTTGCTCACTTTTTGTGTTACGCATGTTCCTCTGACTCCTATTTCACTGGAAAACTTCAAGGCATGGATCACATATGCTGATGTTCAGGCACTAAAACGTCAGTGTGGAGAAGGTGTGAGAGTGAGAGGGAGTCAATGAAAGAGTATAGAAGGGGGGGGGGGTTAGTGGGTAATGCCTAAGGAAAGAAGCTGGAGAAAAGAAAAGGAATAAAGTTGTCATTAAAAGTCACCTTTGTGTTATGTAGCCACAGAAGCTGGCATTGTTTCTAAGTGGTAGAGCCAAGTCACTTTTTCCCATTAGCCGTTCGAATAAACTATTTATCTTTATTATATACACTCATCTGTCAAAACGATCGTGGAGGTCCACAGTCCGTATTCATGAAATGCAAGACATATGTATATGTATTTTAATGTTTTAAATATTTGAACTACACATGGGATGCTTGATTTATCCTGCCACGTTTAAATATGTTTCTTTTCTTCTTTTCTGTAATCTAATATGCACACTCATTTAGATGGGTTTAATCTGGGAAGTGTTTGTCTGATGGCTGGATTGGAGGAATATGTGTGGTTTAAGCGGTGAACTAATTAACTAATACAGAAATCTTCAGAGCAGCTCTATCATGTGGAAATCTAGAAAGGCTGCCCTCTGGTTTACAGAAATCAACTTAGCATTAAGTTCAGCTGTAAATGGCCTGTCTGTAAAGAGCTTTGTATGGACGACCCAATTCTTCCGAGTTCAATTCAAATACACATTTCTGGATCTGACGTCAGAGCTAAGATGCCTCTGGGAAACTCGGTGCTCTGTTGCCTCCCACGTGCGCCTTCAACAAGGGCATTGTCGCCATTGCTGAGATGCGGTGGGTAGAGTTGGCAGGCCTAGCAACCACAGAAAGAAAAACAGCTTGAATTTGGCCTGTGGCAGTGTGCAGGGACATTTTCTACTGTGTGACTAAGTAAACAGGTGTTGTTCTGCTCTCTAACGTTGTTTAAACCTTTGCAGGGCGGTGGGCAGTCCGTTGGTGATGGACCCTAACAGCATATGCAGGAAGGCGAAACGTCTGGCAGGTAAGCAGGCTGAGCTGTGCCAGACCCAGCCGGAGATTGTCAGTGAGGTAGCCAAAGGAGCCAGGCTGGGCGTCAGGGAGTGCCAGTACCAGTTCAGGTACCGGCGGTGGAACTGCACAAGCCACAACAAGTACTTCGGCAAAATACTGCAGCAAGGTGAGTAGGGGGATGGACGTGATGTCCACTTGTGCCTCTGTGTTAACAATATGTGTCTCTTTCCTCCTCTGTATAATGCAAAAGCGGTAGAAAGGTGATGCTAATGACTGGCCATATTGACCGGGTAGCAAAGAGAGGCAGCTGGCATTGCCCAAACCCAAACCCTTATCCTCCTGAATCCGCTGACCCTTAAAAAGGATGTACCTACAGATAGAAATTCCATCATCATAATCAGCACTGCTTTGTACATCAGTACTACCAGAAGCGTTCTGTAGGATTGTGAGTACTTAAAAAATCCCAATATAAATTTGTCATGTCCCTTTTTTCAGCCTTAGCATCTGAACCCATGACCTCATGACCACAGCCAGCGGCCTTACGTCAGCTTGAGGTCAGATCGCTGTCTCATGGCAGCACAACAGACAAGGGCAGCTGTTGTATTTCAGACCAGACATATTCACACTTGACTGACTCTCCTCTTCATCAGATTGGGCACGCTCGAAGTAATCAACTGAGATTGCCTTTTCTCTTAACATTTCTCTTAAGATCTCTTAACATCTTCCTCCAGTTCTTTGAAGTCTGTAATTTAACTGATTGGGTCAGCGCTGGGTCTTCTGCAATTACTGTCTGTGTGTGTGTGTGTGTGTATGTGTGTGTGTTTTCTCTCAAATATTAGATTCATAGAGCGCTCTCTGTCTACTGGTTTACTACAGAAGCTTTTTATCTGTGTGTTTCATCAACAAACAGGGATCATCCAATATTAAAATGCAACACAAATGTGCCAAGCATGTTAATAAAGCCTTTCAGCTTCTCGTGTACTTAGTGACATTTTGTGCCCAGCTATCATTCATTTTGTACAAAAGGGACACATAACTTATTATATCATAATAATTGTTATCAGTAATATGAGTTTTACCATCAAAGTTAAGTAGTTTTCTATTTTTTTCAAAAATGGAAAAACCTCTTAATATAAAATCATTTAATGTTCTTGTTTCAACATCTGAAAAACTCCTTTGTATGCAAGAGATTGGAAATGTATTGTGGCACTGTTGCACAGCCGGCTCTTGATTTAATTTAGTTGTAATCTTGAACTCTTGCTGCTGAAAAATGGAATATTTCTCATATAACAATAATAATATGTTGTTAATCAGAAACCTGCAAGTCTGTATGTAACGTCTGCAACTTTCACTTAGTATATATACACACACAGAAAATAGCTTGAATCTCCCTATTTCAGCTTTAAAACAAGTAACAAACTACATGTGTATTATTTGTCTTTGCAATCTTAGAACTCCTGATATAATATGTCAATAACACATGTAAAATTGTTTGTCTCTTATCTCATCTAATTTATGACACTACTGGTGCTACAAGGAACAGAGAGAGAGGAAGAGAGAGAGGGGAAAGGGACAAGAATCTACCAGACCAGCAATTAATCATAAATTCCAGGCTGTCTATAAGAGAGGCTAAAGTGCTCCTCTGATTTGAAGCCTCTGTCCTTAATTACCTAGATCTCTTCTTAATGGCTGTTTATCACGAACTAGAAGCAGTAAATGTCAAAACAGAAGTGGCTCTGTTTGTAATGCACTCTCTCTTAAAGTGGTTAACATGATTGACCCTCGTTTAGACTTGTGATAGCAGCAGGGTTTTCCAATAATTCTGATGACATTCGAAGTGTTTCTTTGTGTAAAAATGAGATACTCCTGGTGACGTTTTGGGGATGAGCGTTAGTGTATGTCTTCTTGGTTAGGATAAGGTGCTTGAATGGAAGTTTTGGCAGCGTATTTAAAATGTTACGGTTTCTTCTCTATGATTCTCTGAGAATCTTAAGTTAATGCTGATGCTGTGTAAAAGACTAGAACTTGTCCCTCCTGTCATCCCCACAGTACAAAGATATATACATTTTATATTAAGCTGAATAAAAATTAGACATATTTACCTGCTATGGCGCAAACGTTTACTTGCATAAAGTCACCAGACAGATGAGGGAAGAGAGGCGGAAGCTGAGGCGTGGAGTGTGTGTGTGTGTGTGTATAATAGGGGTTTTAGCTGATTTCACAACTTTACTGAAACACTGCCATTTCATACAGTTATTGCAAGTGCGAAGGAAAAAACGTGTTGATACAAGGATGACAACTTATTTTGTGTCAGAATCAAAGACATGAACTTTTCACAGACAGTCATCTCAAATCAAGGTTGAATTATAGCTTTTTGGCATTAATTGCTAGTTATTATCCTCTTTTCCTTCATCTCCACAATGTTTGAATAATATACACACCCTGAAGCAGTCAGGACTCCCGGTGCAAGCCAACCACCATAATGTCATGCTGGTAATCACAAGAGATGTTGTGACCTTTTGAAAGTCATGGTAGACTGTTGATCTGACTGTATGTGTGTGTGTTGACTGCTGTAAAGTGAAAAGAACATTAGCTCTGGGCTGTACAGTGGTTGTGCATTAATTAAACCCTCATCAATTGTGTCAGAATGTTCCCACTAATGATCTTCACTAGGTAGACGCACAATTATAATGACATGTATACACATGTGCACTTTGTCTTCTCCTGTGGCTTCTTAACATGTATTTTTTGAAATAAAGGGCTGTAAAGTATGGCAGGTAGTGTGAAACAGGGGTCCTCCCTGACCAAATACTGAACACTTACATAATGTGTCAGTTGAAGCAGAAACAGCATCATACACGAAATTCAGATTCAGTTTAAACAAACAGAATGACAAATGTCAGCTAGCTTTGTTATGGCATCAGTAAGAGAAGGTGGTCGTGTGGGTTGGTTTTCACACCTGCTCATCAATTTATTTATGGTGTGGCTTTTCATAGTTCATGTTGTGAGCACTTGGACAATGTCCAAAATTTACTGATAAGATTTTTTAAAAAGAAAGACTGGGAAGGAGCCTGAGGGCAGTCAGACTTTTCTCATAACACCCGAACACTTAGAGACAATCCAACATTACCATTTGACCTGCAGTTTAGAAACCTTAGCACCTCTACGTTGATACTAATCAGGGTTCACTCAGATCCAGTTGCATTTAAGACACATTATCACAATGACTGCAGTACAGAGGGGCCAGTGGACAAACACGCAATCCATGTTGGTTTGGGTGAGGTTACGGTGCTGGTGCAAAGGGTTTAGGTGTCAGCTTTATGATGGCCTGTCTGTGGAGTATCATGTCTCAGAGATGACCCCGATAGTATCCACAGATAATGGATGGAGGAACACTTCTGTTTAAGAATTACTCTTTGGATCGTCTTTTCATGGTGTATATCCACACATCACATTATGGGTCCAGACCTTTAGCAGGTTCGAATCCCGTCTGACTCCTAATCCATCCCCTACCAGGTGTGTCCCTGAGCCAGACACACAGCGCTAGCTC
>JAUMHF010000013.1:14323402-14362420 GCA_032359275.1 Microctenopoma steveboyesi
TACCAGGTGTGTCCCTGAGCCAGACACACAGCGCTAGCTCCCTGTAAGTCGCTTTGGATAAAAGCATCTGCCAAGCAGAGTAAAGTAAAGTAAAGTATAGATCTGAAATGGAACCTCGCCAGAGCTCCTCTGACCACCTCAATCAGAAATTATGAATTTGTTTCAAAATTTTTGAAAATCTGTCATTTCTGTGGATAAAGTTCACTTGTTTTTTATTCTAACAGAATCAATTCATGGTCCCTGCTGACAAAGTCACTGACATTTTACAGTTACACTCACCTGTTTATTATACTTTTATGACAAAAGGTTTATGCAAAGGAGATGAGTGGAAGTTCATTTTGCCAAGTTTCCCACTGAGCACACGTGACAGGCATAAAAGAGCCTGGTGATGATTGTAAATGCCTGGTTTGGTGGTGAATAGTAAAGATTAAATAAAGAATTCCTGATGTGATTGCAGCGTTCCTCTAATTTTCTCAAGTAGCGTATTTGTACCTTTCGTTTCTCCACTGTCTCATATAGAACATACCAGTCTTCATTTGTATCACAGCATAAAAGTCAGAGTGCTAAAATAATATGTGCTAATTCTTGCAGAATGGGCTTTTGGAATTAGAAGCAGACGTAGACAGGCCCAGACACCCGCCGTCGCAGGGAATTTGTTTGGAATTCATGTCTCCAAGGAAAATATGTAACAGGGTTCCACAAATAATGTGATTTTTGATAGCGTCTCGCACACTTAGCAATGGACTATGTCTGAACTAACCTCAAGTTCTTTCTTTTATGTTTCCGCATCCCTCTCACTTTCCTTGTCTACTTTGAGATTTTGGTACAGGTTACCAAGAAATATCATTTATCAGTATGATACCTAGGTGCTCTACTCTAAATACAGTGTTTTTCTATTGCATCAGAGGACATCATTCACAGACAGCTCGCTAAATGGATCCAGAGATGTTTTGGAGATGACACATCTTGATTTGAGTATGTTACTGCTCCTGAAAATCCCTATTCTGCTGAACAGCGGGAACCATTAGGTGTGGTCCATCTGAAATGTAACATGGGCGTACAGCAACACACACACACACACACACACACACACACACACACACGCATACGTGCACACACACAGGGTTTCATAAATGCTCTACATGTACCACCATTTCGTGGATTGATTTAAGCTGCCAGTGACAAGAAAGAAATATAAAAATCACACATAGTCTATTTGGGACAATTAATGTTTCAAATCTGCAAAGCATTTCACATACATGCGCATTGACACACACACACACACACACACACATTTGCCTGAATCGAGACGCCTCTGGGTGTCAGGACGCACAGCTGGTATTGATATCATGGTGTGCTGGGCTGTGCAGGTTTTGTCGCACGCCACCCATTCTGTGTGTGTGTGTTACCAATCTTAATGAATCCCATTCTGTGAATCATGTGATATGAAGTTGGCAGTGTCGGTGGTGGTGACTGTACACTGCTCTCTGCTTAGTTTCCACACATATGATGACAATATTTTGGTGGCTATCATTCTTTACATTCTCATACAGTAAATGTATTTCCCTTCTTCTATCTATCTTTACAGCTTTCTGCCACTGAAAGCCTGCTAAAGACATAAATCTTCAAATAAATCACAGATCGGAATCAGAATCAGAAGCTTTATGGTCATAGCCATAGTATAAACAGCCGCTACCCAATGCATGAAATTCCTATTACTACATTACTCTTATCATTTAGTAAGATAATGAAGAAAAAAAAGTAAACAATTAACAGTAAAGATTGATGATGTGCATGTCAACTATAAAAATTCTCCCATTAAAAATTAGGGACACAGTCACGTTTCAATTGAGACACCTTAAAACACATAAATAGATTAATTTGAAGTCAGTTTTTTTGCAGTCAGGTATTTGCCAAACAGTTTTCTCCTATTTCAGCCCAGCAGGTCTCTGAGATTCTTTAGTAGTTACGTCTTTCTTGTCGCATGCAATAACCAAGGATAAAGTTGTGATGAGCAGAGGTTGAGGGTGATGCTGAAGCCACAGGCGAGGACAGACGATCCATTTGCAGTTGTGGCGGGACATGCCTTTAGCCAGGGTTAAGCTATGCAACCGAAATAACCCAGCAGCTGTGCTATGTATGACTGTGTGTACGTGTGTGCATGAAGGAGAGAATAGTCATACACAGACACTAATGCAAGTACTTTTATCCTGTTCAATGTTGTTGTGATATTGACTGACTGACTGAGGGATGGATGCCTGGATGAGACAGATGGGTGGAAACCAGCTCATATTTCTCCTGTTTCCCTAGTTGTTAAGTTGCCGAGAACACAATGATGATCAAATACCATTATGTCACTGAAAAATGGTCAAATGTCTAACTGTGTAGGAGTCCGTCTCTAATCTATCTAAATGTACTGTCACTGCATCATAATGGATATTGTAAGTTTTCAAGTGATCAACCTAAGCATTAAGTAACAATAGAATTACCGAGGCACTGACTTCCTCTCATGCCCCTTGTGCTGTCTTCTGCTGTAGATATTCGGGAGACAGCATTTGTTTATGCCATCACGGCGGCCGGGGTGACCCACGCTGTGACCCAGGCCTGCAGCATGGGAGACCTTCTGCAGTGCGGCTGTGAGGCCACCAGGAACAGAGCACCTCCGAAGCCCCCTTCATCTACCTCTGGTGATGGAGTCAAATGGGAGTGGGGAGGGTGCGGAGACGACGTGGAGTTTGGTTACGAAAAGTCTAAACAGTTTATGGATGCCAAGAGGAGAAGAGGCAAGAGCGACATCAGGACGCTCATTGATCTGCACAACAATGAGGCTGGACGACTGGTAAGAAAAAGGTTTCAGTGTCTACATATAATAGACTGACCACGACATTGCACTTTATAAATAATACGCGTTAAAGCATCCTCTGCTTAACAGAGGTCTTGTGTTTCAAAATACGAAAAGAGGTGTTGCTTGACCTGCGGAATGTTCTTCATTCCACCAACATGCAAAAGAGAAAGACTTTGTTTCCAGCCACATTTGTGTAGCACCGTAAGCTGATATTCTGACAAGAGTCGGGTTTCTGAAACACAAAAACAAGAGCGTGCCACACATTTTGTTTTCAAGCCTCCGAGGCAGATAGCTTCTAACATTTCCACAGCCCTTGTACGCGTTTAAAGTTCCTCCTTGTTGCTCGTATGAGCACTGAGTGAATTATGGCCAAGTCGACTTGCTACTGAACGAACATGAAGAAGTAGCAACTTCTCACATGCGTTCATCTTGTTCTTCTATAGTGTAGTTTCGAAAATCTCAGAAATCACATTTTTAGCTATCGGTGTTTTCTTGCTCTCATCTTTTTGTGCCCATCTGCAGAAATGTTGCACAAAAGACAGAATAACAAAGTTCACTTAGGCGGACTGAGAGGAGAGGAGGGAGGAGGGATCAAGTCCAATTGTAGCTCAATTCTCAGACGCAAATGTCTGTCTTGTGTGCATGCATGCGTTTGTGTTTGAATGGACAGGTGTGTGTGTGTGTGTGTGTGTGTGTGTGATGGGTTAATTATGTGCAGTATAAGTGAATGATCTGTTGTCAAGGCTTGTTGGCTGTAGGAAGGCCAGAGGCAACATAGGAGGAGGGGGGGGGGGGGTTAAATTCCTTCTGAATATCGTCTGCTTTTATCTTACCTATCAGTGTGTGTGTGTTTGTGTGCGTGCATGTACGCGTGTAATCCGGTGGCTTTGTCTGTGATATATTATCAAAACACAATAATAAATAACATCTTTAGAGAACTTGTCATTTGTCTTAAGCGTTTCTGTATCACTTCAGGGTAAGGTTAAAAGGTTCCCTGTCTGATCCATCTTCTCTTTTTCTCTTGCTTTTTTTCACCTGTTTGCCCTCCTTCACCTCCCTCCCCCTCCCCTGCCACACCAAACCCTAAATCCACGCTCTTCTCCGTGCCTTCTCTTCCCAGGCTGTGAAGCTCTACATGAGGACAGAATGCAAATGCCATGGACTGTCAGGCTCATGCACCCTGCGCACCTGCTGGAAAAAGATGCCTCATTTCCGCGAGGTTGGCGACCGCCTCCTGGAGCGCTTCAATGGCGCTTCCAAGGTGATGGGTGGCAATGATGGCAAGACCCTGATTCCTGTAGGGCAGAACATAAAGCCGCCAGATAAGCAGGATCTGATCTACTCAGACGAGTCGCCCGATTTCTGTCTTGCAAATCGGAAAACTGGTTCGCTAGGGACAAGGGGCCGCATGTGCAACAGCACAGCCATGGACATCAGTGGCTGTGACCTGCTGTGCTGCGAGCGTGGCTACAGGGAGGAGACAGTGGTGTTAGAGGAGAACTGTCTGTGTCGTTTCCACTGGTGTTGTGTGGTCCAGTGCAAGAAGTGCTTGGTCCGAAAAGAGCTTAGTCTCTGTCACTGATGAACTAATGACCTGAGACTGAACATTGGTAATAACTGCTTTAGTTTGGCTAGTGGGAAAGAAGGGAAGTGTTTGGACTTACATGGTGATGTTTCTCTTTTCCTACCAGCTCCAGTCACACAATGCTCCTGAATGTTCGAATCGTTCCAAAAAGACATGAGGTGACATGAGGCTTTGAAAGTTATAGAAAGTAAATATAACCACAAGGAACCAAAGAAAGATGTAATATAGTCAAGTATTTCATTTCCAAACTACCTATTTTTCTGTTTGTGCTTCTGATAAGGACCAAAAGTTTGTGAAGTTCTCACATCCGATTAAAAGAGGAGGACTGTGGGACAGTTTGTCGGTGTCTCCGCCCACTTTAATTCAACTATAGAGCTGAGTGTAGCTCTAAAAACAGAAACGTTGTATAACATACAATAAGTATGTATTGATGGTCCTGATTAAATTATGCATTTCTTTTCTTGTACTTTTTGTCTGCTGTATGTTATAGCATACACAGATAATGATGAGTCATTGAATTCTAATTGTGTCCATTACTTTCATCCTACTTTTTTATTTGTGTGTACATGTAGCATGTAACACAAGCTCCATTTTGAGACTTATTATTATATCATCCTAAAAAACCACTGTTAGATAACCACAGTTACAGCAACAGCTAAATTTACCATTTCATAGCTGCACCAAATAAAAAAAAGAGGCAGAGTTTGACTTTTTTCTGCTACAGCGCCAAAAAAAATGCATAAAAGGGAAACAGTATCATATTATTATATTTGAAGAGTGCTGTCACACCACGTTTTACAGGTGTAGACTTGGTCTGCCAGCAAAGATAATTTATATAAAGATATAATGACAAGACTTGCTTAGATATGATGACTACTCACTTCAGACTCTCTCAGAAGCACTTTGGATGTGACAGCTGCCATGGACCTCCTTAATAGTTTGGTTTCTAAACCACAAAAACACATTTTTATTTTCATGATGTATCAAGAACATGTATTTGATGTATTTTGTTGATCTGTTATGATATACAGGGCAAATGTTATAATGCACTTTGGATGCCTTTTTAACTTTTTGTGCATGTGTGTGTCCGGGTGCGAGAGATAAAGTATGTGTGATTGTGTGTTTGTGCAGTTTGGCCAGTTATCACCATATCCTCCAGTGGACAGCATCGTTTTTATATACCTTCAAGTTGCTGTCTGAATTTTAAACTGCATTATGTTGGTTATTAAAAGCACACATCTGTTTGACTTCCTGTCTCTGTGTGAGTCAGAAAACATCTTTTATCACGTCTCATTTACACTTGTGTTTTTCACCACTTAGTGTGCAGTAGGTACAGTATACTGAACTATAATACTACTTTGCTTCAGCTAGTTCTGTTGGGCTGTTTGAGTGAGCGTTACAACTCAGATTCAGGGTGATCTGATTTAGATTTTCTGGTGCCTGGTGTGTTGGGATCTTGCAGATGTTCCCAAAGCCAAAATAAAATGAGCACTATTATCACTGAATATTGATGACTCTAATATGAAAGTCGACTTTCTTATGGACTGTTAATGTTCAAAGTATCTTTGTAAAAAAATAATTTTGACTTGTTTTTCCCTTTTAGTCTGCCACTGAAATTGTCATTATAATGACACAGGGCTTGATCATGATGAACAGAATATCAGCGGCAGTAACATGTTTGTGAGATAATCCTACCACCATTGCTATAACATCTGTCTTAACTCAAAGTGAAAAGAAACCCAGGCACGACAAATCAACAATCGTCCTATAAACTGTCAAAGAGTAACAAACAATTTCAGTATCTGCAACATAAGTGGCAAATGGAGAAATAGATGTGCCAATAATAACATGAAACTACATTTTCTGACAGCTGCGGAATTCAATACATTTATATTTGAAAGTTGCATGGATTTGTTTTAAACATACATGTTTAAAGTGACTACTATTTATGTGACTACTATCTATTACAATTTAAAACCCTATTCAAATAAAAGTAAAACAGAGTTTTTTATGTTTTTTTATCTTTTCATGTGCATGCATTGGCAGTTCTAGGGACAGAGGTAGAGTGTCCCTATATTGTAACTCCTTTTGTCCAAGAGCGATTAGATGGATGCAATTTCAAGCCCAAACACTAGTGGTGCTAATGAGGCAAATAGGAATGTCAAGTGTCAATAAGAAGACTATTAAAAGTAAGGAGGGTTTAAAAAGGGAATAAAAAGCTGGATTTTTCTCACATGCTGTTTATGTTAAACAAAAAGGGAAAGACAAAGAGAAATGATTGGACACGTCAGCGTTCTTCTACGTCGTATATCACATCTTCCTTCTGGGTTGTGTGTATTACAAATGGGGTTTTTTTTTAGTTTTTTTTGCACAGGTAGTGACTGAGTTTGGTTTTGACTTCACTGATGATTTTCACCAAGCTAGATGCTTTCCACACCTCTGCCTCAATTAGGTTCGTTTTGCCACTCATAAAGAGGTGTTGTTTTGAGGTATTTAAGCTGGAGAAATGAAAATATGGGAGGGAAAAAAACCAAAAGCGGGCCTGTATTAGTTTGAGCTGTACAAGTCGACACAAGTTCATTTTTTCCAGGAATTTGCTGCACGGCGGTGCAGTCAGGCCGGTGGTTGTGTTTAAGATATGGCAAAGGTAGGCCAAAGAGGAAAATGCCATTGGACACTTGTCATCATGTGTGTCCCAAAGCCTTTTGCCTCTCCTCTCCTCTCCTCTCCTCTCCTCTTCTCTCCTCTCCTCTCCTCTCCTCTCCTCTCCTCTCCTCTACTCTCCTCTCCTCTCCTCTCCTCTTCTCTCCTCTCCTCTCCTCTCCTCTCCTCTCCTCGCCTCTCGTCTCCTCTCCCTCTGTGCAGGCATTCAGTGCTGCACGGGCAAAGCTAGAGAAAATAGACAAGTGAGCAGATAGATTTATTGGAGCATTGGTATAAATAGAGATGCCTGTCGACATCTGTGTGCATGTGGCTGCATGTGTCTGTCTTTGTCAGTCACTGTGTGTGTGTGCATTAGCATGTGTGTGTATCCATGGGAGTGCACAGCCAGGTTAGAAGTGGTGTATTTTTCCATTTGTCCCTCTGAGAAAGGAATAGTGCTGGAGGAATGCAACATTGTCCCTGCTACAGACGATTTTTGTCTCCACCTATGTCGACTGTTAAGTTTTTACACATATAGTCAGCTTCACACAAAGCACTAATGAAGGGTGGCCGCTGCAAATAGATCTGTAGTGTTACTCCGCAGACCGTCGTTTCCTTGGATCAGTCAGATAAATAGAGTCCTGTCTTTTCTTATCGCATACTGTGGAGTCTTGGTGGTCCTCGGCTTCTATTTGCTGTACATTCACAGAATGTACTGAATGTGTTCAGTTCTAGAAAAACAAAAAGATGATATGAAAAAGAGAAACGAGTGGACCAGTAATGAGAAATAAGCGTGAGGGGAGGCACAATTAATGAACAGAGGAAGAGAGGAAATGAGAGAGACGTTGAGAGGAAGATTATAAGAGAGAGCGAAAGAAACCCAGAAAGAGAACTTAGCGGTAACCTGACACTATAATGCTCTTCCATTTGTGTGAACTCTCCTCCAATCCTCTATCAATCTAGCTGTGAGATGTTGCTTACACAAAGGGCACATCTAGGGATCACTCTGTGTGGGGTTTCATCTGATACCAATGACTGTAATTAGAGGAGTGGGAGAGACCGACACACAGAGAGAAACATGTTTAATACAGACCGTGAAATGAAGCAATCGCACTTCATCTGCAGATAAAGTATGCACTAAAAGTATAATTTATCATGGTTTCAAGATAGAGGCAGGCCATTTCTCACATGTGCACACAGCTACACATACAGAAACACCCTCTAGTTTGGTTCAGTGTCTGGTGAAGAGAGTAAAGAGTGATCTTTATGAGTTAATGCAGGCCCTGAAGGTGGTGGCTCAGCTGCTCCCTACGCTCCACAGCCCACCCAACCAGGCTGCTGGCGCAAAGAGATGAAGTAGACATTTTGTGCACAGCACTGAAGCCCCAGAAACCATTTAGTGACATCTTCCCAACAACCAAACACATTTGAGGAGGATTGTGTTGTTCTTAAACGTGCGGTGAGTCAAGTGTAAAACCAGATTCATCACAGTGCAGATAAAACCCAGCTAGAATAGACTCATTCTAGAATGAAAACAAAGAAAGAAAACCCCTCCTTCTTGAGAAATATAACGTTTGTGAAAATACGAGCGCCTTCCTTGAGGAACCTGTCATCATTGCAACATCCTGAAACAACACTTGCTGCCCTGAGAAACACTCGTGGACCTACATCATTGTCGTGGGTGGACAAACAGTGAGATGACCTCGTAATGTATCTTTTACTCATCTCGCCCCCACTCCCCTAAATCTCTCTGCAACTGTCCCACATCGCTCTTCCTCTCTCACTCGCAATTCTTTTGTCATTTTTCAAACGCAGGGCCATAACTGTCTCTTTGCAGCCGTCCACTCCTCGGCTGTTATCTCGAGTTGTGAAAACATGGCTGCCAGAGGTTGGTGGGAGACAAAAGGGGGCCTGCTGTCTATTGTGGCTGCTTTGGCTCAGTGTCCGTTCCTGTGTGAACACAGCGCAGGTCTCTTTCTTTTTAGGACAGAGACAATAAACAAGGTTGTTTGCACAGGAGTCGCAGAATGCCTTGATGGGAAGCAGACAAGCAGTTTGCTTAAGTATGACTGTACAATTTGTGATCAGTGTGTATTATAACGCGTGCACTTTTCCTGTTTCAGTGTTTGAGCAGGAGACGAACGAACAATAATGTTCAGCCTTCAGCAGCGCATGCCTGAACTTCAGCTACTGTACCAATGCCTGTGCATCGTACAGATTCCTATTACTGTAACAACATGTGTACTTTTATTTTGCACTGTTTGGCACTAACTCAATGCAGCAGGTCTGAGCAGGTCTGTTGAGCAGAATTCTACCAGCCAGTCATTCTGGTGTCCAAACACAAGATGGCGGTCTTGGAACACAGAGTTGAGTTATTGTAACGCTACACATTCCTCATGACTGTACTGATGGCACTCATAATAATAATAATAAGATGACAAATCCAGAATAAATAAATAATGATAAATATCAAATTATAGGAGAATGTTTAGCCTAAATATATCACCAGTCCTGTGTGTGTGTGTGTGTGTGTGCTTATACACTGTGAGTCAGACAGAAAAAGCTTTTTTATTGGCATTTTTAGCTAAGTAACCCATATAATTATCCATCTGTTCTTTCTACGCTCATTTTGCTCTGAAGCTGAGATAAGGCTTTGTAAACACATTATTGGCTGGACTGTGTCTGCTACCTTGCATACTTCCCTAGGTAAATTACACACACATGTATACAAAACAAAACAAATCCCAAATCCCAAATGCAGGCACTCATCCACATAGACACAAGAACCTTTTGATATAATAACGCTTGTGAGACAGTGAGTAAAACAGGCCCTAGTGATTCCCCTACACAAAGTGTGGACCAATGCGTTTGTTTGTAAGTCAATAGATGTTGCACTTGCACAGTAACTGTTGGAACGGCGAGATTTCTCTTTGTTCTCCTGTTTTGACAAAACTCTTACTGGCACATCTACATTGGTGCAGTTAAAAGAAACAAAGCAAAACATGATTTCAATATTTTCATGCCATGTCCGGTTCAGTCTGTGGCACTGCTGGGCTGTAGCAGGTTGCTTTTTTAGCTTCCAAGACAAAGCAAAGCAGTTTTGCCCTTTAAAAGTGTCCTTCTTTGAGGTATTTCTCTTTCAGCAGGAGGCATCAGGTCCTACAAAGCTCGTGGACTCATAAAAGTATTTTTGAGAAAAACACTGAAGCCCAAACTACTTCTATGATCCAGAAACTGTGGCTCGTGACTGAAACACACGATTGAACAGGTGCATACATACACAATGCAATAACCCACAATACATCAACTGTAAAAGACCGTTTTCTTCTTGGTGCAAACTTTTTTATAGAAGAAGAAGAATCCACTTTATTGTCATTGATACATTTTTTACATGTTACAACGAAATTGGTTCTCTGCATTTGACCCATGACCCCTGGGGGGAGCAGTGGGCAGCCACATGGCGCCCGGGGAGCTAGCGCTGGGTGTCTCGCTCAGGGACACACCTGGTATGGGGGATGGGCTGGGTGCCTCAGCTGGGAATCGAACCCGGGTCTGCTGCTTTTCCAGCCCTCTGCCTTAACCACTCTGCTACCAGGCCGCATTATGCATTTTACAAAGTTTGATAAGCAACATTAGTGTAATGAAATAACTTACTTATTTACAGGAAAGAAAATCCTGGAAGTTTAGCATCCTATGTTGCATGCTTTGAATCCTCAGCAAATTTTTACCTCCCCTCAGGCATGTGCTCTCTGTACATTCTGTGAATTGCCAGGATCATCCAAAATAAAGCCAGTTCCTGCAACCCCAGGATATTTTCATTCCCTGAGTGGTTAATTGATTAGAAGCACACAGCGGTCTTGGCATGGGGATTGCAAAACAGACACAATGCATTACAATAAGAAACAACTTTGTGACAGTTCTAATAGCAAGCATGTGTTGCTGGCACTGGAAGGTACAACAAACATTAGGTGAACAGCATCGCATGCGTGGGAGCATGTTTTATAGATCATTAGGATAAATCGAGATGAAGTGATTAGACAATAGCACAGTACATGAGAAAAGTGTCAGCCACGGTGAAATCCCACTTGTGCTGTAGACAAGGTCAAAGCATGGTATATTACTTCTGGTTAAAGTGTCCTTCAAAAGATGGTACAAAAATAAAGTGGTGCGTGGACAAAAAAGAGAGCACTGTGTATTTCTGCTCATGCGAGAGCCACTTTCTCTTTTTCTAACCCAAACTTCAATCATAGACGCCATCGATCTCATAATACTGATTGTTTAACTTGCAGGCCTGTCATTTGTTCCAGCTCTCCATTGTATAATTGCACAGCTGTCCCTTCCTTTGCAGTGTTTGTCCCACACTATCTGCTCTCCACATTTCACACAAAACATGTGTCCCTGCAAGCAAAAACATACAAACACCCATGCTTGTCGACGGCCTCGTGCACCCGCTATTTTTTTTTCCCCCGTTTTGTCTTCTGCGCTCACACAAACACATACAGACAGAGCCAAGAATTTGCTTGTTAGAAGTTAGTTACTAGACTTGAGCCTTGTAATTGACTAACCTCTGCTCTGCCGCACTCTCCTCTGCTTTGCTCATTTTCGTCGGTTAAGTCCAAAACTCTCCAAGAAACATGAACTTCACTTGAACTCCCTTCTCAGAGAGACACGGAGAGCGAGAGTGTGACAAACATAACTCCTGTCAGTTAATATACTATACAGCGGTGCAGTGTTATGGCTCCATGTGCTGAGATGGAGGGAGGTGAGGAAAGGCCAAGATGAGGGAGAAACACAGAACGAGGATTTTGCAAAATAGCCACGAGCTATCTTTATGACTGCATGGTGTAATTATTTCTGACCTTCTATCATAAATCCTATCTGTACCTTCTACTTAATTTAGGTCGTATGAGATGCCAGGTTGAGAGTAACAGCGGTTTGGGTTCGTGACGGTCCCGCATGTGCATGAAAATGTGAAAGTAACCATGACACTGGCTCTGCTATTTGTGCAACAATGAAGTCAAGTAAAGTGGAGCCACTGCGATCTATCGGAAGCGTATTACTGCACTGTATAAAGTCCAGCAAAGTCAAGATACAATAGGACCTGTCACTGCTGACTTCACAAGAATGAAACTTGTAATCAGACCAAAGTTACCATGGTTTTCAGACGAGCATGAAAGCAGCACCACAGTTAAAATTTGTGGGATTAAGAAGAGATTAGGATGAAGAGATATTTCTGATGTAGTCGTACTGCATAGCGAAAATAAGTATAAATGCAGTTCATGTTTACTGTTACTCTTATTTTAAGAGTTTCTACACTGTTTGTGTGCATGTAAAAAAAAAGAAATAGTTGATGATGTAAAATGTACTTCACCTTCCATTATTTTTAAAATGTAGTGCTACTTGGTTTATTTATGCTCCATTAAACATTTGAGTTTATTGCGTACATACACAATGCAATAATCCCTAATCCATAATACATCAACTGTTAAAGAATGTTTTCTTCTGATGATTTTATTTTATTTTACAAGGTTTGATTGGTGGAATAAAATATCCTTATAGTGTATAAATATACAGTATATATATATATACAGTGTATATGTATGTTTTTTACCTGATCACCAACAAAGAAAATAAAATCATGGAAGTTCAGCATCCTGTGTTGCATGCTTTGTATGCTTAGTGAAGTTTTACCTCCCCTGAGGCATGTGCTCTCTGTACATTCTGTGAACTGCATGAAAAGGGCGTGTTGGATATTTAATTTCACTGCATAAAACACTTAATATTTATTACAGAAGAAGAAGTTCCTTCTGTGTGGGTGACTTTCTGTTGAGTGTTAGGCAAAGGCCACTTAAACAAACACACAAATTTAAAATGTTAAAAGTGTTTCTTTTTTTCATGTCAGAGGGGAAACAAAGGTTAATGCTAAGACTAAACCCTGTATTTCCATGTATGTCAGTACAATGGTAAATCACATCTACTCCATTATATCACCACACTAAAAGTTAACAGCCTGATTACACAAGGCCATAAAGCATATATTCATAAATACAGCATGACCTAATGTGTTTACATAGAAGTCACCAGCAAACTGTGAAAGCCTAGCTCGGCTGTGCTTCATCCAGCAGGACAATAAAGTTTTAATTGAACCAGACACTGCAACTCGATGTAAAATACCGGCACTATTGGGAAAACTCAGTGTTTTAGCTTATTATTCAATTAGATGTTCAGCAGCTTCATATTTCACGTAGCTGAGTCGGTGAGAGTGAGCAGTGCGAGATAAAAAACAATAAACCTTTAGGGGCTACAGAAAAATCATTCTTAAAGTAGGAAACTATGAAATAAACCTGGCATAAGCATTCAGTGCAAATCAAGTCCTTATGTCTCTAAACACAGGAGTCAAGTTGAATTGAGTCTAGCACTGGATCGTTTTCCACATCATTTTTAATGAGTGTCATGGAACAGGAACAGGGAAACAATTAAATGTGTGTGTGTGTGTAAGAAAAAACGAAATAAAAGACACACACAAAAAGAAACAGGGAGAAGGTATTAACTCACTCAGTGTGAGTGTGTGAATATTATCTTTATTATTATGTATAATGTGCAGTAGATGCATTGTGTGATTATACAGTGTGTATAAAAACGTGCTCTCTCACTCCTCACAAGTTCTGTGAGTAATAACGCTTAAATAATAAGACATGTGGTTTATAATTCATAAAGGTATTTGCTTAGACCACACTGAATCAACAACAAAATAAAAGTTGACTTACTATGTTATAAAGGTGCTAGAAAGTTTATTTACCCAGCAGAAATGTCTCTACTTCTTCAGCCACTAGAAGAACTTAAAGGATGCACTGATGGTTCTAAATGAAAGTAAGATGTTTGAGCTCACTGCTAATACTAATAACTCATTTTATCTCCATCATAACAGACATTTACAAAGGTTCCAACCTAACTCATAGTGAAGGAAAGAGAGTCTTAGGATCCGTGGTCCACAGCAGCGCCACAGAGGGCCTCTCTGCTGCCGTAATGGGCAACTGTGATTCAGAAAGCAGCGCTATTATCAGTCATGATGAGACCAAGACAGAACGATCAGGATGACAATGTGCAACATGTTCTGCTGCAGAACTAAATTCAAACCACTAACAAGCCTGTTTTCCTTACATGCCTTGAAATAATTAGGATCAAAGTGGCCGTCCCTGCCAGATCTTCAGGCTCAGGGTGCTGCGAAAGATTCCTCTGGGAGAGAATTTGATGTGGGATTGTTTTCCTGATCTTCTAAATTTGTATATGGCAACTTTATTGCGTCTGTATGCTAAACTCGTGTAGCTTTTTACTACTCTGGTGACTCCATTCTGGCAGAATGCTTGCTTGCCGCCACTGGTGGGGGGAAACCTTTTTATTTGTGGTTTCTGAATCTTTATTCTAAGCTACTCATAAAGCTCCGAGATGAGTGATATCATGTGGTCTTCATCAACAAGGGAGCTTTTTGTTATACTTTATAGTCATTTAAATCAAAAGATTAAAGACCGTGACACACAGGGAAGGTTAGAGAGCAATGGAAACTTCAGCTGACTCTTTTTCTGTGTTAAATCCTATACTTACAGAGCACAAGAAAAAGGTGCATGTTTCGAGAAAAGTACTCTAGGGCAGCTCTAATTATTTTACACATGAAGGCCAGTATACCTGTCACAGTTAGCATGATTCAGGTATAGAAAACAACAGCATCAAGTATTTTACGGCCCTGAAAGAGCTTTTTAGGGTTAAGTAAATCGCCTATGACGTTACTGTCAACAGGGAGGAAGGATGTGTCAGCGTCACTTTGGATAACGTAGAGTGGCACATCTCTGGAGCCTTACACGTGACTAAGTGTCAGGATATTTTGTCTGCACTGCTTCAGTTTTCCTTAAGGTGTGTCTACTGTGGCTCCCCTAACTTTAACAGAGGGAAAACACATGTTGCACAATATCTACTCTGAAATGAATTATAGACACGATTTGCCTGGTTGTTGCCTCATTTTGCCACTGCAAAATACACACACTGTAAACAGACAGTAGCTGAAAATGAGGAGGATAACAGATCAAATGGTGTTCAGGCTTCCTCATCTAATCATTAGTCACATAAATCACTTCTTTTTCAAAAACTGTGAGCTTCTCCCTTCAGCACGTGGACACAATGATCGTTCCTCTCGTCATGCTTTCGCTCTCCATCCATTAATCACACTCATCGTCTCCATCATTTGAACCACATCTAATACTCCTGAAGTAAATGTGTCTATGCACCAGCACACCACGGCGCTCCTCGCCGTCGCTGTCCCGTGTGTGTGGAGTGAGAATAAAAGTTCTCCCTCTCTCTCTCAGAGGGCGCAGGCTAAGTGTTTCTGGTTTCCTTATCTGAAAGGATCTCTATCTTCTTTACGAGGCACTTGACCTCCCTCGGCGCTCTCCTACTCTCCGGGTGACGCAAAAAAGTGGGCTGGCGAAGCGCTAAGTACAGTAGTTTAGGACTATCCGTGCGCACCGACACATCACTAGTCAAGCAGACTTCATTTAGAGCGTCTCTGGTGGTTCGCGGATTTGACGCTGACGCAAACACCTTGTGTGCGGAGATACCGGGATGTGTACGGCCGGGAGTCGCTGTGAGTGAGAGAGAGAGAGAGAGAGAGAAAACTTGTAGCAACCTCCTCCATTCAGTATTTTAAGAGCTTGATGAAACTTTTCTTCAATGACCATACCGCCTCTGGCAGGCACATCTGGACTCGGGGTAGTCGGAGCTGTCAAGTCCAGCGCCAACTTTTAGCCGGACTTGACTTGCGCTGCTTTTCTGCTCAACTTTGAGGCGGACTTTGAATTTGTTTTTTAGTACTTTATTCTTTACAACTTTATTTTTTCCTTTTTATTTATACATTAAAAAGGAACAAAATGGAACAATCGATCCTCAGAATAACATGCGTCTTGGTGGTTACCTGTCTTTTGGATAAAAGGTGAGTTAATAAATAGTTGTGAATTTTCTCATTCTCTCTATGCCCGAGCTGTTTAAGTTGATCAGAACATACAGCAGCTGCTCCTTCATCTTGGTTTGATATAGTTGTTATAGAATATCTACTTATTTTAATGGATACAACGTATGAGTTATGAATAGTTAGTGAAATAATAAACCAGTTGTATCTGACCTTACCCTAACCAATAAAAAACAGGAGACAAAGAATCGAAATAGTTACAATTATCAGTTTCCCACGCAAACATCGCTGCTAATCAGTAATATTTTCTGGAAGGACAGTTGTTCAAACAGGTTTACTCTCAAAGCATGAAACACAACAGGTAGCAACAGGAAATACACAGGTACACAGTTCAAAATGCAGTGTCACCAAGAAAGTAGGGCACCACCATGCGAACGAACAACATGTGCGCTAAACTCTCTGTTTGTTTCCATATTCATGTCCTAGATGGGTTGTTTTGTAGGAAAAAGGGAGATTTGTGAATGTTTAAGTCGGCTCCTCTTACATAATGTAAAGGCTGGCAACACAGAGGTGCAGAAGTTGATAAAAGCAGTATAGATACATTCACTCCAGCTGTGTGTGTAACTGTACACTTTTCTCTACATCTGGATTGCTATGCTTAGGCTTGTATACAAATGCGTGAGTGGATGTTTGCCCATAGTCCATGCGTGTCCCTGACCGTGCAGTTGTGTGTCTCTGTGTTGGTGTGACTGACACAGACGACCGCACACGCATGTGTTTTACTTGTAATGACAATGAAAAGAAAAGCCGGGCACCTCCAGCCATCATCAGCGCAGCCTGTGTTTTCCCTGTTACGGTTTCTCTGTGAAGTAGCAGAGAGCTTTGATAGCTGTCAGCTGAATTACTGTTGTCCATATGATTGATGTGCAACACAAGCAATAGAGTTGAGTGCACACACACATCAGCTAAAAAATTAATGAAGTTACCAGCTAATATGTTTCCTGTAATGATTTTATGAGGCAGGTAATCTGTGTTACTGATACAGCTGGATGTGTGCCAGAAGAATTGATGGAGTTCACTCATTCCCCATCCCTCCTGTTATCTTGCTGAGTTAAGTCAACATCAAAATGACTATCGGGTGATAAAACTCATATAAAGACAAATTAAAACTAAATGCATGTGTTGCCAGTTTTGCATAATGAACCCCCATCCCCCTGGAATCAGCCACCAGACCCAAAGCCTTCTCCTTCTTGTTTTGGTCAGTAAGTGTAACCTGAAGATACCTACAGATTTTTTTATCGTGATCAAAAAACACAGAATGTGTATTGTTGAGGAATGAATTATAGTGGGAATTAAGCTCAGGGCATCTGTTTGGTTCTTTCAGACCTGACACTTAAGAACTTGTCCAAGCTATATTTTTGTGAGCAAGCTTCAGTAGCACAAAGACAAAAGGACGCATAAGTCGTGTGTTTGTCTTATTAGTAACCTGACCTGTGTGCTCTATTCAGGGTAGACGCCAATGAAATCTTGGGCCTGAAGCTCTCCAACATTGACCCAATCTTGAATGCCAACACAGTGTGTCTGACGCTGCCAGGGTTGACGCGGCGTCAACTGGAGGTGTGCATGCGGAACCCAGATGTGACGGCTTCAGCAATCCAGGGAATACAGATTGCTATCCATGAGTGCCAGCACCAGTTCAGAGGTCACCGCTGGAACTGTTCGAGCCTGGAGACCAGGAACAAAATACCCTATGACAGCATAGTGTTTAAGAGAGGTAAGGTTCACGGTCCTGAGAATAAGCATTGGGAATTATTTTGTGTGAATTTACACACTTCTAGGAGATATTCTGCATCACTTTCATAAAAAATGTATGATGTGTTTCTTGAATTTTGCTATTTTAAGGTATATGTTTGGTTAAAAATAACATTTTGTTACTTTCTATAAACTAGTTACAGAGCAACTCTCAAATAACAAACAGAAATATAGTAATCTGCAGAAAGTGAAGAACAGGTCGGATGTTTTCCGTTAACATCGGACAACCCTAACCCTAACCCTAACCCCGAACTTTACTTTACTTGGCAGACACTTTCATCCAAAGCCACTTACAAGGAGCTAGCGCTGTGTGTCTGGCTTAGGGACACACCTGGTAGAGAATGGACTAGGAGTCAGACGGGATTCGAACCTGTGAGATTCGAACCTGCGAACTCCTACATACGCCTAACCCATTGAGCTAACCCCTAACCCAAAAGAGACGCATTACTCCCTACCCCTAACCAAAAAAGACGCATTACTAATGTTTTAATCTATGGCGTTATCTGATATCTGATTTGCCATGCCAGCTTTCATGCAGTACGTCTCTCCATTTTTTCAGAGGTGTATATACTGTAAATACAACACCAACAGAGATGTGAGATGTTACTACATGAAGCCCCGTGGAAAGTTCAAAAGTTTGTTCTTCAAACAGCCTGCGGTTTCATCCTCAAACACACTTTGATAGAATGCCTTGAAAGAATCGGCTTAGAAAGATTACTTACCACAGAGATGCACATCCTAAACAAGCATTGATATAATATTATCAAAAGGGATCATTTTCATCCATGGTTACAGTTGTTGAATGTTATCTCACAGAAATGAAGTCTAAATAGTTTGGGCTCCTCTTAACTGACAAGCACGCTGGTATCTACTTTCTAACCACCTCGCTGCATTGTCTCAGTAACCGGTACAAAAGAGCAAGTCACTTCAAAAGCGGTTAGTCACCTCCAGATTACCAAACCTTACGCAGATCAGTTTTCTGTGGCGCTTTGTAGTGCTCCAAGCTTTGCATGTCAGCCACAAAGGATGAAAGAGGATCTTAGGAGATGGGAAGCCCTTGGATGGACTGACTGGAAAAGGCATAAACTTTTCAGACTTATAAACAATGCACAACGTGGTTGGCAGTTTAAGTGAGGAGTTAGTTTTCACGTGCAATAAACAGGAAAGCAGATAGAAATATGTCTTTAATCCAAATGTATCTAAACCTTTCGACATAGCTGATACATTAGATTTAAGATATGCATCATAGGACATTGGTTGAGATAATTAATACATAATATTTAGTTAGGTCTTTACAATTTTAATACTAAATGTTTTTTGAAGTGTCTTCATTATTCACTTAGACAGTAGCACTGAGTTGTTGATGGAATTTTCCATCACAAATACACTGATTAAATGCCTCACAATTTTCCTGGAGGGTGTTGTGATAATTCATGTCCTCCTTAATCTGGGTTCAGTCATCATGAAACTTTAGAATTGTAACCCCCATTAAATAACTTTAATAATAATAATACTAATAAAAACAGTGTTTGCTCATGCACCTCTGGTCTTACTTTCACTCCTCACTGACTCAATGAAAAGCTGTTTGTCATTATTAGTAGAGGCAGTTGCTGGTTGTCTGGCATCCCTGGTTTGCCTCGGGTGCAGAAACTCCAAACCACCGACATAAACAACCTCTTTAAATCGAATGATTCATCTGTTACATGTTGATACGTTCCGCTCGACAGGAGTTAAAAAATATATGCAAATGAATGTGCCTCAACTATTATTGTGTGCAGCTACTGCAAAATGGCTGTAACTCAACAGAGACAGATTTACAGGCCTGGATTAGAGGGATTCATAGAGATTAACAAAAATGTTCTGTGACACTGTCCATAGATAAATAAACACCCTAGTTTCCCACCAGGCTTTGTGTGTATCTATGTCTATCTATATGTTTATGTTTCTATAACTATATCTATCTCTATTTCTATATCTATATCTTTCTCTATCTCTCTCTCTCTCTCTATATATATATATATATATATATATATATATATATATATACTGTATTGTTGCTCCACTGTTCTTATACTATAACAAGTTCATCTATCTTGTGTTTTTAATAATCCTGGGAAGCAACATTTAGACTATATCACCATTATTCTAGTGAACCAAAATACTTTAGTTAAAAAGTTGTAAAGCTTTTAAGTAGAATAGGCGATGATCTACTTGTGTTTGTGTTTGTTTTGGTGTCTAGTTTAACATTATAATATGCAATCCTGCTTGGATCTTCTCTGGCTCTGCCACTGATCTCTATGCTACATTTAAGACCCCGTGTTTGTTTCTGTTTATTTGCATGAATAAAACTAGGCTAAACAGGACGCCAAGCAAGACATGGATAGACAGAAATAGGAGAATCTCCCTTTCTGTATCTCTATTTCTCCCTTTCTTGCTTTATCACTGTGTCTCTGTGCTTCCTCGCTGCGCTAATGCTTTTACTTTCCTTGCCAGTGCAAGTGCTTGTGAATTTGCTCTCAGCACTTTCCCAACTCTCGGCGGCAAAAGCATAAACCTGTTTAGTCGGTTTCTGTAACACAAAGTGACAGTTTCCTTTGAATCTTTAATTCATTTTGCCACTTCCTCTGCCATCAGTTCAGCCGGGCGTGCCGCAGCCAGTGAATTATTTGTTAGATTGATTTGTTTCCAGTCTTCCAAGGGCCTGAGTTGCAGAGCCTGGCTCAGAGCAAGACTAGAGCTAAAACAGGCTTTCAGTGTATGAGGATGTGCCTAAGTGCCGTCCTTCTTGCTTCCCCACTTTGTATAAGCTAAGGTGGTGGTGGTGGTGGGGGGGGGGGTAGCAAATTCAAAGTTTTGATGTGTGCATTTTTCATTATTGTCCTTAATCAGATGTTAAACTTTCAAGCTGTTAAAAAACAAGTGTTATAAACAAGCTCTGATTTGATGACTTACCTGTGTCACATGGACAGAAACTGAAAGTAGACACAAAAGAGACGTTCTTGTGGATTGTCATTTAGGGCTAGCTGAGTCTGACAAAACTTTGAGGAATGAGACAAATGTGTGATCATAGGCAAGTTCACTGCTTGTCACTGATCTTCATAAATGCTTAAGTTACTAGACCTAGTCCACTGTCATTTAGGGCTAAGTAAAGCTTAGTCTCTGTTCTCAACACATCTCAAATTCAGATGGGTTAAATTAAATCCTTATTTAAATGTTTGTCCCTGAAGCGTTTCAGATGTGTAACCACACATACAAGAAGGGAAAAGATATGGGTCACCCATCCCTAAATGTATGAGTTTGTGCACAGACAGTAGCTCTTCCTGCTTTGATGGGTAGACCTGTGGCTGGAGTCCAGACTGTCGTGTTTGCTGATAAACTTCCCATGTAAGCTCCACCGCTTGGCCTTTCAACAGTTCACTGAGTGACAGTTCTCACACCACAGAAAGTATGGTTGAAGGTTTGAACCACAGGCAGTCCAGTCAGCAGCACATCCAATATGGTGGCCAAAACAAAGTATTATGTGACTCAGTGACGTGGGCGTAAAACATCTATAGTGACACTGATGCTCCAGACTATTACTCCTGTGTCAGAAAAACAGATGTGTCAAACTTTACACCATTCTACACAAAAAACAAGCTAATAAGTGAACTTCGTGTTCAGCTTGAAGTATTCTTGAATATAGACACAAGAAACACTAAAAGGATAAAGCTATTAGCGCTTTATTGGACTCCAACAAACAGCCTGAATCATTTCCCCGACAAGCGCTGAGCTGTAAACTCCTAAGTGGTTCTTTTCATGTTCTCCTTGCAAGTTTCCATTAGGATTCTCACTGTATTGCACACCCGTTGTTAGTGACTGCCAGTGGAGCTGCTTTTATAGAACCTGAGGGCTCCATGCTCACAGGCAGAAAGCTGAGGGGTAGGAGTGTCACACTTCATCCATATATGTAACAGAAATGTATCAAGATGAATACATTCATGTGTAGCCCTGAAATATTTGTCTGAATTACAAATGAGTGTTGTGGTAAAGCATTTCAAAGAAAGGGAAAATGCTAAACTGTAAGGGCAACGCATTGGCTTCCTTTATCTACCTCGTCTTCTTGCAGAGTACTGTGACTGAGCCACACTATGGCATAACAGACCTCGCTAAACTAAATGTATGCAAGTAAAGCAGAGTACCTTTGGTGACCAAACGTTATTTCAACATGTGATATGACAAAAACAGATAAACCTCTGGTCATCTGACACCACTCAGGCAGCCAGATGTCTGCCATCCGTGATGGACACAGTTAAAGGCTTAATGAACAATCCATGAAAGATGGAGACAGACTGACAGAGTGAGGTATAAAAAGGTCCGTGATGCTAAGTATGTGCAGGCCTGTAAAACAAATTGAGAAACTGTTGCACCTCCTTCCAGCTGTCTTATGTACAATAGATGGTACATGCAATCAGACCACCGCAAGGTTTAAAGCTCTAGGATACAAACTTTTTTAAAAAAGAAGGAGACAGCTCTGACTAGTAAGCTGGTGCATAGCCTGTGTTTGAGTTCTCTGGTGGGAGTGGTGAGGGTCTGGTCATGTTCAGCTGGTCCACAGAGATGACATACGCAAGTGTTTGGAACACTTAATTGCTATTGTCCCAGATGTTTCCCATGGTTTTATGAGACTTGGCATGTGTTGATACAAACCTGTGAATAAACTCCTGTGTGTATCAGAACAGAGGAAGCTTTTCTGCAGCCTCGCCAAGCATGTGTGAAGCAGCGCTACGCATTGTGACACAAGTTGCAAACAGAGAAGTTGAAAGATTCCTTAATTTTGTTCATTTAGCTATTGTTAAACTGAGCTTTAGGGCTCGGAAAATCACCTCACATCTTGAAGTTGTATCCAGTGGTTTTACAACTGAACTTTAATGAGTGTAATAACCTTGTTTTGTTGCTAATCTGATGCTATTTTGGTTAAAAATAGAAAATGTCCCAGAGCTAAACGAAAGGACCTCAGGTCTTCGTCATCTGAATTTTGACATGTTCATGACACATGTACATTGGTATTCTCTACCCGCAGGTTATTGAAAATTTGTTTACCTTACTACGTGAATTCCATCTCAAGGCACTTGTAATGCCTGTAAGGCAGCTTATTGAAGTTCTGACAGCTCTCGTGTCACTCAGTTAGTCCTCAAACCTTTGGACCATACACCCATCACTGCAAGGACCGTGTCAGTTTGTAGAGTAAGAGACATATTAGCTGTATGAAACAGAAAAAATATCCCAGCCCTCCACTTTAGAAATTCCACATCTGAGACACTTTAACCTCCACATTTTGTTATATACTGTATATTAACAACACTGTCTGCTCCCTTAATGCACAGGCTTTAGAGAGAGTGCCTTTGCGTATGCCATCGCAGCAGCAGGAGTGGTACATGCAGTGGCCAACGCCTGCTCCATGGGCAAACTGAAGGCATGCAGCTGTGACGAGAAGCGGCGCGGGGATGAGGAAGCCTTTCGCATCAAGCTGCACCGCTTGCAGCTGGAAGCCATTCATCGGGGCAAGGGTATGGTACATGGCGTCATGGAGCACTTCCCCGCCGACCTTCCAGGACCTCAGGATTCCTGGGAGTGGGGCGGCTGCAGCCCGGATGTGGAGTTCGGAGAGAAGTTCTCAAGGGACTTCCTGGATGCCCGCGAGACCTACAAAGACATCCATGCTCGGATGAGACTGCATAATAATAGAGTAGGGAGACAGGTGAGTGTGCTTGCAACACTGTACAATTTGTCCCATGTGCTGCAGATGTATGATTTGACTTTAGATACATATTTTTCAACAATCCACGGCCAAATCCTACTTGACGGGGTCAGTGTCTCAGTACGGTAGTAACAATATATGCTTCAGCAAATTGTAATTTTTAGTTGGATTGTGAGAAATGTAGTATGAGAACTGTTTTTTCTGCTTGACACATACCTGGCACTAACAATCAGAATAGGGTTGGATGACTCTAACCCTGCTCCATGTGCACTAAAGTACAAAACAGGAATATACCTTCTCTCCTTCTCTCCCTTAATACTTGACGCTATATTCAATAGAATATAAGACACAGGTAGTGGCTAGCTTGGATGCCACTGGGCCAGTGGCAAAGTTACAGTACAGGGCTGCTGTTTATTTACTTTGCTTGGCCGACGCTTTTATCCAAAGCGCTGAGCGTCTGGCTCAAGGACACACCTGGTAGGGGATAGACTAGGAGTCAGACAGGGTTTTGAACCTGCAACCTTTTGCATCCCAGTCTGACGTTTAACCCATTGAGCTTCTTGGCTGTGCTAGTGGAGACTGCAGACAAGAGTCTTCTTCTTGAAAGCAACTTGTGTTTTGCAATAGCGATATAATAAATATAATAGCTATATAACTACCACGATGACAGTGAATGCAAAAGTTAAATTACATTCATATAAAGTAGAAGTGGTTAACACTGGTGTTAAATGTAATTGAAATTTATTTAGTTATTTCTGGATTATTGTTATATTCATTTAATTAAATAAAACATATTATTCAAACATGCAAGTTCAGTAGGTTCAGATTGTCTAGCATTATTTTTATTGGCTGTACCCTCTCTGGTTTAATAGTTTATTTGGGGAAACTCCTGTAGTTTATCCTGCTCCCAGAAGATTCAAAACCACCTCTGTGAGATAAGAAAAGTGGTCAGCCAGTGGTCAGACATTGCTATTACATTATCTATCTATCTATCTATCTATCTATCTATCACTATTACAACAATCTGTGGACATGAAACATAATTTGTTTCTTCTTATGGTTCTATTCTTTGTTATTTATTATATTTCTAGTGGAGCACAATATAGAGAAATGTTTGTAGTGGACAAGCTCTCGTGTTGCAGGTAATATATTTTTTTTTGCTAACTATTTTTAGAGGTGCTCGCCTTAGGCAATCTAAGAGAAAGATGTAAATGAGTGTGATAAGCCTTGACTATGTCCACGAGAACAGAGACAAGAAGCAACTGTAAATTGCTCATTGTTCCCCGTTTCCTCCAGAGTAATTTGGGCCTGTATCTTTCCATCAGTTTACTTCGGGTTTCCTTGATTGTGAAGACAAAACACAAATGTGAAGCGCGTCAGCCAAACTCAACAACAGCTGGCCACCCTGCAGTAGTAATGGTAGAAATAGCCGCAGATGTAGAACTGGTGACATTAATCCCATTCAGTGCTGTGAGCATGGGAGGATAAGTTGGGGTGGGGGGTTGATATGAGCCAAGGGAAGAATACCATTTGTCTTTGGGGCCCTTCTCCTTTTGTTTGGATGAGGTTAGTAAGTTTATGAAACATGAAAAGATGAGTGTCATGAGTGGCCTCATCACGTTGTCTGAACTCTTTCTACGGCGCGTATGAAGTCACAGTCCTGGAAGGTGGCGGGCTGTGGCAGAATTAATGCAGTCATATTTCAGGTGTGATACATTTCTGTCCTCCCACTCACTTTCTCTGCTTGCAGCACTGTATGCTGCTGTTGAACAATTGTTGCTGCGAATTTGCTCTGCGGCTTTTTCTGTTATGTAACATGCAGACGAAATTTTACAGTAGTTTTCAGTCATGATCATATTTCATGGTTGCTGACAGTTAATACATTTACATTTAATAGAAGACCCTATGCTGAGGCATGATGACACGTTAGATGGATAAAAAGGGCTTTTTAATTTTCTTAGCATAAGCTGAATTAGTTGATACATGACACCCATTTGGAAAATGTTGGCAAAAGAAAGACAAAAAAAAATACTAGTGAAATTTGTAAAAATCTGATACAAGACAGTGTGTGGAAAGTTACTTACCTACCTATAAGAAAAGTGGAGAAGTAACTAGACGCAAAACCGAAACAACCAGTTCAACATGATTCACAACGTAATACGATTTTAGAAAGGTTTATATAATATGAACAGGTTCATCAAACCAGGCCACCCTTTGGCAGGTAAAAAGCCCTGAAGAAAATCTTTTAAAATCAGAATATCTAATCACGCCCTTCAATCTTTAATTAAACAGTAGCTCAGAGAACATAAACTAAACCTGGCACTGCTCTGCTTCATTTTAATGTACAGTTTCAGCTTTCCAAAATTATATTTGCTGAGGCTAAATTCTGGCTTTCGGTGTGCCAGACTGCAAAGTCACAGCCAAGAGAACTCCATCAAACAAGAGGCGCTTAGACTCAAAGCCATCAACATCAAAGAGTCTGATATTTTTTGGCAAAGATTCTGGTTTCACCAACGGGGACTATATGACAACCACCGCTCTTGACCTTTACCTCTTGTATGCTTGACAAAAGCCTGACGACCCTTGATGACCCTGATAGGGTTCAAAGCTGAAGTCTTTTGCCTTCTTAGTCATCGGATATCTAGTAATACGTGACTTTATGGGGAAAAAGGAAAACGTCTTCAAGCACTCTTTTAGAGAGAGGGATGAACTCACTGACTGTTTTCTTCAAATTGCTTAATGGGCGTCTTTCATGGGGTTTAGGGGCATGAAATTAGGGGATTATGTGGGGATTCAGCATGATACAAAATCAGTTTTTGCACAGAACCAGAGTGACAAATGACTTCTTACACCTCACCACAGGTTTGACATCATTGCTTCAGTAAAACCAACGTGCAGAGCATGCTGGCGAGAAAAAGAGAAAGAGAAACAGAAACGCAGAGGGAAAGGGCACTGAAGGGCAGAGAGAGGTGGAGGACAGGGCACTTACTGTACCATGAGCTCTCATACTGTAAAACACTGCACGCCCCCAATGCCTTCAAATGTTGTACTAAGACACAACAAAACCCCTTAAGATTTTGCACACACACACACACACACACACACACACACACACACACACACACACACACACACACACACACACGCTGCTCCTAGAACCAAACAGTAAACAGGGGGGAGCCTCCAAATAATGCCTTCGCTTCCCGTGTCTCTTTTCTCCCACTGACCCACCACCTTACACCCTTCCCCACCCAGCCCCTGCCCCACCAAACCCCCCCCCCCCCTCTTTTTGGAGAAGTAGTCTTTAGGCAGAGGAATGTGGTGGTTTTTGAGCAGGGTGTGCATGTCGCCTCATGCCCACCCCAGGGTTCTCACGACGTCCCGTCTTGTTTTTAGCCCTAATTAGTGGCTGCTGGCAGTTTGGAAACAGATGTTTAAAACCCTGCAAAAGATTTTAGACTTCAAACACCGGGGCGGAAAGTAGAAAGAGATTCGCCCTTCCTTCCCTCCCCTCTTCCCCCTCTCCCGCTGCGCCTCCTACAAATTCAGTCCAGCCGGGTTGATTACAGAATTGCTGCACAAGAAATAATGCAGAGGGGAGATTTATTTACACATGGCATCAGCATGTCACTAATGGTAGACATGTTTTAGCAGGCTTTAAAAACACTACACCTATACACTAATTACTACACATAATTATAAAAAAAATCTATAATCAAGACTGATCAATTAGCATTGTTATGTAAATCATGTTTGATTCGAAATTTGCTACCCTAATGATCGATTTGAAGTGAAAGTTGTGTTAAATACTTTGTATGTTAATGAATCAATTTGCAGCTACGTGAAACAGTCTACTGTTCATTAACTGCTACATGTTTAAAGCGGCTGCGTATTACACTGAAACACTTCACTGGTGCAGTAAATTTCTCAGCCAATTTTTTTTTTTTGGCTTTCTTTTTTTTTTCGTCCCGTTCCTCACAATCGTTTAGAGAGCACACCTCAAATCAAATGCTTGGCACGCTTTCCTGCGTTCATGTTGCAGAGCTCAGAGCCATGTCGGGGTTCTGTTGAGTCCTGTCTGTTCATTAGGCAGGTGGTGACAGTGCGGGCTCTGCAACAGTCTGCCGTGTTGCTGGCAAGTGTTTTTTGGGTAATTACAATTTACCATCAGGGTATGACTTCAGGGGAGTAAGGAGAGATGGTGTACCCATTTCCAGGAATGAAACTATACATTTCAACTCCCTTTCACCCCTCTTTAATTACGCACAGTTGGCAACTCACACTTCAATGCTGGTAAACATTGGAGACATTTGCCCTCACTCTCTCCAAATCACGTTAAGTGTTATGTTCGTGATGATGCTTGTTTCTTTAGTATTTGTTGACTCTTGGTGGTCTTTACAGCGACAGTGAAGTTGTAGCTGGGAGTCTAGAAATAAAGATCTCACAGCACAAAATGGTTTTTTGATAGGTTTGGAGGGTACACTCATGAAAGGTACTCACGTGGAACTCTGCCAGGTTTTAGGAGAGCAGAAGAGAAACTGAATGTTGACCATAGTAGACAGACAGTTGTCAGAACTGTGCATTTGCAGCCTGTTGGGCCTGCACTGCTGCAGGTGGGTCATAGTGCCCATGCTGTTCCCTGACCACCATCAGTGGGTTTAATGCTGGTGTATGGAGCTGTAAGGAACCTTTGGTCTCAAGCCATTCCTCCTTCACCTGTGTTCCTTAATGGAGCGAAGGAGGACAGTGATAAATGAAAAAGATTACAGCTTAACCATGCTCTTTTTGGTAATGTAAACAATGTTTGTGACATGCAAACACACACCTACCACAATGATGTTCTCACTTACCCACTTGGTAAAACCTAGACTATGCAGCTTAGAGGAATTAAACTAGGAGTAGCACAAGACTTGTAATCAGACCTCTCTGGTCTGCCCAGCCCTTCAGGGTTTAGTCCCTATCAAATAACAATCAAAAAGAATGCTTCTGAATTTATAATTATGCAAAGGTTATTGTGATTAATGAGAAGGATGGGCCTCACAGGAAATAGAACAGAATAAATCTGTGCTGCTGTCAGGTTGTTCAGTTGGAGCCACAAAAAAAGAAAAATGTGACTGACATGATTAACAAGTTGTCCTCAATCACATTTGTGGCTTTAGCAAGTGATTTAAATACGCATTTCACATTTTAGTTTATATAATTTAAATTAGAATTTTGGTATAAATTAACAAGGGAATAAATCACAGTAACAAGAGGTCTGAGTATTTGTTGTGACACAGCGAGTTGCTGTGGTCAGATAATATATGATACATTGGCTTATGTATTCACAGTTTCTGTGATGAAACATCATGCTTTGTATAGCTGTTTGTTTGATTGCTGCCTTCCTTCATAGTTCCCCCAGGAACTAAGAAACACGACAATTAAATGTGTGAACCCCTCAGAGGCAATTTCAGTTGAAGCAGTCAGATAATCTTCTGTGATTGATCTCTGATTATGTAGTGGACTGAATTTAGTGCCAAAGAAGAGGACATGGAATTAGACATACAACTTACTGTACACCTGATTTCAAGCTTTTAAACATGCACTTCGAGTGTTTTACAACACTGTTTACCAGGACACTGAACACACTATAAAACGTATTTAAACCATTATGAATTTTACCAACACACCACCTAGCTTGATCCAAACCAAAAACAGTGGGACTCCCAGAGCCCTTTAAGCCTAATTGAACCTTTGTGTGAGGATAAACTGCTCTGGAGACCCCATTCACGTTAATTTATTGACTCAGAACCCACACGAAAAGCAAAGTGTGTTTGATCAAAAATAGCAACATTAGTGCGGGGTTAGTCTTGTTCTCCTCACAGGCCATTTCATATCATCAGTGGTGTGCTGAGCATTCCTGAGTCCTGACAGTTCAGAGGCAGAGCATTTGATCTGACCCACCGCACGCCAAAACGCTCACATATACACACTCTGCCCTTACCACTCTCTGTTTCTTGAATGCACACACGCATAAATACACACTGAGACAAATGTTTGGTAGTAGGAGCTCAGCAGGTGGAAATGCTTATGCTGGTAATAACATTTTATTAGTCTCTAAATGAGAACTGTGGACATTCTGTGCAATTAACAGTGAGTAAACACTACACACATGCACACACATTCTGATGTAGTATAATTCTTACTCTGTGTTGCAGATATGCATTTGCCCAGTAATTGCCTGACGTTGTGTTTGCATGTGTGCGTGTGTATTTATCTGTGTATGCGTAATTGTTCTTTTGAAGCGAGGCGTTTGATTTGTTTAAAGTAATGTCTAGGCTTAATGTGCTGCTTCAGGATTTGTTTGTGTGCTTTGATATTTCCTTGGCTTTCTGCTTGGCTTTAAAGACCTTTTAGTAGATTTTCTTTGAACTGACAAACACGAGGCAGTGTGCAGACTAGCTCTCTGTTTATCAGCACGAAGGGTCGACTGTGGGACACATAGACAGACGTTCAATTAGGACTTTCCCAAATGGGTTAGTGATGATGACACAGGGATTCGACAATGATTAAATTCAATGCACCAAACACAACGGAGAATAAATCATAAATTAAATTGGTGCAAGTAGGTGGTTATTACCAGCAGTGGAGTTGCTCAACTACTATGCTTCCACATAGTACATACATAATGCATTGCTTAAGTTTCATGTTGCAAAATGTGTTGTTGGTAATTCATGTGGATTAATACTGAGAGCAAAATGAAAGTACTAACACTAACTAACAAATTACTGTAGGCTTTCAAGCATGCATATAGTTTGATGATTTAAGTTCCCCAAAACATTGGCCCGTTCAAAAGAAACGAAAAGAACCACACATACACACAAATACAAAATAACACAGATACAAAGACTTAGGCAGCATCGTGAAGCACACATTTCAGCACGATGTAATGTAATTCTTAGTACATTCCATGGGATTTCTTATAAAAGTAAAGTAAAGAAAAAGGAGAGGCAGAAATTCCTCAGTTGCTCGTTTTCTGTAGTCAGTTGTGTCATGTGACGACAAACTCTACAAAAATGCTCAAAAAAGTCATCACCAACTGAGTCAGAACTGAATCAGCCAGATTACAATACTTGGTCAAACGAAGGCGTACCTTTGACACAGTGTAGTGCTGAATCTCAGTATTATTATTGTTTATTATTGAGGAGCCGTAACAGGTGTGTATTTTTATTTTTTTTCCCACATATTCTAACAAGATATTTTAACATGAAAAACTTGTGTAATATGTGTAAAATAGAACAAAAACATCACAACAAATAGTTTGTGAATACAGTTGCTCATGCAGCCAAACACGTAGCTGCAGCTTTTCTGGTTCAGTTCTGGCTGAGGACATTTATCATGTATCATAACCCTCGTTTTCTCTCCTTCCTGTAAAACATATGTCTACCTAATTAATGCCTCTTTCAAACATCAGATTGTGGTAAGACGGCTCGGATGTGGAGTTCACCTCGTGCCCTCGTCCCTGCACAGTAGCCTGCCCTCTATGCCAATATGTTGTCATTTTCCTCCAGTCTGCTGTGCTATGCAGCCGTCGGTCCTAATCTGCCACCAACATGTCGTATTTGATGTCTGTCTGGAGTCGTTTTATAGACGCTGCTGTCTCTCGCTAAGCCCATTAAAACTTGCCAGATGTTTGTTTCTGTGCTCCACCATTGACTTTGAAGCAGTTACATCTCTGTTATACACATGTAACATAAGCGCTTAAATAAGAGATAGATTAACATAGCAGAGCGTGTTTCCTTTTAATATTCAGTGTGTTTGTGAAGGATAACGTCACCTGTATGATCGAAAAACCCACCATTTACTCGGTGTGTGACGCTACTCTTCTCAAACTGTGAGCCCAGCCCCTGTTGAGTCTTGTGGAGCTGACAGAGCTGAAAGTAAATCTAATGTGCAATGTGTTATTTTCAAGCAAGCTTTTTATAGCTTCTGTAAAGTGACTGTTGTTGTGTAACACCTACAGTATTTGTACCCATCAGACTGCTAAAACAATTTTAGTTGATGACAGGGTAGATACAGTAGAAATGCTGATTACAATCTGATCTAGGTGGCTAATAAAAGCTAAATACACACACAAACACACAATCTTTGTGTATAAAATAATGGAAGGACAACAAAGAGATAATCCAAAGTTCACCCTTCTCCCGCTGATGTCCTCTACCCCCCCTTACCTCAAACACAAAGAGAACTGCACACAACATTTTTTACGCGTTGTCTCGCTCTCACCTGTTACACATATAGCCCCAGGTTCAACTGAGAAGCATCCGGAAGAAACCAGAAAATCACAGCCTTTCATCTGATCATCACTTAATCAATCTTTTTTTTTTTTTTCATTTTTTCATGGATCAGATCTGAAAGAAATACAATCACCACCTTATGGTTAGCACATCTTTAATTACTGTGAAATCAAACATCAACAATTTAATGAAATTAAGTTTCCACCATGAGCACCCAGTGCATGCCGGGATGTCTACTAATGCATTCGATTTGTATTTTTTATCAACTTAGTTTTAATGATTTGAATGAATGTTCAGACGTTAATGAATTCCGCCGATCTTATGGTAAAAGCATTCGATGCAGACCAACCAACGTCTGACAATCAAATCTGTTGAGTTATTACTTGTAGAATTGAAACACCCTTTAAAAATCTATAAATAAATCATCTCAGCTTGTGATTCATCTTTTGACCTCTGCCTTTATTTTCGTTCGTACAAAATGTTCTTCAGATCGGTTCTCTTTTGTAAGAAAGATCAACGCTTCACTTGTCATAGTGACAGACCACTTCTTATAAAGCAAGAGCAGACAACTTCCCTATTTCCTATTACCAGTTAAGGATCTGGATTTTACCTGATTGCCTTTCAACTACATGTCAAAGACATTTGACATCTCCCACATGCACAAAGCACTTCTGACCTGAAGTTATTTTCTTTTGTTGAGGACTTGGAAGCTTGCAAACTTTTTTTAATCTCTTCTCAGTGGGAGCACAGGGCGTGTAGTGTGCCTTGTATCTTTAATGGATTATTCCACCCTAAAACAGAAGTCGCAGATGTTATTCTTTTGATGTTGAATTGGCAATTGTGTAATTTCTTTTTTATTTAGTGCTATTTCCCTATAAATCCGAACAACCGCTGCATACCTTGCCCATCTTTAACAGAGTGGGCTGTTGTAGCATATTCAGAACCTAACTGGCCTAACATAATGTTTAAAACAATGGGTGCCACGTTACGTGAAAAACATCAGCATCTTCTTATTTCTGACCAGTGACTTTCAGTTTTGCCAGCTAAATATAGTTTAATCTGTCTGTTTCAGGCAGAGGCCGTTTGTCACTTGTAGCTTAAATTTAGACTCTATGTCTACTATTGGGCTGTAATATTAAGAAGGCCTGTTTATCTTTTTTGTTTGTATGAATGGTGTGTATTATTTTAACATCATAGAAAGGTTTGAAAGGTTAAGCATCTTTGTTATGGAAGTCCTATAGCTGTAGTCCTGCAAACTAATGCTTTTGTAGGGGTCACAGGTTTTGTTAAAATTTATATTTACTGTGACAAACATTACAAAAAGGATAAAAACTTTTATTCAGCCTTTTATTTTTTAAATTGTGAAATAGTGAGTTAGATACATTTCTAACTATTTAAGCTCTTATCCTGTTGTGAATGTACCATCAAACAGTAGCTAAGTGGATGCAGTTATGACTCCTCGGCCAGTTTGTCTCTTTAGGGTTTAAGTGGGTTGGAGCGTTTTATGATTACAGACTTTGCTGTGTGTTTAGGGCCAGCACGTTTGTGATTCTGGAGTTGCTTCTGGTGCTGTGTAAAAACCGAAGCAAACGCTGCAATCTGAACTCAGTGCAAGTGCTGTTTGAGCTATTATAGAGTTGTTTACTATAAAGTCTTTAGCAGGCTATCTCCTGACCACTGATCACAGTTTCTTTAAACTTTCTTTTCAAGACTCTCCATTATAGTAGAACCATGTTTAACAGCAGCGCGTGCTTTTAGGTCACTGTGTTTCATCCTAACATACAATATGAGCAAAACGTGAGAACAGTGATGAAATACTGCAAAAATGTGCATTATTTCCCATTATTGTTAATATACATCCCATTGTTTTAGGAGGCAGCATCAGTTTCTAACACTGAATTTGATCAGTGATAGTGACATAAACATATGTCCAAACATATATATAGTCCTAAATGCTGTATCAATTTGTTTAAAAATTGCTGCAGTCTGAGCAAAGCCGTATGTCTTCTGTAATTTCTAGCAGGTTTAGATTCTAATCTTCTGTGCTCCACATGAAATTAGATTTATTTGATTTGCTTTTTACACTGCATGCAGATATTTTTCTTTCTTCTGTTTGCTCTACATTTTACTTGATCGTTCCAGAGATTACTCAACCCACATTTTCATTCTCTCATCCACCTCTCAACTTTTTCATGCTCCAGAACAAGGACAATATTTTTCTTAATCGTTTTGAAAACCAGTTGTACAGTTTAAAACAGAGCTTCAGCACAGTTCAAACTGAGCATAAAGTATCAGATTTTTTGTTTTGTTTTTCTAAATTCTCACGTTTAGCAATCAAAAGTTACAAGTTTTTCTTCTCTAACCTCTTATACAGCCACACACACGGCCAAAAAAGGTCTTTTTCTTACAGTATATCAGTATCTTCTTGTATTGATTATACCTGTGGATGACATTTGGTGTGAGTTAAATGTCCTTAAAAGTGCAAGGAATTTGCAGTGTGTGTGTGTGTGTGTGTGTGTGTGTGTGTGTGTGTGTGTGTGTTGATAGGGGCAGCAGCAGCAGCAGTCAGTAGTGCTCTGGGTGGCCTGGCGTTCCTGTTGGTAATTGGATCTTAAAGTTTAGAATGGGTGATGACTGAAAAACATCTTCACACCAGCACACCTACACACACAGAGACACGCATGCAGACGTGTGGACACACTTCCAGCATACACATAACCTAAGGAACATTACTGGACAGAAGTACCTGTGATCATGCGTTTGGCTCACTGAAACATGTGGGGAGCATTGCCCTGCATTGTTGTGCTTGTCCTGGGGTGCTTACTGTAGATCCCATAAAAAGTCATTTTAAGTAGTCCATTCAGTAATTAACTTACTTACTCCTAAAAAACAAGAATGTGTCCAACTCCCTGAGTGCTGTTAAAGGCATCATTAAGAAAATAAAGCAATATGACGTGTAAATCTGTCTACAGCAGGCTGTCCTCCAAGTGACTGGGCCATCGAGACAGATGTGACTCACCTGAAGAAGATAAAAGCTCCTATGACTAAAACAGACAGTTGAATCTTCTTGAATCTCAGTTGGAGTTCACCTGAAGGCAAATTGACCACATTGGCCATATTGTCCTTTTTGGCCATTAGACAGGACACTCTGATAAAGACGTTGACAGTCTCTCCCATTTCTTCTCAACTCCTGTTTTGATGTTGACAAAAAAAGGAGAAAACTTCCAAAGGTGTTAAAAACATTAAAGGGCACTGTAAAGGTAATTCTGATAAGCTCCACATAAATCAGCAGATAAAATGCTGTCCATCTATTAAGCAATATCATTAATAATCAAATCAAATAATGCATGACTTAAATTAGCAGGGACATTCTTCTACCTTGAGTTCTTTTGATTAGGTATGCATATTGTCCTTTGGCTTTACAAGTAATACACAACGTCTCAGGGGTGTGAATACTGTTTCCACAAACACATTGTCTGTCTGTGGCTCCACTGACCAGTGCTAACCATTAAAATGAAAAAAGGAAAATACTATAATGCTCCGAGCGTCATATGCTGCTACATGTGGGTCATGCATCGAACCATTACCTGAGGCCAAAGTGAGAATAATGGCACTACTGTCTGTTTGGGTATTGCCTGCATCCATCTGTGTTATTTGATAGCAGCATGTTTAACAACAGGTTTCGAGTCAGACCACCTGGCTTTTTAAATGCGGGGCCAGACTTTTCAGGGTCTACTGTGTCATGTCGTATACAGTAAAAGAGTGAGTGGATTGCTTAGAAGAACAAAAAAATAAAACATATTCAAGTAAAGAGGGCACAATGGGAAATGTAAAGTGAAGCCTGCGGCAGACTGTTCCTACTTTACATGTTATACTACAAATACAACCAGCAATCATCAAAGTTATTAATCCTTCTGATTTTCTTTCTTCCCTCCCTCCTGGCACTCCCTCGCCTCCTCGCATTTCCTCAACCCATCCCACTCCCTTTTTTTGCCTGTCTCTGTCTATGTTTTCTGCAGGTGGTGCTCGACCACATGAGAAGGAAATGCAAGTGCCACGGGACATCGGGGAGCTGCCAGCTGAAGACCTGCTGGCAAGTCACCCCAGAGTTCCGGGTGGTGGGATCAATCCTCAAAGAGCGCTTCCATGTCGCCACGCTTATCAAGGCTCACAACAGGAACACCGGACAGCTCGACCACTCACACCACAACAACCACCACCACCATCACCAGAACAACCACCACCACCACACACATCGGCGGCGGCCGAGCATCAATGAACTGGTCTACTTTGAAAAGTCCCCGGATTTCTGCGAGCGAGACCTGGGGTCGGACTCAGCTGGCACGCAGGGTCGAATCTGCAACAAGACCAGTCCCGGCATGGACAACTGCGAGAGTCTGTGCTGTGGGAGAGGCCACAACATCCTGCAGCAGACGCGGAGCGAACGCTGTAACTGCAAGTTTCACTGGTGTTGCTATGTGGTCTGCGAAGAGTGCAGGATAACAGAGTGGGTCAGTGTCTGTAAATGAAGAATCACATATTAAAGGACTTAAGAAGGACAACATAACAGAAAGACGTTGTAAAATCAAGACAATTCATTTTAAAGGCACCTTTACTGACACGTGTGCCCTGTACCTTCTTGCGGTGGACTGCTGTTTTCCTGAAGAGCAGTGGCGTGTGCGAGTGTGAAGCAGCTGAGTCAGCAGAAAGAAAGATTTTGTAAAGACTGCACATGCAAAAAGGGTCTAAAGCTGCCACCGTTTAGCAAGCTTCGATGTTTACTCTCTTCCTGTTGACACAAAGGAAAGTGATAACAGAAACCTATTTGAAAGTTCTAAAGAGAAAATTAAAAAAAATTGGCATATTTTGACTGACATGAAAGTTGCGTGAGCTTCAGCTGAGTGAACTGGAGGTAGAGAGTAAGCATTCAGTTGCATGCAGGAAAAACAAGATTGCTTCATAGCACCAGACACATACAGAGACAAGAGGCTGCATTCCATAAACTAAAACTTACAACACGGAAAAAGATAGATCACAGTATACAGTGGTCCTTTATCCATGTGGCAACTTACAGCATAAACACAATCATGTTACGTGATATTTCCCACGTTTGCACTCTACTATTCATAGAACTTGTCACAGCACAACATAGGGAGCACTTGTGGATTTGGTGCTTTGTTCAAGGGGAGTTTCTGTTAAAATGTTTTCATTTTATAGCTAGAAATCATCAAGGAATGACTTGGCTGACACTTATCAGTCATTTATCGATCAGTATTACTGTGTTGTATGGATAATGTGCAACCTGCCAATGAATATGTGACACATTTTATAGAAAGACAGGAAATGGAGCCCAAAGTCAGGTGACAGTACTATTTGAAGTTTGCATCAAAGGACATGTTTCCTGCTGCTTCCTGCAAATCCGAAAATCAGACCATCACAACCAAAAGCATTTCCCTTTCCTGTAGTGGAGGATGTTTAAATAAAATTCTTTCAGATCAGCTTTGTAGAAAAGTAGGAACAAGCACGATTCATTGTGTGAATTAGTTTAAAAAATAGTTTCTAAACACAGCACATATAGTGTACATTGAGTTATCCTAATTGTACCATGTGAATTCTGTGTTGTATGTGGTTTGTAATATCAAAACTTTCAGAGTACATAGAGCGCACCACAGACCTTAATTTAAACAGTACAGTTTTCATCTAGTGATCTGGACAGCATCGTACTGTAAATAAAAAATAATATTGCTGCACAAATATCATGCCTCAGTGCCTCGGGTAACTGAGCACACACGAACAGGCTTCAGTTCACACTACCAACATCCTATGTTATCAGTCAAAGTCTTTCCTAACTTGTGATGCAATGTACCGTGTGCAACACTGTAAGCGTCTTGTAATATATCTACACTCACCTTCACACTTCTTCCATGTGTACAACAGGGATATTCTGATGTCAGCTTCTTCCTCTGCACATTCTGAAGATGTTGCTTGGTCTCAACTAACTTGTGTGAGTCATGCTCCTTGTCAGAGAGTGTAATTTATTTTAATAAACCATGTTTCTGTGACGAAAGCAGAGGAAAAACAATCTGGGATTCCAGTGTGACAGATTATTTTTATTCTGATAAGTAGTTTGCACATACAGAACTGTGTCCAGGAGATCTCTGGGAAAATATCAGCAATATGTGTTTGTTTGTTTGTTTTTTTTTCATGTCATAAATGTCTTGTATGTTTGTATTTTTATGTTTAAATATGGTTAATATCTAAGTTATTTTATTTTTGTGGATAACTTAATATTTGTAAGACAATAAAGAAAGATCATAATATTTGAAAGGGGCTTTAATGTGATGAATAATAAAATAGAAGAAATGTTTATTTTGTCATAAGTTGTCTGCCACTCGCATTGTAATGATAATGAATTCATCAGTTACTGCATGCTATAGTATATTTACATAAGTCAGAGGTCACATCCACAGGTTTCTATCCACGTGGAAGACACGTATATCTATTGTTACTTTAATTGAGATAAAAATATCATAATGATTGTGAGGGACTGACGCAAGGTAGCAAGAGCCACCTTTCCAAAAGAAGGGTTTTATTTAGCCAAAAGAATAATTCACCAACAACATACAACAAATACTGGGCCCTTAAAGGAGGACAAAAGAAGAGAACGAGCCTTAAGTAAACTGAACAAAACCGTACCACAAACTGACTCTATAAACGGACCCAACAAACTAAACAATATGGTGGGTATATATGCTGACTGACCAAACCATTGCAAAAAAAGGAGGGGGACAGAAACTAAGAATAGTAGAAAACAAACAATAATAATATGAATGTACTACTAATAATACTAAACACATAATATACATGAAACAGGTTTACACGGGGATCGTATATTTTAAGTTTCTGCCATGCCTAACATAGGTCTTTGACAGAAAGTTCAGCCAGGTTATGTCAAATCTGCTGAGGAAAAAGTATGCAAGCTTTTGTTCTTTCCACACTTAGTGAAAAACCTAAAAGAAAAATCAGTCATTAGAACGCCTGGCCTACATATTATAATTACAGGTATTACAGTAATTGCTTTTGTTTCTACATAGACTAAATGTTTTGTTACAGTAGGAACATTAAGATATGCCCAAGCCAGATAAAGAGATACACTTTCAAAGT
>JAUMHF010000013.1:14362757-14377527 GCA_032359275.1 Microctenopoma steveboyesi
TACATAGACTAAATGTTTTGTTACAGTAGGAACATTAAGATATGCCCAAGCCAGATAAAGAGATACACTTTCAAAGTGAACTGATGTGTGGTATAAAGGCGCTATTGCAGTTCTATTCTTATCCAACGATACTGCTCGCATTCAGGAAACACATACCTCTCTGGCCCATCATCTGTATGATGGGTTTTGCATTCACAGTGCATCGCTCAGTGCACAAGGAAACATGCTCTTCATCTCCCTCTCTGCGTGTATAAATAGTTTATGTGTGGATGTGTGTTAGTGGCGACGACCTCATGTGGGAATTGTATGTGCGTGTTTGTTTGTCCAAACGTGTGCTTCATTCCGTGGGCACATGCATTTAAATGGCAGGGTGGGTGTATGTGTGTTTAAACCTAAGGTTGAGTAACCTGCTTAGACAGCCCTACTGGGCTCCTCCACCACCAGGCTACAGATGCAGCTAAATAAATATATTAATCAAAATGCTCGTTTTTCCTTTTTCTGACTTAGTGATTTCATCTCGCGTGGAAAGAAACAACACACAACCTGAACGGATATTTAAATTAATAACAAATTACTCAAAGGAAAAAACAAAAAAGAAACATTAATCTTCATGACAATAACTGTTGCCTGTGAATGTCAGAAACACCAGGCCTGGGCTTGTGTTTTGAGTTTATTTGAATAATGGCTGTTATTTTGACAGAGAGCAAATCCTGTGAGCTGAAACAACATTGTGCATTATTAGGTGAATGAGATTTATTATGTTGTGATCCCTTTGCATGAACTAGCAGGTCTGCATTGCATGTTAAATAGAACATTTTCAAGGTTTTCTTTCAGTAAGAAGAGTAAAAAAAACAAAAAAAAAAGCTGCATTACTTCTTTTATTTCAGTTATTAAGGGAATATTTCCCAATGCTGACAATGTTGATCCTTTGGTACAGCACACCAAGCTGTCAACAAGTATATTCATTAATCTTTAGGCCTAAATTGATAATGATTCCTGAGATGGCTGGTAAAACACATTTTAATAGCCCATTTATCTTTACAGTCAACAAACTAATTAAAAGCATAAATTTTGCATATTCCTACAAGCAACAAGACCACAGTGTTTAAACTGTAATCAGTGTTTTTGTAACTGCTGGGCATATGCACACCAGTCACAACAGCAGACTAATGAAAAGTTGTTCATGCAAGTGTAAATTCCATTAGGAACCTAGAACATGTTTCTCTTCTTCTGTAGGAACCTGAGTTGCGTAATCTAAACCGATTAGGTTAGGTTTTGGGTTATTAATCGTAAAATATAGACTAATCCAAAAGGCTAGTTGCATTCAATCGCATGCAGTTGTCTCGATGGGGTGCGGAGACAGAGACATGGTCAGGCAAGAGGGAAAGGAAGACATGAATGAAGCCAAAAAAACTCTTTTTTTCTCCCTCAAGGGTGGATCGAAGGAAACAAATGTGCGGACCAGCCCCTACAAGTAAACTCAGGAGAGAAACACTGAAGAGTGCATTATATCAGTAATCCACATGTGCTGTGTGTGCATGCCACATGCAGCAAACAGCAAGTCAAGCAGCAGGGGCATGAGCTCCAGTGTGACATTATACATCACACCAGACCCACTGACTTCATCTTTCAGATAGAGTTTGTTCGGCAAGTAATTTCAACCTACTCAATCTACTGTCAAGCCTGCAGATCGTTGCACTAAACTATCTCTTGTGGATTAGATGTATGGGAATAATACACCAAGAATAACGCAAATTCTGCTGTAGTCTTTAAAATTTGCAGATATTTTCCTTGAATATAACAGTAGTAGAAGAGTCATGTGCACTCATCTGAAGCCAGTGCTAGCTGACAGGCCTACTAGACCCAGTGCGCAGCAAACAGCACAACGACTTCACCAAACGGCCTGCATTAACAAGTGTTTGTGGGGAAAAAAACTGTACAATTGTATTTCAACAATGCAGAAGAGAAAAAAGATGAGAGCATGTTATGGCTAACTTCTGGGCATCTTTGGTGAGGATCTTCCCCCTGGACTATCTACTCATTACAGCACCTAAGATGCTGGAGAGGCACAGCAAGGACAATATGTGCTGCAAAGAAATGACAATCACAGCTCATTAAAGAACAATAAATGCAAAGTGACTCTAAAATATAAGATTAAAAAAACTTCACAAACGTCATTATTATTTGCCATGTCCAAGCAGCTCTCAGATCAAGAGGAATGAAGGAACCAACACATGCTCTGTGGCCACAGGCAGAGATGATCTCCTGTGGAGCAGCTGAAAGGTGACTTGATATGTCAAGTTGTGCAAGCTCTAGTGTATCTCACCTTTGTTTCTGGTTTTAGCTTAGAAATTATGAAGACAACTTTCAAAACCCAAGACCAGCTGTCTCACGATAGGTCTCGTGTTTAGATAACTAATTCATCATTATGCATTATGTATGTATATGTGTTGTGTTGTTGTATTTAAAATCAAAAGTCATTGTGACAAGAACAGGGAACTCGAGGGCACATCCACATTATCTCATAACACCTCTTATGTATACAGTCCTTTCAGCTTCCTCTCAAATACATGATCTGCGTTAACACTGCAGTTTGATCTGCGTTACTAATTCATGCTGTCTTCCACTAGGGAAGGATCAAAGAGGAAACAAGGATCATTTTTTTGCGGACTTCCTCACATTAATCATTAAACGCGTGGAGGCCAACAAGTACATGCTTTTAACACCATTTGCAACGTGTTCCACTCGACCCAAGCCGACATTTGCTCCAGTAGATTGGAGCTCCACTTTCCTGAAGCTTGGCACGGAATGAGACGAGGAGAGAAACGCTCTGGGCCTTCTGACACATTCACTTTAACTCAAACCTCATATATATACACACACAATCATGTCTTTGTCAGCTCAAGAGTGACACAAGGAGCAATTTTCTAAAATATATATCAGTGAGGGTCATAAGAAGGGGCGATATATGGAAGAGGATTTCCCGCCCTGCTTCAACAGTTTTCCCCTGGAAGAAACTCTGACTCTGCTGGCTGACTTAAAACGAGGTGAAATATTGATGAATTGTTAAATATTTGAGTTTAACAAAGTGGAACACAGCTAAATGTTTGCAGGTATTAGGGCTCTACGTGGCTAAATGTGGAGACTATTTGGGCAATGTCGAATGATATTTCATCAAATTACGAAAAAAATATTGAAACAAAGATAAGGAATAACTGCAGAAAGATTCAAAGAGGGAGACAGGCAGATAGGTACTGTAAACGAAGAAAGAAGAAGGAAGGAGATCAGGGGATAGTGAAGCATTCTGTTGGGATAATTGGTACTATGAAGTCTTTAGGATACAATGGAGCTTGATCATTAAGTGCTTTTTCAGGTAATGAGGTGGCTTTTAAATTATTTTCTGGATAAAAGGTGTCAATAGAGAAGGTAATGTTAGAGTCAGCACTCCCTCTGCAGCATTTTGCAGGATGAAAGGAGGATTTTTAGGAAGTAACAAATCGCTGTAAGACAGGCTAATATATAGGTGAAAGATAGGTCTTCCTCTATCCTCTTGAATTTAGAATTTAGAATTTGTCACAGGTCTGTAAAGATCACAATTGGTTCAATCTGTACAATCTACTATTTGTCGGTTTCACAATTTGAATGATAGTAAATCACCCGAGTTTCAGTCACTTGTCTTTTGTAAAGAGGTCCTGTATTCCATGCATAGCTTTGTGTCATATATGAGAGTCAATCTGCACTTTATTAAAGTTCTCATCAGCATTCTCCATCCTGTCTGTAATCGCTTCTCAGCCTCACATCTCCAGGCACCTTCCCAGTGTACCTGTTCACGCTTGGTTTCAGTCTCTCTCCAGCCCCATTCTGTCCTTTGTACTTTACTTTACTTTACTTTACTTTACTTTACTTTACTTTACTTGGCAGACGCTTTTATCCAAAGCGACTTACAAGGAGAAGCTCTTGTACCCGTAGGACCAGCATTTAGGACCAACTTTCACACACAAGGTTCACATATATGCCAATATATTCCATCATTATCAAATAAAATGAAAAGACAACCAAAAAATAAGGCATGCCCCCATAACAGTTACATTACCATTGTCAACATTAGCTGCTAATCAAACAAAAGCTTCCTTGTAACTCAGTGTAACAGTGACTTTACTTTGCATTGATTGAGTAGCAGCAACATTTTTGTGATTCACATACAGTAGCTTTATTCTCCCACTCTTTTTCACTGCCCGGCACTGTTGTATTAACATCAGCCTCCTCATATATGAAGCAGGCGGGTATCCCCCTTTGATGAGTTATCTGCACCAAACAAGCTAAATTGCAGCATCATCTTCCAAGCCTTAAAACCATCTGAGACTGTATAATTAGTCATTTTGGTATTAATAACCAACAAGGGATAAGCGGTGGTACCCTTTAATCTTCAGCTTTTTAGAGGGCTGTTTCATGTCCCTTCTCCTTTCCTACCTCCTACCTTGTTCATTACCTCTACTGACCCATGAGAGACTGCAACCCACGGGCTTGAACCAGGCCATGCTTTCAGCATCAGAGAGGGTGTGTATGGTTCTAGAGACAGATCTGAAAACTAGCGGTTAGCCAAATGACTGTATTTGTGGGTAATTTCTCATTTGTAGTCTTGTTATGCCTTTGATATTCTGTGGTGACCTGTAGTGCATCAAAGGGTTATAATGACCGCTCTGATGATCCATTGAGAAGTCAAAGTACCTCAGTGTTTGCAGACGTTGGTGGGAGAGCCTGGTTCAGCATAAATGACATACAGTAGTTTGTGCAGCATAGCTTGAGCACTCGTGGAACTAGAGTTACACTGTGTAACATTCATTGTGGCATGGCATCCCGTATTTAGGTAAATGAGGTGGCCACATATAAGAGACACCTCAATATAACGCGATCAGTGCAACTGCACCACCCACTGTGGTAGAATTATCACTTTGACTCAGTCGCCAACAGTTGCAACAAAAACTCACCTGTCATAATGGAATTAGGCAATTACGCCAAATTGGATTGAATTCAAATGTACAAGTACAGTATATCTAATAAAGTGGTAACAAAGTGTACAGTATCAAATCACTATGATGCTATTTTCCGAGAGTCAAAACTACAGAGGAATCGCATTCATCTGTTGTAATGAAGGTCAAAATCTCGATCATCGGCTTCATGGCCTTGGCCTCAATCATGGTGATTACCACAATTGTTTTAAACTGTTAACATAACCTTGTTGAGAGCCTAAAAGAAAAACCTGTGAGTTTTTCTCCGTGGGTCAAGAGTTGGCAAATATGACTTTTTTACATTCCCTGAGAAATTATGTGAGAATTTAGAACTAGTCCAGAAAAGTCTCTAAAGCATGATAAAAATGCAGTAATAATAACCATCATCAGCTTCATCATGAGGGTGTTTTGATGTATGTGGATCTAAGCACCCACTCAGAACCAACCAGCTCTCCACCTTTTACCCAATAAAAATTGCCCACAGAGCTATTGTCTTTCATGTGACACACAGAACTACAGTGGTTGTGTGGAAGAATTTGCCCTGTGTAGACACAGACAGTGCACCAAACCTGCTGCTCTGCTAACTTGCTGATCTTGATGTGCCTCCTGTTTAGACACATTTACCCCAGAGAAGTTCAGATGGAGACAGTGTCATGGCATGGGTGTGAAATGTGATTAGATGTAGGTTAATCAGTAGCAAGTTCTTTGTGCAGAGGCAGAAGCAAAGATGTGTCCCTAGGCCATTTGTTCTACCTTACCATGAGTTCACTGCGTTTGCTGTCTCTGCACAGACCTGCCGGGCTGAGCTCACCCTTCATTCCTCGCATTCTTCCCTCTTTTTTCTGTCCATCCCTTCTTTCTCTCTCCCATGGTCCCGCGGGGCAACACTGTCTGCAGACTGTGGCACAGTGTGGGCAGATATGCTGGTAACATGCTAAATTGTTTTACTTAATGTGTGCTTCTATTCTTCAGCTCAAGCCTACATACTGGTATTTTTATTTATATCTATATAGGTGTATATGTTGTTTGTTTTGCATACAGTGCATACCATGCATTTAACTAAAGGCAAGAGTATGAGAAATGTAGACTAAAACTTTCACCTTCTGTTCCTTACAGGTGTGACTGAAGCTCACAGCTCCTGTTTCATGTCACGACCTACCCCACCTTTCCAGCTCTATTTAAACCTGCAGACGCGGTTGTTGGATCTTCCAGTTTAACTGAACAGTGCTTTTTTGACCTTGCATTGGTAAATAAATAGGCGCATTATAGAAGAACACCCAGAATACATCATTTGTCTTTCTTCCACACCTCCCTTCATGTTTTGATGTGACAGTCAGAGGTGATCAGGCGCAGATTAAGTGGAGAATCAGTGATGAGGACAGATTTGAACATGTCAGAAGGGGAGTGCCAAGGCTTCGCTGCTACCACAGTGTTCAAACCTGCCTCATGCTGAAGGCTGGTCTGTGTGTTTGTACATATTCATGTATACATATTTACAGGACGCATGTAGCACCTTTCTGCTCCCCAGAGACTTTCCAGTGTTAATTACCCAAACCACTTACAGACTTTAAAATGCAAAACCACTGGCTTAAACACGAAGGTGATTAATGAAGATCAACATTGTTCTCATAAATGTGCAAAATATGATTTTTAGAAAAATCTTTCTGAAAAAGAAAAACTCTAAAATAAAAACTTTTAAAATGCACTTTTAAGAAAACGACTTTTGGAAAACTAATGCATTTTTTTCCACATTCAAGTTGGATCAGGATCCTGTTTAAGGAATTATTAACATGCAGACTGAAAACATTTTTTTTAGTATAACAATATATTTACACCTTTGCCTCAGAACCAAAAAATAGGCTGAGAATTTATCACGGACAGTATTTTACGGAAGATTTAAGTTGAGTTCTGACTTTAATCTTAGAATTCAGAGAATAAAGTCAAAAATTCTGACTTTAATCTCAGAATTCTGACTTTAATGTCAAATTTCAGAGAATAAAGTCCGAATTTTGACTTAAATCTCAGAATCCTGAGAAAAAAAGTCAGAATTCTGACTTTAATCGTAGTTTAATCTCAGAATTATTCAGAATTATTCTGAGATTAAAGTCAGAATTCCTAAAAAAAGAGATTAAAATCAGAACTCTAATAAAATTTGTGCAGTGGCCCTAATCGTCTTCCGTAGTATTTTAATATTTTATCATGAAGTATTAATATTTTTAATAGTACAATAGAATGATTTTTATATCTTTTCACTCACCGCAGTGATTTAAAAATGATTTCCTATAATTATGTTTCCATTAATTTCTGAGGACAAAACATTTATTGTACTGCATGTAAGAGAGAGCGAAACAAATGTATTCACTAGTCATTGTGTGCTGAGCATCAAACATGAGGTAAACCACTCCTCCCCCCACTTCCCCTCATCGCCAGCACCTGAACATGATGACATAATATTTTACCAAGTTACATCCTTACCTGCGCCAGATGTCTTTTGAACAGCATTCCTTTTTGTATGAGGCAGCTTGTGCACCACTGACATGATCACACCTTCTGGCTGGGTGACATGTGTGTGAGAGAATTTTGAAATGAGCACTCATCTTAGATGACCTGCCTGATACAATGATACACACCAGACATCTGGAGGGCTGTGCTCTTATTGGGGTTACGACAATACGAGTATATTCTTCCAGGGATCAACAAACAGCACGTGCATAGCTGCATGTGTTTGTGGGTCCGCGTGCACATGCAGGCACCTGCAGTGATTCACTTGTGTTTGTGTATTTCCATTTATTTAGCGTATGCACGTGCCAGAGTGCAGAGAACAAAGAGCTCAAATGGATCAGACACATTAAGAGGGAGCCTACCTACCAGTGTCACAGCTATAGCCTTCATCTCACCCAGAGAAACCACAACAGAGGATCACGGGGATACCTCAGTAGTGTATGAATGATGGATCCTAGCTAAAGGGGAATCCCACCCTAAAACCGATTTTATGCACAGGTGGGATATTCAGCACGTACTCATATGGTGGTTCTTGGTTTACTGGCAATTGAATTAAATTCTTCATGAACACATGAAAAAGCTGTTGCAGTGGACCAGCTGCTGTGTGATGACATGACTTTAGATTCTGGTAAGAAGTTGGCTTTATTTCAGCTAGTAAGCCAAAATGGAAACTTTTAATTGGTAGTATTACACATGACTCTGCTGCGCTATGTCATCAAAGAACGCGATTAACACCTACTCTTTGTTTGTGATAATTTAATTTGCAGTGCGATTATTGGTATATTTCCATTACATAAAAATAATGTTTTATTGTTTAGGAAAACTAAGGCAGTAAATGGGCCTTTAAGCCTACTTACACTAGAGTTAAAGAACATAGGAACAAAAGTGAAGGCAGACTTTATTGACACATTCAATTACTCTAAGATTATTGCAATAATGTTGATTATAAGAAGAATTTGACTTGAGGGTGAACCTTTATTTACACCTCTGCTGATTTTTGACCTGGGGGATCTAAAGAGCTCCAAACTAATTATATTGGCATGTATAACTGATGACATTTTTTTTCACCTTCTCTGGAATGGTTTAGTGTTTTGGCACTAATTCTTCTAGCTGTAATTTCACCTTGTTTGGATTCTTTTTTGGAAGTTGAGCAGAATTAGTCTTTGTCTTAAGCTAAACACACATTAAAAACAAGTCAAAAGCAAACTGTGATGTTAGTAGTAAAAAAAATTACCAACCTTTTTTTTTGTTTTTTAGAAACATCCATCCCTTTGTGAGTATTCACAATGTCACAGTAAGTTATTTAGCTACATTTAGAAACAGGTGAAATGGTGTTTTTTGGGTTTAACATCAAGGATCAATATAAGCCATAAACTCAAGCTACATCTAAATACATTAAACAACAAATAAACACTGTGACAAATTGGACTGTGCATTACCTCACCCACCTATTACATCAAGTGAGAAAAAGTATTAGAATGAAGATGTTTAAAACGAATTAAAATATCTTGTTGCGTATCCTTTGCTTGCAATAGCTTCATCAAGCTGGAGCCCCACTGACATCAGTGTTGGTTTCTTCTTTTGAAGCTTTTCCAGGGTTTTACTGCAGACTCCTTCAGTTGTGGCTTAACGTCTGGTCCACAGTATCCTTGTGATGAAGTAATGTGTGTTTTGGTTCCTTGTCTTTCTGCATAATGAAGCTCTTCCCTACTACTTTTGATGTAAACTGACAGATAAAATGTTTCCACACACCTCTAAAGTCCTTACACTGCTACCATTTAGCTACATCATAAAGATTAGGTAGCCTGTTCCAGAAGCAGCCGTATCATCAATGTTAATAATCCCAAACCATAACACTACATGTAACATGACACACTTTTAAAGTACACTTCATGACTGTCACAAAGATGAAAGCGAACTGTTATTACTGTCATGGGAAAATGTGATGTGGTGACAAACGTGACTGGCTCACTGTTGACGTTGCCGCGTGCCCCATTATGTAGCGTGTTAGAATAGCTGAAGATCAACCACCTTACCCATGGTCAAGGAAGAAGTATAAAAGCTAGAATCTAGAATGACAATGCAAATTACAATGGGGAAGAAAGATATTTGCAGTTCTGGTGGTGCAGTGGGAATTAAAGGTCTGTATTGATAAGGCCTGAAGCTGGGCGTTTTGGTGGTGTTGATGGTCCTCTGTGATGTGTGTGTCCAGGAATTTGTAGTTGTAACTGACCATCCATCTGTCTGTCCATCCATCCATCTATCCATCCATCCATCCATCCATCCATCCATCCATCCATCCATCCATCCATCTAACCACTCACTAAGGGCATCCAGTGCAGTGCAAGCCTCTAATCTGTGGGCCTGAGCAGCTGCTGCCTTGTGGCTGACAGGCAGCAGGGCTCTTATTATCTTCTTATTATTGTACACACATGCATGTCCTCACACACATACAAGCATACACACACACACATACACCAAAGTCCTCTCATGTGGTAGGCCAGCTGCCAGTGGCGTGCCTTTCCCTCACCAGTATGACCGAAACACTGCTGCTGCAGCTCTTGGTGCTACTGCATGGGACTATAATGTAATGAGGTGCGAGAGAGCAGTGGGATCAGGACATGGTTGGAGAAAGAGAAAGTGTAAGGCGACTTTTATCTTTTTTTTCTCTTTCTCCATTCAATTGTCTCCTCGTCCTTTCTTTTACATTTGCTTCTAACGTGACTTCATGGCCTGTGCTCTTTCCAAGTCTCACTGCTGGAGAGTTTGGTGGCATCTGAAAGTTGATGACACCCTTAAACCGTATTCTTCTGACTGTATGCATGTTAACAATAATTTGGTCATACTGGTTGTACATATTGTAAATCTACTGGTTTCTCTATAAACTGTCCACATAGTGACCATCTCTTGTACAGTCTGTCCTTCCTCAAAGATGGATCACTCCTCTGTTAATTTTTTCTGACTTGATTAGACAGGAGTTCAGCTCCTGGAGGCCACAGACGTCTAACTTGAAGCTGCAGAAAAGAATCAAAGCATTTGTCCTGACCTTGCTTCTGGCTCAACCTGTACTAAATAACCATTTAGATAAATACATAACAACATTACTAGCAGAATGACTGAATTAAGCACTTGGATTGGAATACCAATGTAAATTCAACAATCCAACTCTACTCAGCCCAGCCCAAGCCAGCCCTGCCCAGCTAGCAAGCTGCACATCTGCTGGTGAGGTCAGCAAACTCTTCCCATCGCAGTAATACGAGAATGATGGATGCTTTGGCCACGGAGGTTTTCTCTGTGGTTTCCTTCTCTACAGAGCTCCAGATCCAGACGCACGCTGCCGATCTTCTCTCCTCTGATCTTTCTTTCAGTTATCTTTCCGCTTGCCATCTTTAGTGAATATGTCATTCTCAGAAACATTTAGTTTATTAATTACTCCATCTCCTAACATTTCTTAGGTTTGGGGCCATGAGGAAACCTTTGGGAAGGTCTGGGCAGGGCTAGGTCTATATAAGGAAAGCAGTGTAATATCTGTCATATGTTCTATTACCACAGTGTTTGGTAGTGATTTAGCCATCAGAACTGATGGTTTCTTATACACATGGTGTATATACAGCATAAAATCTTAAGAAAACAAACATTTGAAAACAGTGATAACATTTCATAAACATCACCCAAATACTATTTAAGAAGAATTTGTCACAATCAGCTTGACAGGAGCATGATTGGAAGTGTGAGGAAGTAGGAAGAGACTCACTAAGCTACTCGAATATGAATAGATGGGTAGATCTCCAGTTTAATAGATACATGGTCGTAACCAAATGCTAAGATGCTAAAGTAATTCTTGGAGATAGCTTACCACTTCCCAGGCAGCTTTGGATGCCTTACCACCACTTTCCTCTCTTACATCTGAGATGTATCCTGAAATCACATGCTCATTTTATCTGTATGAGAAATGAGAACAGGGCCTACAAAAGGCTTTGTCCTTGACTATAAAATAACATTGTCGTGCATCAGAATCATGTGTATAAGGTACACAGCGCCCATGAACACCCTGTCAGTGTTTGGGGAGCACTCCACATTCCTACCACATCATGCTACACCGAAGACAGTGTATACAATGCAACAGTGACCGCAGTGTGTGGTTACAGAAGACTGAAGGTAGAACAAATTGAACTCACTGAATTATGAAAGCACTTGGTAACACTAACAAAACAACTCACAAGACAGCAAATTCAATTTGAGCTCAAGTTTTGATGCCATGAGATGCCTGAAATATGCTTCTCTTTGAGGCTTGCAACCATATCCAATGCAACCATAGTTGTGAGAAGGTCTTGGTGGATCACAGTTAAGGTTTCAGCATTTGAAAGCATGACACTGCTATGGAAGGGTGATTAGGATGAGCATGTCCCTTCTTGTCTAGAAACAACTCAGCTGCAATATGTATTAGACTTCCATTCACATTTCAGTAAACCATAAACCACATACACATGCGCGCACACACGCGCACGCAGGGCCAGAGCCATCTGTGTATGTTCATGGGAGGTGATGGCGAGATCAAAGCAGTCATCTTGTCATCCCACACTATAACTGATCACACACACAGAGGATTCAGGATGTTGTTAATCAGTAGCAGTAGGAGCTGCAGTGGAGGATAAAGGAGGAGAACTGTAGGAGAAAACCTTTTTTATTTTTATGATGTTCACATGGTTGTTACGTGAAGCAGGTGTCAGAAACTGCTTTTCAGTTACAGTGCACTTGTTGTGCACTTACATGTCTATCTATTACATATCTATTGAAAGAACTTAGGATGAATCAATCTAATGTTTTTCTAATGACTCAGTAACAATGTTTAGTTTCAGTATGATTTAATAATCCATACATCCATCTAAGTAAACTGGTGACCTAGGTTTGTTGCACATGTTACATGTATGTTTTACAACCACACAGAGAATCACTCAAGGACACACGTTAAACACATTAAACCTACACATTATACTGTATACACTTTTAATATTGTCGATAAAAACAAGGATTTAAAAGAACCAGTTACCCCACTGGTCGTTAAACCATTACCCAAGATCCAAAATGAGTCACAGGCTTGTGTTTGGTGTGTCACCACAAGTTCACTATGATTCAGTATCCCATGTCCCACCATGAGACTGTACTTTCCAATATATATATATATATATATTTATACATATATATATATTGAACAACTTTAGGGAATCCTTTAAAAAACATTCTTCACTCTGCTCATCGCTTTTGTTTAAAAATCCAAGCGTTGTTGTTTTCTCATGAACAGAAATATGTGTATTTATAGTTTGTTGCCAGTATAAATCTTTCTGGCCATTAAGATGTCTAAAAGGGCCATAAATTGCTCTGCATGTGGGACAAAGTCTTTGATTCTAAGCGCAGACTAAGTAATAACTAGAGAGCCATTAGATGAAGAGGTTAGTACTGACCCATGTTGACACGCAGACTATTTGCTGTAGCTAAATAATAGGGTGGGGTTGACTCTTAGATCAGGTGAATGAGTGGTTGTCACTCATGAAGATCAAGAGAAAATGATTCGTTAAATGAGCCACACTTGCACATTCATATGTATCCTCGCAGACACATCGGTGTCTCCTTTCATGCTTACACACACTTGCATAAAATCAACATTTAAAAAGACAGTCATAACATGCTGAGGGAAAATGAGAAAAATCTCTATAGTTACTTTAATTAAGTTGTTTTCTGGCATAAGATTACTGATCTGGTCAAAATAGATAATATGCTAACTCTGCACTGCAGGCAAAATTACAGGCATTTTGTTAAGATCCTGGTGTTCCGTAAACTCTTTTCAAAAGCTCTGGGAGTTCAAATGCTGCACTTTTATTATGTGTTCTTGATAAATAGATATTTAAAAACAGATGCTTTTACAAAAAAAAAAATCTTACTCGTTAGTGTGTCTGGTAAAACTCTTGCAGATGCTCTGTGACATCCAGCACTTTGTAGCAGCGGGCACAGTTGCAAACTGTCTCATTCACATGTAATTGTTATGGGAATAAGAGCCTTGAGTTACGGTAACCGTTTGTGTGTGTCTACGTTGAGTCACTATTCTCGAGCCATTTACAAAGTGAGGTTAAAGGTCAGTTCAGGTCCGACTGGAGAGACCTAATTTCCTGTAGTCACAAGCTCCCTGTGTGGCTCTTGATATTTAAGGATTCAAGTGGGAAATGGATTAAGAGAATAAAGGTCTGTCAGTTCAATTTAAAGTGCAACAGGAGTCCATTGTAGTGATACAACCATATCGAGTTGTGATGCCAGGAAGATCCCTCTCAAAGCATTTTCTCATAGGGATTTTTTTTACTTTTACAAAAGTAGACATAGATCTGACAAATTGTTCTAGAGCCTCTGAATGAGATAACATCAAGGACTGTCAACCCATGTTTCTTGCTCAGGAATCTTCAAGAGATCAAGATGATTTTAATGAGTAACCATGTCTCTGAGTTAGTGAAAGTTAAATATTCCCTCTGGAACTATAAATTCCCTGCAGATAACTGTAAAAGTACAATAGACATATATGCATAATCCCATCATGAAAAAGTAAAATAATCAGGATTTTTTCACTCTCAGAATTCAGATTTTATTTGACAACTCATTTTGATCCTGTCGGGCTGACAAAATTGTAACGTGTCATTTAGGCCCTATTGAAAGACAGCTAGCATCATTTCTCTGTTTTTTTTCATTTTCTCCTGTGATTTTGAACTTAAAGTCACCGCACTGGAATAAAGAACAAATGATGCTGCTTTGGTCTTGGATCTGTGTGAGGGTTGGTCACGGTAGCCATAACAACCACGCAAGACAGAGAGGATCAAGTCTGTGTGTGTGGCACACACGTTTTATCATGAGAAGTTTTCATCAAGAAATTCAAGAATAACATTATTTTGATGGTATTTTGCGTTTTTATCTTCAATATTTGATCATAATAGTAATTATTCACCATTTTATAGTGTAAATATTTTGTTAAATTTTTTTTACCTGTTTTATCTGCACTTTGTAGTTGGAGCTCATCTCTTTCTATTTCATACTGTATAATGGTGCAGAAATGCCACACAATCATCAATATAATGTGTAAATATAGACTGCATTAAATATAGACATGGAATGTCACCTCTCTGATGGGAAAGGAGCCTGAGCTGCCTGTACGTTGGGGTTCTCCCCGTTGGACGAGAGGGTTGCTTCCCTGCGCCTTCGGGTTGCGGGGAGGACTCTGA
>JAUMHF010000013.1:14377627-14398041 GCA_032359275.1 Microctenopoma steveboyesi
TTTCCCTACTTAGGCTACTGCCCCCGCGACCCGACCCCGGACCAAGCGGAAGATAATAGATGGATGGATGGATGGATAGACTGCATTAGATAAATAAGTGGATACAGTAGTACACATTTCAATGATTATCTAAAAAATATTTTATAATGTATAAAGAAATGACAGTAAATATCTCTGTCTGTACAAAGGCAGCACCTGCATGTTATTGGCTCCATAACACCCCCATTAACACTCTGTCACCATCAGCAAGTAATTTATTGCTTTAATTACTGACAAAAATGCCAGAAAACGTTTATAACCACTAAAATGTGTGTGACCCCTGCAGGTCCAAAGAGGGTCACCAGCACTCAAAATTAGTTCTAGGCTTGGCAGATTTAAAAAGATGCAAGACTTTAAAATTTTGAGCTGGAGGTGCTTAAAACATCTGTAGACACTAAATATTATAGTAGTTCATAACAGTGAATAATTGTGATCTTCTGTGTTTAAATATCGCAATGTGCAGGTGCAGTGGTAAACACTGTAGGCTCACACATTAAACGTTGGGTGGGCCTGATGGATGGCTGGCCCTTCTGGGTGCAGTTTCCGGTGTCTGCATTGGCTCTCCAGGGTACTCCAGTTTCCTCCTACAATCCAAAAACATGCAGACTAAGTTAACTGATGACTCCAAACTGCCCGTAGGTGTATGTAAGCGCAAATAGTTGTCTCTCTATTTATTTGGCACTGGCATAGATCTGTATAAATGATTAGGTCAGATTACTGGTATACTGGTATATATATATATATATATATATATATATATATATTTTTTTTTTTTTTTTTACTTAAATTTACTTTTATTTAACCAGCAAGTTTAATGATTTTGTATATGACATGCTCAAATATAAATAAAAGCTGAGAAATGTTTTTTTTTCCCTCAATAATGCCTCTTCTACATCGTCGTATTATCTACTGGGTGACACCTATGTCATTTCCGGCCAAAATAACTTGCTGGTTGAATAAAAGTAACTTTAAATCAAAAATTGCCAGGGGTATCAATAATAAACTAGGACTACAACAGTAGCCCAGCAACTGCAGCATGCACAAAACAACATCCATAAACATTTAGAAATTTGTATCTAATCTGTCTTTAATGGCGATTCAACTTCTAGCTGCATTCCTTTCCCACAGATTGTTTTTAGATTTCCAAAAATTTCTAAAACCAACCAAAACCACAGTAACATCAACCAGATTTTACCAGCAAAATTTCTCAGTTGAAAAAACATTATCGGTTTGAACCCCTGCACAGTCCCATATGTATATGGTCAAACTCAGAATGCAGCTGTGTGTGTGTGTGTGTGTGTGTGTGTGTGTGTGTGTGTGCTTCATGAGTGTTTTTGCATACATACAGGAGAGTGTACACAAGAGTTTGTCTGAGTGTGTCATACTTGCATATTTGTGTTCATTCATGTTGCATTTCTGGATGATGTGGGTGAGCAGGGTGGGACAGAGGACCCTGATGTGGTTGCCTCTCGACACATGGTAACAGGAGCATGAGGCTCCACGCATCAACAAAAATGTCTGGGAACCTTTTCTGTGTGTGTGTGTGTATGTGTGTGCATACAGCAGGGTTTTTCCTTCTTTTTTTGGGGCCTGATGTGACCATACTGATCATTATGTATTTGTGTGTCATGACGATGGTTTGGGAATATTTGTTTCAGATACTAACTGCTGCCCTGCTAACCTTGAATGGTATACCACCATCACTATCAAGTGTTCTGGGAAATTACTGAATTTTTCTATCACTGTGTACATGTGGCCTCTGTTTTTATGGTGATGTGTAGTGCTGATGTTGTTCATTTAGGGGATGTTGCTTTTAAAAGGTTCCTTTAGATTGCCTGTGTCAGTTGACATGCTCAGCAACAACAGATTAACTGGGTCTTTTATTGTAGCTTTACGATCTGGTTTTAATGTTTTGTCTACTTGTGCTGTTTTCTCACGTAGCAACAGCATGACTCAAATGAAGCTTGTGTTCACTGAGGCGGAGATACGGTATGACACCTCATGTTAGAATCCCTGGATCACAGCTTTTTGTACGTTAAACCCAACACACTGTCGGTCTTATGATGTTTCCTTTTTTTCTTTACAGTTTCAGATCTTTTGACCCTGTAATTATTTCTAAATGTACACACACTGGCTTTGTTAAGCCCTTTGTACCACTAGTGTGACATGAATGAATGCAGACACAAGGAACACAGAACTGTTTAAGAAATAATAGAGATTGTATAGCAATATATACAGTCCATATATTTTACTAATTATTTGTTAATTTATTAACAAATATTATTAATTTATTAACCGCTGTGTCTGCGTGGGAATTATCCATAGGTATGAATGTGAGTGTGCATGGTTTTTGCCTGTATGTATGTGTGTTGGCCCTGTGATGGACTGGCAGTTAGTCCAGGGTGTACCCTGCCTCTCACTCAAAGACAGCTGGGATAGGCTTGACCCTGTGACCCGACCTTGGTGGTTGATAATAGAAGAATGTATAAAAAAAAAGTGTATTTTAAGGCACTCCAGTAAAACTCAACCACCTACAAGATCATTGCTACATGACATAAATAATAAACATATAGAAAAATTTTCACCATTCTTACAGTTTCAACAAAATTTGAAAAATGACCACCTTCTAAAAGGGTTAGGGTTGGACAGTACTGTTTCTTAGGCTATGCGGACTAGGCAGAGGCATAGGGCACCGCGGCCACTAGGGGGCCCCCAAGCCACCGCTCATATTATTAGATAATCTCTCAGATTAGGTTTACTCTGTAATGTTGAGAGAAACTTCTGTAAACTGTTGGAAAATGTTTCATGTATCGCAGAAACAGCTGCACCAGAGTATTACCTTTGGTTTGCTCTTAACCAGACATCTTCATCACTCTTGCATGTTTTTGTTATCTCAGTTGGTAAGTTGATGCATTACTGTGTGGAAGACCTGGGTTTGTGACCAGGCTGGTAAAATTAGGCTTCGTTTAATCATTTCTTCATTCACATTTAAAACTCAAATTGTACAAATTACATTAACTTTGGTTTAAAACTGCATTTGCAAGTCACCTTTGCTGCCAATCTTTCCTACAGGTATCTTCACATCATCAAATGTATCAGTTTTTTAAAAGTTTGGGCACTTCTGCTCTTTACCCGTTATTATGTTCATTATGTATTAAACCAAATTGTTGAATCATAAAACATAAAACAAAAAAATAGAAACAGTGGATCTTGTTTGAATCTTGAATCTTGAATTTTTCATTTTCATAGCGTTTAAATTTGTTTTATCAATTCGAAACAGGGGCCCCCAAAATAATCTTGCATAGTGCCCTAACAGACCCAGAAACGGCCCTCATGACAGAGCTGCTTTTTTGGATTGCAATAGACTGTACGGTTGTACCTAATAAAGTGGAGGTTTTTCTGACTGTATCTACGTCCTGCTTGTCAGCGAGCTACAGCGTTCCTAATGCACTGTTATGCAATGCACACGACAGTGTGGAAGAAAAGCATGGAGCAGCCCCGTGTATAAAGAAGACAACATGCTTTAATGAGAAGTTTCGCATTATTGCAGCCGAGCTCAGAGTTGGTGGGACTTACAGTATATACCATTTCCAAAATAACTTTGTTAAGTGTCGCGGTATCATATATCTGTTTCACAACACACAGCTCTGTAAATTGTGGCTATGACACATGTCGAGGTTCTCCGCGCGGTACTGTGGCGGTTCCTCCAGTGGTTCCTTGAGTGGTTCCCGTGGTGTTCACTCTCCAAGCAGCTGCACAGAATCGGGGCCAATCCGCTGCTGACTTGACTGTTCTGCTTCCAGAAGTCAACCAACCCAGGCAAATGGAGTTCAGCTTTTCCAGGGATCTCGGGCTCCTGGGATCAAACATTGCTGCTAACAGGCGGCCTCGGCAGGCAGGCAGCGGTCACCACAGCACCGGCCCCATGGGCCAGAGGGAAACACCCTCCCTGTGGCTTACCTCTCCTGACAAATATTAAAGACCTGGCCTACCCCTCTGGCCATTTCTGTTTTCCTTTATACGTGTGCCATTTTGTGGCAGTGTAAATAAAAGAAAAAAAAAGTCCATATACTTTTGTGCTTTATTTGTTTTTAATATCTAAGAATCAGATCAAATATAAAAACAAGGAAAATTGTGTATGTTTTTATTTTAATTTAATGATTCCTGTTGCTGTGTGTCTTTTAACACGTAAGAAGAATTTCTTCAGCATTTCAACTTCAGCTGCAGCACTCATGTCCTTGTTTAGGACTCTTTCCCTGTACATGCCTTTCTGTCCTTCTCTCACTACCTTCCCTCTATTTTCCCTGACAAGGTTACGGGATTAGAAGCTGGGTCTTCAAAGGCAGGACCATATGCGTAAAGATTTACTACAAACACACGGTGGGTAATAGCTGTAAGGGAAAATGATTTACACTCTAACAACCTAGAATCACAGGACACTGCTGCAAAGAATCATTGTTACATTTTGCCAACTTGACAGAAACCCACATGTAGCACTTTATCCAGTGTTCAAGTTAAGACTAATTTTCTCTCTGAATCACCATGTGACTCATTAAACATTTGGGTGTGGCAACTCCCTCCTTTCTAACCAAAGAAAAATATACTAATTACACAATTCAACCACAGTACACCTAGGTGCTGAAGTGTATAAGAGGGGTATTAAAAACAAACACCTTATCATTGTCAGTTTAAGGGGTTATATTGAGTGTGGAGACACCATATGTTTTGGAGTGATATAAAGAGGTTCCCCCGTGTCTGTCACCAGGTGAACGTTTCAGCTTCTTCTCTTCACCTTCTCTTCCAGTAGCACTGGGTATAATAAAGTCTTGTGTAAACAATCACAACATGGAAAAGAAGGGCTGAGAGAGACCGAAAGTAAAAGAGGTGAGACGAAAGAGGTTACGATAGTTCACAAAGAAGGCTCTATTTATGAGGTCACTTTTTTTAGGACAGTGTGTGTGTGTGTGTGTGTGTGTGTGTGTGAGAGAGAGAGAGAGACAGAGAGAGAGAGAGAGAGAGACAGAGAGAGAGAGAGAGAGAGAGGCAGTCTCACTGAAAAATGCACCACAAAGTTTGAACGTCAAGCTCATTTTCCTCTCTAGCAGGAGAAGACATCTGGTGAACAGGTGTTACAGCCAGCTGTGGCAGAAAGAAGCAGAAATTGGTGCAAGAGCATAGTGAAGTGCTCTCTCTACAGGTCAATAAGAAACATTACACGTCTATGTTAAAAACAGGGATGAGATGGGACATTCAGTCCAACTACTAACTGCCCACCCACTGGATAAGGAGCTTTAGGTGTGTAACAGACCTGAACCAAAGCTAAAAGTAGAATTACATTTAGCTTTCGTTCACCTGTGTGGCAGCACAGGTGTGTACCACCTGTGTGGCAGCTATAAACATGTCACTACTCAGTTACTGTATGTTTTGAGTTGCTGCGCTGTGCTGATGACAGAATTGGATGTTTCTGAAAGTGACGTCATGGTAACATTATACATCCCACCGGAGGAAAAGCATAGCGTGCACAGTGTTGAGCGCTTTAAGATTCAGTGACCAATAGCTACCTGTTCTACACATGTGGTCTTTTTGGCCTTCATTCAGTAAACGTTACGTGACTGAAAATGTCTTTACCCAACTCACCTCCGTCCCTTTACTTTTCCCTTTATGACAAACAGATTTACTAACAGCAAAGCTGAGACTCACTTGCAAAAAACATGTGACAAATGACTAAGTGTGACTGTCAACCAAACAAGTCAAAGTAAATCACCACATTATTTTATTTGCTAAGTGGTTTGTGATAGTAGCTCAACCACCAAACGCCAGGCAGATATCTAGCCTTTTCTTTTGTGAGTGCCTTTTTGTGGGCCTCTGTAGAGTGCAAAGCAGAAACCGTTTTGCAGACACTGAAGAGTATCCCGTTCTTATGGTGTGACCACAGTAGTCTTGCAGCTAAAGGAGGGTTTATGAGCAAGAGATTAAATCTACTTAAACACTGCAAAGATTTGTACCTGTAATAATCAGTAATCTATGAGCCCTTTGTCCGAAGAGAAGTATAAATCTGACTAGTTCACTGTACATCAGAGATAATCTCCAGATGGAGATGTCTTACCAGTAATTATATTTAATCCACTCTTCAGTAGGGATAATAACCTTGAAAGTTTTTACTGCTCATCATATACTGAAAGTCAGCAAGTTCATGTCATTCATGCTTTTGTACATGCTGTGTACATATTGTACTGTATATGACAAGCACATGAAGAAAAACTTATAAGTATATACATATGCGTTTTTGTTCATGTGCTTGTGCATATATCTTAAGTGTTTAACATCACTGCGCATGTGTGTGTGTGTGTGTGTGTGTGTGTGTGCCTCCACATGCCTGTTTGTGTACTCGAATTAGCGTGTTTGCACATTCCAGTCCCTCCAAAACCCTGTATAATAAGCTTTACTTTGACATGCCCTGAAGATGAACTTGAGAATCAGCATCGTTTGACTTCTTAGCATTTGACATGGCTGCCAGTCAGCATCAGTGGTTGGATGAAACCAGAGCTGCTGCCCTCAGAGGATCTTGTCTTACCCATTCTCTCTCTTATTCTGTCTTGGTCTTTCAGTTCCTCTCTCACAGCTTTCCACTCCCTGCCCTGGCCAGGTAAATCTGTTTCATATGACTTGCAGAAGGGGGCCCACTGCAGAGGGCACCATCAAAGGTGGAAGACCACTTGAATTTATACTTAAGACAAATGATTAATTTATACCTACTGCCATAATACATTTGTTGTTATTGCATCACTTCAATACATTACCTTTAATACCTTTTGCAAGATACATACTGTACATTGAGAAGCTCATAAAAACTTCCAAATCTAAACCTATAGCATATTCGTTTGGCACAAACTGATGTCATGCTCATCAGCTCTCCTCCTACATCTTTTGAGAAAGGTCGTGGGTGATGGACAGTTGTTGCCAAGTTACAAAATGTGAAACTTTAAGGAATGTCAATCCTTTCCAGAGAAAGGTCAGTAAAAGCACTGCTCCCTCCTGGATGCTTAATCCTTGTTTCAGTGAAGAATCAAATAATAACAGTTTGGCTCTGTCTCTACTAGACTCTCGTCTCTCCGTCTGAACTGTCTCTGAGTTTCACCATAGTTTTCTCCTGATTATCTGCTTCTCCGTGTCTAGCTCTGGTTTGTCTCTGTCTCCCTCTAGCTTTATGTTTGTTCCTCTGTCTTCACTTTCTTCTGCATCAATCTTTCTCTTCATCCTGTTAATCCCATCATATTTCATTGATTTGGTTGCCGTCATGTGCTGTTCTATGTGAACAATCTGTTCAAATGATATTAATCATTTCACCAAAAATGACTTTTCTTTCTACTTTACACAGTCAAGTAGTCACAAAAGCAACTTGACTGTTTTGTTTTGTGTTGTCTCCCTCTCTGTGTCTTATACACACACACACACACACACACACACACACACACACACACACAACAAGAAGCCAGGGTCATTATAGAGAGCCACTGAGCCAAAGATGATCAGAGAGTGCAAGGCAACTTAACCTTAAAAAAACCCAAAGAGCGGCATAAGCAGCCTTTTACATGACCTGATATTATCATATTCATGCCTCATTCATAACAGACAAGCTGATCAAAAACCCTGAGCCGTTCCAAAAGGTCATATTTGGGTTCACTCTAGGTCATACTCACCCATGAAAGCTGTGGGTCATGGGAAGCTGCAGTTCTTGGCTCAGCTGGATAGGAACTTCACTGACAGGTTCTCTTGGAGGATGTTTGTAAAATGGCCGACCACTGATACCACAGTAAAGAGCAGAACTCGGTGACTCTGCTGTACATCCCGAGCCAAGGACATGGCAAGCACATCATGACCAATGATCTGAACCAGGGAGGAGGCACTGAAAAATGAGTGTGGCCTTTACTCTGGGTTTGGAGTAGGAGAAGATGTGTGGACGCGTGTGTGTGTGTGTGTGTGTGTGTGTGTGTGTGTGTGTGTGTGTGTGTGTGTGTGTGTGTGCGCGTGTGTGTGTGTGTGTGCGTGAGGGAGAGCAGTGAGAGAGTGTGCCTATGTTTTAGTGGGCTGAACTGGTTTGATTACATTTAGAGATAGCAATCAGCTCCATTCCAATCGCTGCTTTATTGTCTTTGATGTCCAACGAGCATCCAGACGGAGCAACCAAACACACAGACATGCACACAGGATGGAGAGGAATCTCCGAGCACGTTTTCTCTGCTTGTGCGGGATATTTAGCAGGACAGGTGTGTAGAGAAAACTGGCTGTAAGCCCCCTCTTTTCTGACTCCCCCATCCATCGCGCGGGAATTTTTTAATATCTCATTCCCCCTCGTTTGTTTTTCTCTATTTATCAGCGTTGATATTTCTCATTTTTAGGGACAAGTGGTTTTCTTTTGGAAATGCTCTGTCACTGTTTAGGGTTGGAAAAGCATGAGTGTCTGTGAGTGATTGTGGTGGGGAGGTAGAGCTCACACATACACACACACGTGCAAATGTTTGATGTCTTGGAAACGGACGATCTTTGGTCCTGATAGTTTCCCTCTCTCTCTTTAATTGCGGGGAAATGGGTTTCAGATGTTACTGTGCGACTGATCACTTTGGGCCCCGCTCGGCCCCATCATGTCCTCCCAAACCACATCAAGGGGTGATGTGGTATGATAGTGGCCCAGCAAGGGAGGCCCGCTGTGGGGTTAAAATGCTCCTCTGGGTACCCTTGCAGTAACAAGATCCACATTAGCAGTAGCTGTGTGATCTGTCTGCTAAGCTAGACGCTGCAGCACAAAAACAACTAATCAAAGCTGGCTGGATCAAATACATTTGGTTTACAGAGTTTATCTTGTTGCAGGTGTAATGTGATGTCTTTGCTGCTGCTGTCCTGAGTTCCCTCACCTGCACAGTATGTAGAAGACAGACTTGACCACATGCGAGCTATATAACTTCATGTCTTAATGTAAATGTTCGAACATTTCAAAATGTATTTAAACCTGAATGCTTTTATGAAGTGTATCAATGAAAAATGTCCTCTGCATTTTTTCACCACCTGTTGAGGACATGGTAGATCCCTGTGGGTGTAACAAACCCACATTCCAGTAATAGCGCCTTTTGGTTGCTTTGGTTTGTTTTCCTTGGATGACTCCTTGCCCCTGGGTGAGGACTACGGTAATTCACATGGGAGAATGCAGGGTTGATGTCATGTGTTTCAGCTTAGGGACTGGCAGAAAGAGGCAATGCTGCCCTCTGTTGTCTGTGCACATAATTAGCACGTTTAAACTGTCGTGCTTTGCATCTTGTTTGAGGTAACAGTGCACTTGATGGCTTCACGGTTGGTCATCAACGATTAGATCAACAACGAGGCATTACATGTGTAAAATATCAGTCTGCACATCAATTTACCCCTGAATCCCATGGGATAAATTAAATCAAGTATTCTTTTGAATGTCACTGGTGATTTTCCATCAACTCTTCCTGGAACAGTGTCAGCACTCCCTGCACACCAGGGAGTTGGTGTCCACATAGAGTCGTGCACTTAGAGTTATGGATCTTCCAGAGACTATTTCAGCTCAAGTGTTCTGCCTTCTGTTCTGTCTGAACATAAGATGTAGCCATTTCTAATCAGTTGTTCATGACTAGGGTGTTTTTCCATTTGCAGGAACAGGTCCATCGTCCACATGTGTGTTTTTGTGTGATGGTGGCATAGAGGAGGATGGGAGAGGGGGGGGGTAGATAGCCACCAGTTGATGGAAATGTATCAGCCAGCTGGCCAGCAGCCGCAGAACTGTTGAGCTCGCCGTGATCTCTGGCTCAGAGAAAACACAACAGCCAGAGGCTAGAACGGGGGCTCAAAGGGTCTATTTGCATTCAAGCTAACTGGGCAGATGTGCTTTGTTGTTGTTACAATAGATATTTTGGAGTATTTTGCGTTGCACTGTGGAAGCTTACAATGGAAAAGTTGGACTCACACCTGCAACTTTACAAACACATCCTCACTAAATGTTTAATGTACAGAAAGATTTAAGTCAGTGATACATTTACAAAAGTAAATGCAGAGAGAAAACTATGTTACAAGAATTCTGTGGAATCCAGAAAAGGTCGCAGTGCGTCAGTCCTGTGGGTCTGATAAGGCCACAGATGAAAACATATCACATCTGTTTTTTTTCTTCCATAATGAGCAATAGGAGTTCACTCGATGAAGGTCAGCTCTTCAGCCTGTGTCTCCGGTCTCACTTTCTCTCTCACTCTGTCCTCCTTCAGTAGCTCCTATTGAGCATCAAAGCATTCACACTAAGTTCCTATGGAGCAAGAATCCCTACTGTGTAAACAGTGCTCCAATCCTTTCCAACGGAGAAACAGATTGGATTTGAACCTGTGAATGAACCTTAATGTCTGCACTGTATCACTCAGCCAGAGGGTTGTTAGGGTGTGGATAGAAAGTATGAGAGAGTGGGTGGGTTTCTTTTGTGCGAGCCTCGTCTGGTGAGGACTTGGCATTGATGTTAAATTCTGTTTATTAATGTAGTAACGTTAATGTACACGCTTGCTTGTGCCCAGGCATACACACGTCTATAGGAACACATTCTGATTACTCTGGCAAATTATAGCAAGATCCCTAGACAGGGGCGCCGCCTGGTGGGTGTGATGAGTAATACACAGCCGAGCTCTAGTTCTCTAATTAACATACGAACAATGCTGTTTATCTTGTTGGTGTGTGTCTTTGTTGGGCACTGTAGTTATGTCCTCACTAATATTTCCACAATATATTTGACAGGTAAAACATGGCTAAAATTTAAGATGAAGTTTTGTGGGGATACACTGTGCTTGTGCTTCATAAAGGTTAGTCAAGATGGAACCATTAGAGCACCAACCTGTATTGTATTACTTCACTTTGCTTGGCAAGCGCTTTTATCCAAAGCGACTTACAGGGAGCTGGCGTTGTGTGTCTGGCTCAAGGACACACCTGGTAGGGGATGGATTAGGAGTCAGACCTGGTTTTGAACCTGCATCACAGTCTGATGCTTAACCCATTATTGTCATAAAATGAGGTAATAAGTAGATTTGAGTTTATCAGACAATCGTACCTGCTCTGTACAGTCTTTATTTATAATTATTTATTGTTTTCATCCTTATATTGTGTGTGATGTTTTTCCTCCATATTCTTCTGCGGTGATAATATTTACTTCAGCATATGTGTGGGTTTGTGTGAGTGCATGCATGAGGGAGAGATTATGCCTCTACAGTGTTCATGTCGCCATCCGCCTTTTGGCTGCACTAGATAAGCACATCAAAGTATTTGAATGCTTATCGGCCTTTGTTGTAATTATAGCAGAGAGCCACAACAGTACAGGACAAGACTGCAGGCTGCTGTTATATGAGGGGAAACGACCTACATCCAGCCATCCAGCCGTGTGTGTGTGTGTGTGTGTGTGTGTGTGTGTGTGTGTGTGTGTGTGTGAGAGAGAGAGAGAGAGAGAGAGAGCGAGAGATAAAGAGTGAATGAGTGAATGAGGGAAAGACAGATCTAGCCCTTGATCACCTGGCTGCGTTTGATTGAGTTGGTACAGTTCTAAAGCCTCTTTTAATAATGTGTTTTTTGTCTTTTGTTACATAATTCAATAGGAAGCAGCAGGTGGGGGTTGTTTAACACCAGATGTTGCTTTTGTGTCATTACAGGCTACATGTGTCTGAACAGGATGGCCACATTAGCTTTGCCAGCTACTGTTTTTAAGCTGGTATACACAATATTTGCATCTTTTACTTTTACATTGTGAATATGGATCAAATATTATAATACAGCATGCAAATATGAACATCCAGCACCACTGGTGATGCTCACTATACTGTATTTCACACAAATTTAGCAATATTGATTGATGCTTTGTGATACATGAACAGCCCCATTCAGTGGTGAGTTAACAATTCTGCTTTGTCATGAATGGGAAGATATGTGAATGTCTTGGAAGTGTGTCTACATGTGTGTGTGTGTGTTATCAGCAACTCCATGGCCATGCAGCTGCTGACAAGAGGAGGGGAGAAAGCTCTTTTACAATTCTGTGACATTCACAGTGACCCACCTGTTCGTCTGTGTGTGTGTGTGTGTGTGTGTGTGTGTGTGTGTGTGTGTGTCGGGGGGGTGGTTGTCTGTCTCTGTTTGTATGATCCCACCTGTCTCCCAGTTTCACTCTACTCTGTGTAGAGTGTATTTGGTCTCCACCTGCCCATGTCCGTCGTGCTAATCCCTCCCACTGGCTTCGACAGACAAGTCTTCGATAAGAAAAGACATCCGATCCTTTTATTAGCGTTTGATCTGCCACACACACACACACACACACACACACACACACACTGACACAGAGGCAGTCAAACAATCTTCACTTACACTTTATGTATATTACAAACTTCTATTCAAAATTAAAGACACGAAATACATTTAAAATGCATGTGGCTGTTTCATAATATAAAACAATGTAAGTCATATTACCACACATTTAAAGCATTGCAGTATCTGTTTTCCTGTCAGTGCTGGGAGTCTCCCTGTTCACTCCCTCTGTCCTGTTGGCAGACAGTCAGTTGATGGGAGCATTCTGTCACTAAGGCTAATATTACTCCGAGGACTGAGAGAAACCTGCTCTACTCCTCTCTTCATTCATTCTGCCCAACATGTTGATCCACAGTTTCACTAAAACTAATTAAACGCTAAGATGAGGTGGTGAAGATGCCTGTTGACAGGACACGTCACTGGAAAGTCCTTCATGACAAATATTCCCCCACAGCCTGGGTTGCAGGCTGAACGTGACTGCCCTCACGTGGTCAGCTCATTCTACCTCTACTTTACATTGCATTGGTTTTACAATGCCATTTTTCATTGTAACGTTACACTGGGAAAGCAGTTTCATTTACTGCCTTTAAATTTGTGTAGCATTATGATGTCATCATCTTTGAATCCACACACAGATTGATCATATGGCTGATAATGCTGCTGCTTCTCTGCACACGATACTTGATACTGTCGGCCCTCTGAAAAAAACAAAGATGTTCACCAGAAGAGGTTTGCCCCATGCAGCTGCTCCACGGTACAACTCACAATTCCGTAGCTTAAAGCAAACACTACGAACACTGGAAAAGGAGGTGGCGCTCCACGATTTCAGATGGATCTTGTTTAGTCTGGAAAAAGCCCTCCGTAAAGCTAGAACTACATATTATTCCTCATCTCTCAGCAGCGATGACTTCTTTTATTTCTTTGTGACTAAAATAAATTGGACAGACACATTTGTCCAACAGCTATAGAAGTGTTTTTATAAGACCTTAGTCTTACTTAGAGTAAGACTAAGGTCGAAGGTCTATCGATCACACAGAGTTAAGTTAAGTCTTTCCATTTCACAGTTTCCTGTGTTTGCTCAAGTTGGGTTTTTAAATTATTCTGTATATCTTTATATAATGGGTAAAGTGCCCTGAGATGACTTCTGTTGTGCTTTGGCACTAAAGGAACAAAAGATTTTTTTAAAATAAAGTTGTATTGTATTATAATAAAACAAATTCTCTGTGTGCTGTGGGAACTGTTAGTCACTGAGAGAAAGCTCTGTGATTTAGTGTATGCATAAAATTTAAATGTTGGCCATCTAGATGAAAAGGAAAATTACTACACTCAATTACCACCAGAAGGCAGACTTACACAGGACAATGGTGAGACGCATGTCCTGCATCCACAGTGAGAACATGATTGCATAACCCAGAAAATGAATGTTTTCGTTTTTTTTACGTTAAACTCAGCAATAGAATCATTTCAATATGCCATTAATGTTGTGTTTGATATTTTATGCACAGGCCATATGGTCACTGAAGATTCATAGGTATGTTGAAAAGATTAGAAGATTAGAATAAGGCAAGGTGGAAATTGATACATGTACTTGTTTCCATTGTATTGATAATAGCTAATTGTTATTAATAATATATTTTTTTGTAATTTTAAAAACTAGTTTGGAATAAAATTATTAAAGGCTTTCAGGAAATTAATCTTTATACCTGTCTTTAAAGCCACGTATTTCCACAGTTCTCCCATGTTTTCCTCGGCACAGGTAATGCTTCAACTTAAGCCAGATTCTCGTGCTGTAACATTTATGTTCTATAACCTAGCTGTTGCCATTCCTCTGCTGTAGCCTGAGCAGAACATGTCACAAATAATTATTGTATCTTCTTATCACAGTTTAAAGAGAATGTCCCCCGCGTGCTGTCACAGCCTTATTCATGCACTCGCTTGATAATACACACAAACAGGTCACCACATGAAACCTACCTGGGAATTTTAATACCATAGTGGACAGTGGTCAGCATGAAGGAAAAGTAAGGCTGGTGTCAGAAGTGCGTCGCAGTTTGCTAAATATGGGGCTGCGTAGCTGCAGAACAGAACATAAGTTCTGTATGTCTGTATGAAAGAATAAATAGATAGAAGTCTATTGTGTATATGTATATAATTGAATTGCTTGCCTATGTATGTACTGAATACTGTTTGTGTGTTATTTATTATTTTTTTGATAATATCATTAAGACCTTTATAAATACATTATGAAGTATTTCATTTCTGGTGTGTTATCATGTTATTTTGACATCAAATGGAGCTGAACTAATGGTTTTGTGTGGTGTGAAAGAGGTAACTCTTAGTAACAAACCCCCCAGCTCCACAGAATTAATTAGTCTATCTTTAAATGAGTTAGATTTTCCAGCTGATCTCCACCTGCTCATTGGCAGCCAACGCAGGCAGCTGTGTTTCAGCAACAAAAGGTCTGATAAACCCACTATATGTGATCTGGCTTTAACCAAACTTCAGATACAAAATGTTAATGATGCTGATGCTGATGGTAGCAACGCTGCATAACAAGTATTGTTTATTACATGTTTGGACTGAGACAGAGTTAAAGCAGAGTTAAGACTTAATTCAATCTGAAAGACAGAAACTCAAGCGCATGCTGATGTTGCTCTGTGTTTGCTGGATGTGGCTCTTGAAAAAGGGAAAATTCTATATGATGAAAATATTCTACTGTTGATACTACATGCTCTCTGTTTGTTATCTGAACACTGAATGTTTCATGTGTGGAACACTGAAATTATCCTTCTGTCACATCTGTTTGATTCGGGATGAAAGAGTGTCTTTTAAAGACCACACAGTTTATGATGCATTGGATCAAACGTTGCGCGTGATCAAAAGGGCTTGGTCAAAATGGGATACGGTTTTAGGACACCACTGCTATTCATCTTAATGTTTGAATTACCTTCCTACATCAGTCTGTTATCATAACACTGTGATATCGTCCTGGTAGATGTGATGGACCATCACCATGTCTGATGCCTTGTACAATAAATTAACTCAGTATTCATACTGCGGCAAATAATGCAAAAGAAAGGCTGCAAAAAGTGACTGGAGTAGAGAAAATAAATAGATTTATATAGTATATGACATCACAACCTGGTTAGATAATCGTTTCCAACTGAGGACTACTCTGAAAAGCATTTGACTGTAGCGCTATTTGTATCTGTTTCCACTTCAAACCGATTTAAAAGATCAGACAACAGTCAGTCATGTAACTTAGTGGAGGAGCGCCAGTGCTACTGTGGGTAATTGGATCACCTTGATGTTTCCTTAACACTGTGGTCCCACTAGATGGAATGACGTCTGCAGAAAAGAACCTAAATGCTTGCTAAGTATGTCGTACAGCTTGCAAGTTAGTTCACCATCAGACTGGATGTTCAAGGAATCCGTGATGAAAAAAAAGCTGACCTGTAAGCTTATTAGTGTAAAGGGTTTGTGAGCTGTCCAGTAATCATAGAGCACTTTAAAGATGGAGAGGAGCTCAAGCACCAAACATACTGCATGCGTATCTGAAACACCAGAGAAAATATGATAACACTTGGGTGTCAAACCGTATGTACCGATAGGACTACACATGAAGTCCCCCCACATGTTCTGGCTGCCATTGATATCTGTACAAAGTAGATAATAAAAGATTTTGGTTAGAGCACGTGTTAAAGTAAATAATAAAGGAGTATAACACCAGCAGCACGCATAGATCACTAGATACAGTAAACATTTCATCATTCTTAAATATTGGAGAGTGAACCTATTTTTATCAGGGCTCAGGTTTGATTTGTACTTATACTTCCACTGATCATCCACATGAAGAACAGCTTATGAACCTCTTCAAATGCGTTTGCTACCTGTGCATTTGCTATATTTGGCAACCAAGGACTGAACACAACACTCCTAGTGATTGGATCATCGATCGGCCCTCTCATAGGCTGACTGTGCTGCCAGTCAGCGGGTGCGCGCGTTGGTTCGCCCAAACCTGCGACTAATCTTCGCTCGGGCTGCAGACGTAGGATTGCGTGTCGCAGCGTCTCCGTGCTGAGGCGCCACCAGAGCATCTGTTGGAATACAGCGTCGCCCTGAGGACCAGCCTCCAGCTTCGTCCTGCGCCGCAAACAGAGCGATCCCACGGACTAGACACGCGCGTAAATGGAGTTTCAGTCGTCGTCGTGACTGTTCCTCGCCGCCTCTCACCCTGCAGAAGATTCTGCGGTAAAGTTGCTGCAGCATCCGCAACCAGCGCGGCCCTCTCCTTCGCAGTCATGGGAACCGTCCTCTCTATATCTCCTGCGACAAAGAAGGCATCTATTGTGGATGCCGAGCACGCAGGGGATGGACTCAAAAACGACAAGAGCCTGAAACGGCATTCGATGTTCGTGTCTCTCTCCTGGAAGAAGCTGGTGGCCAACTCGGCCAAGAAGAGTGCCAAGAAAGTCACCCCCAACCCGCTGCCCGCCCGCGAGCTCCCGTCCAACCAGGTGGCGCAGCTCAACAGCGAAAACGTCCGGAAGACGCACCAAAACGAGGAGAAGAAACCCAAAGCTCCCATCCCGGTGCCGGTGCCCACCGTCCCCACGCAGAACAACGAGGCTGTCGCCCAAAACGGGAGGCTCTCCCAGGTGCAGAAGCAGCCCAGCAGCCTGTCTCTGGTGTCGCCGCGGAGGATCGTCATCCAGGCGTCCACGGGAGAGCTGCTGCGCTGTTTGGGAGACTTCATGTGCCGCAGGTGTTACAAGCTGAAGGAGCTCAACAGCGGCGAGGTGATCCTGTGGTTCCGAAACATCGACCGGACTCTTTTGCTGCAGGGCTGGCAGGACCAGGGGTTCATCACACCAGCCAACGTGGTGTTCGTGTACCTGTTGTGCGCAGACACGATAGCGGACAGCGTCAGCAGCGCGGCCGAGCTGCAGGGCACCTTCCAGACTTGCCTCTACCTCGCCTACTCCTACATGGGCAACGAAATCTCCTACCCACTCAAGCCGTTCATGATCGAGTCGAACAAGGACGTTTTCTGGGAGACGTCTCTGCGGATCATCAGCAGGATGAGTGCCAAAATGCTGCAGCTCAATGCGGACCCGCACTTTTTCACCCAGGTCTTCCAGGACCTCAAAAACCAGCGGGACAGCAGCGAGTCAAACCTGGATCGCTGACAGGGAAGCGAACAAGAAACTGGACAAAAAAAGATCCCAGTCACACAGGGTGGTTCTGAGGGGAAGAGGCTGAGTGTCTCTCTCGTGGTGTTACACAACTTCAGTGTTTAGGCTACAGTGTAGGAGATTTCATAGATGCATGCCAGCGCTGTCTCGTCCTCTTTTGTCTCGTCCCTTGAGTGGCACAGGCGGTGTGTGTGGGGGGGGGGGGGCTGACTGACTTCGTGGTACAGATCTACAAATCGCATTTTCAGTGACACTCAAATCGTCGTTTCATTCATGTTTAGCCTACTTTCCCGGGTAAGTGAGCGGGTGTCGCAGTGAGGTGAGGCTCCAGAAGAAAGGGAAGAGAGGAGGAGCTGTCCGAGGTGCTGACCTGTGCAGTTTTTGTTTTTCCACGTCACCTTAAGAAGACCCGGTGCACTTTCAGCATAAGCCTAAACATTGTAGAGGTTGCTTTTGTTTCTCCAACACAATCTTTGGTATTAACTGTAGATATATCTCTGACTTACATGAAAAGCTAGTTTCTAACTGCAGAGCTCACATGTGAACAGGCTGAGCACATCGCTGCTTGAATGCTTGGGAGGAAAACCACATCAAACCGATCGTGTTGACTTGTACCAACATTATACTGCAGTGATCAATGGGTCGTTGGTTCCAGCTCGACATGAGGGCACAAAGGGGAGACAAGTGAAGAGCGCATCTTCCCCCTGGAATGTGACGCACTGCACTAAACTGGCCCGTAGATGGTCAAACAGCAAATTACTGTTTTTACATACACGTTGGCCACAGTGATGTATTGCTTTGCAGCATATTGCAGAGGACAACTACGGACCTAATGGAATGTATAGTTTTTCCAGAGATTTATTTTAAAATCTCGTATGTGCCAATAATAATGTATTCTTGGCCTGAAACTATATGGTTTACATGTAAATACCCTAAATTTCCCCCTGCCTGTTCTGAAGGCGGCTGCATGTGATGTAATTTAAGCACTAAACAAATAGAGCTCAGTGGTCAAATGGTATTCTCGCCCCGTTCTGCAGACTTGCTGTGGGCCTTGGTTTTACTGGATTCAACTCGCTTTCGCTCCAGTCAGTTCAGGACAGATCCTTTCTTCATGATGTAAATAGTGAATGTTAAGGTCTCATTAATAAGTGACAGAGCTCTCATCGTTTGCACACATACATAGTCATTGCATAAGCTAAAGCTACAAGTGATTTGACTCCAACTCTGAAACCAAACATAGAGGACAAATGTGACACTTAGTGTTTAGTATTTGGGTCTTTCTAAGTGATCGTTGTGATGTTGTGTTGTGAAGTCATTGCTTGGAAGGTGGATTTTAATGCTGCTACTTTGCACAGCCGTGATCAGACCTTTGATGTTTTGCACAGTGGTAAACCATAATGGTCATGTGCCAGTGTTTCCTTTCAGGTGCTGGAGTCTTTGGCGTTTCAGTTTGCAGTTATTGTCACAAAGTCTCACTCGAGGAGGATCATCCGTGAATTACTGTAGAACCTTTTTCCTGTATGTCAGCTATGAAAAGGGTTATTTAGATGTGGTGATGCACCACAGTTGCATTCACTTTCTCAACATGTTAATAAAAGGTCAATAAAGTTATTGTTTATGGTGACTATGATGAAATAAACCTAAATGAATGTAGGAACTGGTCTCTCTTGCATTGTTTTATCGTTACTCTTATTGTAATAATATTTCTCTGTATATTGCTTGACGTACGAGCGCATGCACTTTGAGTATCTCGTTTGTACAGACCTTGCACTCTGCTAAAGCAGTGCTTAACATGGACAGCCTCTTATCTGCTCACAACACCCACTAATCCTTGACTTGAAGGGAACCCTTGAGACACTGTTATGCAATAGAAATAAGTCCATGACGAATATGCTTACCGGGATCTGTTGGGGATGTTACTACAGGTTGCCATGAGACTAAAACTCATGAGATTTTTTGTTGCCAGGAAACCAACTAATTCATCAGCTAGGATTATAATTGCAGGGACAATTTCCCCCCTATTTTGTACACACACTTACACACAAAGACAAAGGCACACATGTCTATATAAGCTCTGTATAAAACTGTAAACCAGCAGCATTACTTCCTATAATATGTTGCAGTGGCATTACCTGTGTAGCAGTGTCGTGCAGTGAGGACAAAGATGGCTACTGACACATATAAAGGATATTTTTGGTATCCTATCTGTGCCTTGGGTATTTCAAATGGGGCCACATAAAGAAATGAGAACACAGACCGTTGAACAGTAAGAAAGTTGAGTTTAAGGAGCACTTTTCTCTGAACTGATCTCTTACTCACGCATCTTTGAGACATACAAAGAATTTCATTGAATATAGCTACAATATGTCAAAGGCGTGTTAAAAACATGCAGTTATGCAGTATGAGAAGATTCCATAGCTGGATTCATAGATCACTGTGAGATGGAATGGAGCTGGATTGATAAGGGTTTCCTCCTGGTTTTATGAATAAGACACGTGGGCTGAAGGGTTCCTTCATGTGATTGGTTAGAATCTGCTGCAGTCTCACAACTGTCTGACTCTCTCTCTCTCTCTCTCTCTCTCTCTCTCTCTCTCTGTGTTTATAATAGGGACATACAGTACCTATTTACAAGAAAGAGAATAAAGGGAGGCAGACAGATATGACAAAAGACTCATAACAGAACAGAACAAATTTGTTTGCAAAAGAGAGATAGAAAACAGAAGCGTGGGATATATTGGTTTTCAATTCTTTGTCAGATGTTGATGAACTCTCAAAAAGGTTTATCCAATAGCAACTGGACTTAGTAGGTTTCTTGACGACGTTTCGCCCTTCTATCCAGAGGGC
>JAUMHF010000013.1:14398076-14418232 GCA_032359275.1 Microctenopoma steveboyesi
TAAGTCCAGTTGCTATTGGATAAACCTTTTTGAGATAACCATGACCTGGATGACTGAGAACCTTCACAGATATGTTGATGAACATATCCCAGAGCACACAATTTAAATGTGAACGTAACCTTTGTAAAGTAGTAAAATGATTATTTGCCAGCGAATTGCCTCTCTTATTATGTTCCACACATACTGCTGCTTCTGTAAAACATCATCACTAAGGACATAAAACTAAATTATGTTTCTACCACCGTTTTAACGTCCATGACAGAATACGCACACGTTCTCATCTATGAGGTCAAAAAGTGGAAAGCAACATTTCACAACGTTTCAAATGCACAGCGTCATCATTCTTTTTTGGTTTGTTTGTTGCTGAATTTTCGTGGCAGAGTCCTGTTGCAGCATTATGTAACGGGATCCCAGTGCAGCGCTGTGAGCCTTGTCTTCGCTATTAAGATTCAACCCAGGTCTCTTGTCTGCCAGCCTGCTTTCTGCATTCTTCTCCACTGTGTCTCTATAGTAACGAGTAGGTAAGTGAATGAGAGCTGGACAAAGTGAGCTGTGTGGGGCAGAGTGTGGGCAGAACCACTGCACAGTGTGGTGATCATCAGAAGACACACAACGTTTGTGAATGACTGTTGGTACAGACACGTGCCCACGTTTCTGAGTTACCGCTCTGCTCGACTCTTTCTTCAGCGAATCAGCGGCAGTGAAACACTCCACAACAATCTATCATTGTTAGGAACAAGATTATCCAGTTTTTGCCCAAATGATTTTTAATACACTTTATTTCCTATTATATAATACAGTGAAGTCATGCGTGTCACTAAGTGCTGTTGGTCTGTGGGGGTTGTGGTTGTTCTCATACTCGTGCTTTACCTCAGGGCTTTGCCAGCGGAGATCTTACAAGAAGTGTATGATAAGGTTATGAAATAAAACACATTTAGGTAACTATAAGTGTACAAATCATGTTGCACAGAAAGGCTGTACTACTTAAATATTTTGTTTTATCTTAAACCATTCAACCATTCATTGTTGTTGTTTGGACACTGCCTTTGTTGAAGTAAAGGCTCTAGATGTTTATTCTATCATGTCATGGCATCCAAATGGAAAAATGACCACACTTGCACCGACTGAGAGAAAAGGGATTATGTGTCCCTTAATCCGCTGTTAATCTCTTAAACTAGATTTCTCAGGTGTAGAGGTGCAAGGAGAGACGGTTTGCTGCCACTTTTGAATTGGGTTTAACAGGTATGTTCTGCCAAAGGATCTCGAGTGACCCGATTGTCAAGTTCACTGAAAGCCGACGCGTTCTATCCGCTGCACTTACTGTCATGTGGAAATAACACTTACATTTAAATGGTGGTGCATTATTATTTCTTCATTCAGTGCACACCTACACCGTGTTCAATGTTGGTTTCTCTTTGTTCGATGCTGAATCGTTTCACACTACATCAATCTGCATGATTATTCATTCTTTTAGTTTTATGTAATAGACATCGTCTGAACCTGGATTGTGGTATAGAGGTGCTCCAGTCACAGGCCATTTTCTTAATTGACAAATAAACATAGCTTATAGCAGCTTATAGACTCTACTGTAGGTCCGTGTTTAGACAGGTGGGCAGCTCTAATAAAAGTATATAAATTGCAGTAACTTCTCTTCTCTCTTTGGGTCTCTCTCCTTTTTCCGCACCTCTTCCTCTCAACCTCTTATTCTCAAGTCTATTTCAGCACCGTGTAGGTGTACTGTTCTAATTTAACTGAGCCTTCATTACCACTCTCTCCAGCTGGAAGAATGACTCACTGACTGCAACATTTCACACAAGTCACACAGAGCCCACTGACTGCTTTGCACTTACCCTTATCCTAATAATAACAACTTGCACTATTGGGACAGAGAGTCCTATTTTTCTTATAATGAAAATCTGAGCAAACACAATAAAGCAAGTGCTTTTTAGAAGCGTTGTTTGCAGTTGGTGTGGTCCAGGCTCGTTCTAAAGGTTGGTGTGTTTCATCATACATGTTTAGTTTTGGCTGTGGTGGAACCGAGCCAATGACATGAATTACACATGTCCACATTTACATTTGTCTTGTCATGATGTCTGTTTTGTCTTCATGTCTTTGGAGTTAGGTTGGAGTCAGAGTTGAAAGTGGTATTTCTTTCTCTGTCCTCTGTCTTCAACATTCACATTGATAATCCTGTAGCTTGCAGGGAAAACACCCACCTAGTTTGTTATGCAAGAAGAAGTGAGAGGAGCGCATCAACAGGCACATCAGATTAGGGACATAGTAGCTAACAGAGGAGACAGTGATGTCACTGTGGTGTGGAAATAACTACTTACTCACTCACTTACTTACTTACTTACTTAGCGAAGTGTCTTAGGAAACATTGGTACTTGAACTTGAGAAGCTGTGTGCGATAGCACAAGCAGAATGCTGCAGTGGGTTACTGGACTTCTTTCTTGCTGGGTTGAATCTGAAGTCTGTAAAAGTCCAAAGAACAAAGGCCAGAGAGAGGGATGCATTTTCTATTGACATGCAGGAGACACGCTCAAAAAGTGTCACCGTGAATGAGTAACTCTCTGTCTCTCGTTTTCTCACTGTGACACACACACACAGTCAGAATTAATGTTTGAAACTCTGCCCTCTGTATTTATCCGTCCACATTACAATTTTGTTTTTATGTAATAACTCACATCAGTTCCATTGTCAGATAATCAGTCCTTAAGCACTTAATTCTCATAGACCTGCAGTGTCTACAATAAAATGAGGTTTGGAAATAATCCGCTGTTTGCAGATGGTATCATGTTCTGTTTTTGAGCAACTCTCTCTTTACTCAGTTATGTAAAATGGTGCTGTGATGTTGGCAGACCTATGGCGCCCCCGTGTGGCAAGATTTGAGTTCACATTTTGGAAAAGAATCTCAGTAGGTATCTGAGAGCTGTATCACTCTCATGTTAGCCTGAACCCTAACCAGCAGCCAACCAGGTGCCTTTCAGTGCATGTTCTCCCCATGCCAGAGTGGGTCTTCACCAGGTTCACCAGCTTCTTTCTAGATGCAGCTGAACGCTGAATCTAAATAGGTTTGAATGTGAGTGTGAACGATTGTCTGCCTCTAATGTGTCAGACCTGTGATAGAGGTAAAACCTGCCCACTGACAACAGGGATAAGTGATCGAACTCTCACAACAGCAGAAGCATGACTGGGTGGTTTTGGCACAGCATTGACTTCAGCAACAGCAAACTAGTGCAAAACACAGTGCATGACGGTGAGCCTGCAAAGGTTTTGTTCCACAAGTGTTTCTACTGTGTTTTATAGACATCGAGGCTTTGTGGTGATGATGCAAAATAAAATGCACTGATCCTTCTCACAGCACGAGAATAAATAATGTTGCATAATTAGTGATGTGGCTTCTACACATTTGTCCACCACGAGTGATCACAGCCATCACACCTGTTTGATTTATTATTTATTCTAATATTGTATCATTCATCCAGTTTTTAAAAAACACATTTTTGAGAAAACACAAGAACAAACACAAGGTTGGTAAAATATGACACAGACGTCTGTGGTGTTCACTGTCACGCAGATCTTTTGATGAAGCAGACACATAAAGTCAACAGATACTGACACCGATACTGTTTCTAACTGTCTGTTTTTTTATTAACTTCATTTGCTACAGTATGAGCGTTTGTGAACAAATGCATTCTAACTCATTTTGAAATTACTAGAAAGCAGCAGTAGCCTGAGCCTGGTTCTACCTTACAGTATTTACAGAGCAGAGATTCAGAGACTCACAGTATTTCTTACTATGCGTGTTGGAGTTTGTGACACCTTAATTAAAAGTATTGGCCTTTGTACCAGTTTGTCAATGAGAATGGTCTTTCTGTGGTTATTTTCAGAAGGGTATTGTGCAAGCTTGTGGTCTGATGTCTGGAGTAAAGTCAGAATCTGAGGTGGCTGATCTTTCCGATGACCTCGTCTGGTCATGACACAACATGATGCCCATCCATTACTTTTCCTGTAAAAGACAACTTTGGACAGGTCCCACGAGGAGAGGTAGCAATATGAGGGCTGACACGTGGAGAAAAACAACCATTCCTATTGGTCAATTTAGAGTCACTGATTACCTTTATGTCTTTGACTGTGGCAGGAATCCAGATTATTAAAACGAAACTACAATGATTCACTCCTACAGTTTTCTGGCTTTGCCACACAATCAAGGCTATTTCCCGTAACCACAAGGTGGCGCCAGTAGTCCAGTTATAGTTTTGCAAACAGCCTACCTGTGGAAAAGACAAAGCCAGAATTTAAGAGAAAGGGTTTAGAAGGTAATGTTTCCGAGTTCATTTCGGGCTGAAAGTAGGAAATGTCTCGCCTTTAGATGTTCATAGATTAGAATAGAACCAATATGGATATTATAATATGGCGCGTAAAAGTTCCAACCTCTCCGCGTAATTGGATGAGCGAACCTGATTTCATTTGCTCGTGAAAAGAGGCCTACACTTCAATTTCTTTTTTATGTTGGGAATTTTAAACGTCTTGTTTGTTTAGAACTTTGTACTGCTTCTAAAAGTGGATGCTGTAACTCGTTTAAAAAGATTTAAACAACTCGTGTGGATTTCAGCCCAGTCCAGCAGCTCGTACTGCGTCATCTGTGGACTTAATATTCTGCAGGTACATGAATAGTCAGTTGTAATGGTTGTTGATGGTACTCAGACTGCTGATGTTGTTGACACAGCTGATGTGTGACTGAGACACTGTGCCGAAGGCCCCTGGGGGCTGGAGGTTGTGGCTGTGATACAGAGCAGCCGGAGGAGAGCCAGGCCAGTAGGAGAACCCCGACGGCCCCACGCCGGGTGTCACAAGGTTCAGTTTGGAAATCCCGGAGAAGGGAAGCGGGGAGAAGTTACCCTGAAACTTGTAGATAGCCTGCTCCGTAGTGGACGGCTGACACACCTGCGCCAAGCCGTGGAAATCAAACTTGTATGCGTATCTCTTGCCGTGGACTTTGGTCATGATGTTTTTGTCGTAGTAGTAGCGCAGCGCCCGACTCAGCTTGTCGTAGTTCATGTTGGGTTTGCTTTTGCGCTCCCCCCAGCGCCGGGCCACCTCGTCCGGGTCGATGAGCTTGAACTCGCCGTTGGTGCCCTCCCAGGTGATGCACGACATGTTGGTGCTGTCCGAGAGGAGCTCCAGCAGAAACTGCCAGAGCTGGATCTGTCCACTGCCTGCGCGGAGGGAAAGAAGAAAACAACTTGTGAATCATCATGAAAACTGGAAATCTATGGTGCATTCAAAAACAGCGGTATTCTGTCCGAAATCCTGTTATCAAACACAAATCAAGGTTTGGCAGCAGATTCTGACCAATAAATCAGACGTGTGTGAAGAAATCACATAAAATCACATGTGATGGATAGAAAATGTCATATCTTATTAATATGAATTAACCTGTGTTTCACTGGTTATTTTCTATCATGCAATCAGGTTAATAATCGTCGTAGTGTTCTTAAAATGCCACAAACTAAATCTATTATTTGTGGGTGTTGGCAGGTCATTAACATTTTAAATATAGTTTTACCATAAATGTTTTTTTTATATATATTTCTGATATAAAAACCTTTATACTCTTGCACTGTCTCCTGACTTTGAGAGGCGTTGACCTCCACCACAGGGTAATCAAATCAATGGGGGGTAAATTATTGTTGTTTTTCTTTCTTTTTTCATTTGTCGTGTTTTATTTTTAACGTATTATATTTGCTATCATTTATAACACACAGAGCTACTGGTCTATCACTCCTGCAAACAGAGATTAGGTTATGTTTTATTTAATTACATTTAGACCTGCAGTTGGAATAAATGTAATTGACTTTTTAGTTCCCAGTTTCCCTTTTTCTTTTTTTGTTTTTATATTAAGTTGGATCTAGTATATTTTCTTTTTTTCCTCTTTTTTTGAGCCGTTCCTTGAACTAAATGTTGTTAATCTGTACTTTGCTCTTTTCTTTATTATTATACTCGCATGTTGTGTTGGAGAACTGTATATGCGCCGAAGCTATTTTATGAGAATAAAATAAATCTGTGATAACAACACGTCTCTTACCTTTTTGCACTCCTGTATTAATTGGACCCCATGATGTTCCTTTGCTTTCTTTCAACAGATTTTCTGTTGGATCTGAAATGTAAAAAATAATGTTATTCATAATTATTTTTTATCACAAAAAGATGCTTTCTGGAACAACTGCAGGCCTGAAATCTATTTCCCATCACAGCCAAAAAATATAACTAACAAATTATCATCAACATCACTTTGGTAAAAAAAAAATTAGTTATGTTCAGAATCTTGTAGAAAACAAATACAGAATCACTTCACATCGTGGATAAATTAACTAAAGCGCGTGGAGATGAATTTCTTTCTGTTTTCAATAACCACATCTCTCAGTCGAGAACAGCTGCTGCTGCACGACTGACCAGACCAACGCAAACTAAAACGAAGTGTTAAGAATAAAAAAGAAGTGAAACGGATTAAAATCCTAATTGCATCCCGGTGCGGTCGCAGTCTGATGCACCGAGTACGTGGTCTTCGCCCGCTCCTCTGGGAGAAGCCAGGAAACGCGTCCAGGAAAAAGGATTTCCGATTTCCGACAAAAGAGCAGAGGGGCTTTCAGATTGAAAAGACTGAACAATGCTTGCTCTGGAGACGCGGCATCCCCGCCTCAGGACACCGACACAGGCAGAATTTAGAAAAATCATATCAAAAGAGGCTTTTTCTATAAGTCTTTACTGGACAAAGTGACGAACCTGAGAGATACATGTTGAACATGAGGTTTCCTCCGCAGTCCTGTCTCATTGTGTTCCGTTGTTCAGAAAGGGTTGGATTTCATTTCGTTGGTGGCGGAGGAAAAGATTTTTATTAAACTTTATCTCATAACTGTGATCTGGAATAAATGCGGGTGGACAGATTGAAGTTTCCAGGCAACTGTCACTGGCCCCCATCTCTGAGACAATATTCAGACAGCAATTTCCCCTGGTGCATTGCTTTAATTAAAAGAGCAATTTACCTCTGTCAGCCCGCCTGGTGCCCACAATAAAAAGAGGCCGATAGAAATTCGGCCCTTATCAATCCACCATCACAGTTTAATAAAGTTTCCGCGTTAAGATCTGAGTTTCTATGGTGAATTGAAGTGTTTGACATGGAAACCAGTTCAGATCCTCCTCACTTTTCCGCCTCTTTACCTCTCGGCAAACAACAAAGGCCTATTTCATGTGGGGCGAAGAATATTTACCTTAAACAGCACACTTCACTGCCCGCGAGAAAACAAGAACATTTCATCCCACCTAACCTTCTGCTTGTGGGTTTAACGGTATATGGCCTCAATCTGAGGGTAATGAGGTTGTAACTCACAATCCATGGCTTCTGCTGCTCACTGACGCGTCGTGATGCGTCTTTTTGCACCATAAAGTCTGAACACATGTGCATTTCTATATCTACTGGTCTAATATGTTGCTACACTACACTTTCCACACAGATGAAACGCACAGAGACATGCAGAGCATTCAGACACGTGTTCTGATGTTCAACCATGGCTTTATTCTAACAGTATTAGTTTATTACTGTGAGGAAGAAATGATCAAACACCTTCGAGTAAAGAGGGTTTTCTTTTGTCTGCTAAAAACCTGGATGAAAGGTTTGTCCACACACCCTAAAACGACGCCATGGCTCCAAGTTTAATGCTTTACTGAAAGTGATCCGACAAAAACTCAAACAACACATAAAAAAGGAGATTATTAGAAAAGGTCTTGTTTTATTAGATCCTGTTTCACTTGCTGGAAAACGCAACATACAGTATGTGTCTGTCCAGTACGGGCCATGGGGCCACCGTAGTCCAGAGGTAAATCTACATGTTTTAAACACATTTGCATGATGTAATCTAAACATGTTTAATATAATAAAAAAGAAAATCTGTTAAATGATGACATGAATATGTAAAAGCATATATTAAATTAAATAAATTAAATGTAGTAACTGGCCCTGCGATGGACTGGCGATTCATCCAGGGTGTACCCTGCCTCTCGCCCGAAGGCAGCTGGGATAGGCTCCAGCACCCACCGCGACCCGATTTCGGATAAGCGGAAGACAATGGATGGATGGATGGATGGAAATGTAGTAACTGTAAATGCTTAACCTCTTAAACTGTATGCTTCAAATGAAACGTTTCTATCCGGCCCTGTGGATTGACTGCACTGAATCATTCGTTATCTATTTACATAGGTGTTTCCCTCTACTGCGTGTCAACAGACTAAGCAGACAGGAAATACAGCACAGGTACAGCTATGTGGTAGCTGACAGGTAAAGCTGATCGTTTAATGTTCCTTTTCACATAGCCACATTCTGTAAAAGCAGATTCGCAGGTTTCAGTTCGTTCAACAGCAGCTTCACTTCAGCTCAAGGGAGCAAAACTAGTAAAACACAGATTGACTGAATGGAAAATGATATACTGTGTGCGTTGTGTCCCTTTTTCTTCACACTGCAGCTGTTCCTCAGGGCTCAGAATGAAGGTTTGTTTCTGGCGTTCCAGACTTGCTTTAGCTGCCTGTGTCCAAGTACAAGTCGCAGGCAACTTAAAACAAGCCTCGAATGCTAGACAGACTCCACTGATGTTGTGTAGCTTCCAGATAGGGATCAGCATGTGGCCATATATCCACCAGAAAAATGAAAAATGCATGTACACGTTTCCAAGAAAGTCCAAAGTTTAAGAAATAGAAGATATTTTAGAAAATAAAATCATGTTAGTCTTTCATATTCCTCCAAAAATAAACCGTGATTCATAAGCACAGTATTCAGGTCTTTGATAAAATGAACTCAAAATTTAATCTAAAAACATTTCTCACTGTTGTTTGTATCAATATAATGTTCAATCCTAACTTTATCTATAACAGCTGTCATCAAGAATAATTCCAAGGTTCCTCCGTAAAGTGGTAGACCTACCTGGATGCTCTAAACTGTGGTGGAAGTGACCCGAGGAAGTGAACTTACTACACTGCTCAACAAGCCTGAGTGCAGCCTCTTTAATCTGTCTGCAGAGGAATGTATATTTGAGAAAGGTGTGTGTGCACAGTTACACATTTATTAAAAGATCCTGGATTTGTGGGTGTGGGACTGTGAGCCGCTGCAGGTTTGTGGGTGTGTAACACGGAATCCCACGTCCTGGACCGACAGGAGGAGTGTGTGCGGAGGTAAACACACTCCAGGATCCCAGCGTGTGACAAAGGTAAACATGACGGGGTCACATTAGAATAAACAAACAAACGCTAAGCTAGACTTCTCACATAGTCTACACTTTTAGGTTCTAATGATGAACTCAGTCACCAGTGTAAATCATTTGTCAACTTGAATTTCTGTTCATTTCTGACGTACACACTGCTTAACATAAGATGTAAACGTACGACAAAGGTACAGTGTCTGTCATCTAGATCAGTGATACCTGAATGTTCATTAGACTTTTTCACTGACGATGAAAGAAATCTCAATGTTGTAACTTTGCAGTCGGCCAAATAGTGACACTAGAGCTGTATATGTCTACACCAACAGGTGGCGGTAGTCTGTGTTTGTCGTTGGAACAGGAAACGCAGAAGAAGGCTCAGGACCACAGATATACATATGATAAACGAAGCACTTTGCAGCGTTTGTCCAGGCCCGAAGACATTCCTGGCTTGTCCCCTTATTCTGGTGCCCCCCCTCCTGCCACTGGACTGGGACAAAAGACCCGTTTGTTCCCCCCCCTGTCAATGGGCCTGTGTTTGCCTGCTATTGACACCACCCTCAGATTTACCACAGACAATTTTAAGATATTTTTTTATCCAGAATGTGTCTGATAAACTGCTGTAAATGACACTAATTTCTGCTGTCATGCAGTGACAACAAACTCTCCTTTTTGTGATTCTTTTTATTAACAGTTGGTTTCTGGTCAAAACAAACCTCACATTCAAACAGAGTTCATGGACTTTTTGTCAATGTCTGACATAAATGTCTGTTGGGACATGCTGGCCTCTTCTGAACCGCTCAGAGCTGCACGTTTGCAGACACTACAGTGCAGATCTACCCTGTGAAGTCAGTATTTGCAATCAAATAATTATATGTCTCTGCCTAAAGCAAAGCTAGAAAGAGTAAGAGAAGCTCCATTCTGTACACGGTGTAGATGATTTATCGTTTAACCAGTCAGTTTGTTTTTCTACAGCTTGAGCTCGCTGAGCATTTTGGCAAACTGTGCCAAAAGGAGTCAAAGCAACAAACAATAGAAACAAATGTGATGTCGTGCTATCATTTATTGGAAATAAGAATACAGTTGGACAAGAACAATATTACACATCCAAGAGCCTAACAGAATCAAAATGCTCCATGTATGGTCACTGGAAGGCGTCATAGTGTATATCCTTTATTACAAAGCATTTATGATTACAGCCTAGTTCATGGAGTTAAAAGAGGACATGGTCTCTGAGTTTCCCACGCTTGTGCCCCAGTAACATGATTACTGGTGCACATTGATTGACAGTGGTATCTAGCCAAAGATTTAAATTGGTATTTGTTTAAATGAGTTTATAAACTTGATTATGAGGAAAATAAGGAATACTGACAGTCGCTAGTTTTGAAGAAAAGCCTTTATTTCCTATTTCAAGAACATGCTTTAGCATGGTAGTAGAAGTAGGTACTTAGATATCCATACACGCAGAGCCACAGAGGGCTAGAAAGAGGTTGTCCATCTATTGTTCTGTGACAGTCATCTGTCCGGGGTTCAAGTAGAGGAACGGGTTCAGGGAGAGTTTTTCATTTTTTCTCAGGCAGGCAGAATGAAGGCTTAGTGCTGGATCCTACGGATAGACTGCACCTGGTTGGTGTGAGCCTGGGTGCTGTACTCATTGTAGTTTCTGTACTCGCCTTGGTGTCTGTCTCTCTCCAGGATGTACTGGTAGCCACGGTAACCCGGGAACTGGTAGGCCACCCAGCTGTGGAAGGGAAAACGTGGTAAGTCAAGGCCAGTGTATAATTTAAATACCTTGAATTTACTGACTTGAGGCTGTCGACTGGAGAAGGAAGAAGTCATTATTGGTGTTGGCCGATGGTGGTTTTCTTGTGTTTTACCAGATTTGACTTTACTGTATTTTGTACTACTTCCGTAATAAACCAAATAAAGATATTTTGTCTATAGTCTACTGGCAAACTATATTTTACTGCAGAATTATTTGAAATGAATGTGTTTGTTTTGATTGAAGGGCCATTAAAGAAAACCACACTAGAGATTAAACTGAAGGCTGCAAAGAGGAAAACGGAAGATAAACAAAAAATGATTTAGAAGTATAACTTACGCTCCAGAGTTGATTTTGATAGAAGGCACCTCCTTGCTGCACCAGCCCATGGCCTGCAGGGAGGGGTAGTCATCGCACATTTCAAATTTACGGCCCTGGAAGTCCTCACACTCGTACAGGGTCACCTTGCTGTCACTGTGGTTCTGCAGAGAAAGACATGATGGTGCTGCTGTAATTCGGGCAAGATGGTGGTGTGATAAGTTATACAGATATTTAGGTATGATTAGATGGAGTACTGAGGAGATTGCAAAACCCATGTTATCTTTTTAAGGAGCTAAGCCACTAGCTGATAGAGATTTGTATCTTAAAATAAAAATTCTTTTTATTGTAAGATGAGTGGGTGGATGAGGAAACTTACAGCACACTTGATGGGTCTGAAGGAAAGCAGGTGCTCAGTTCTGTAGCTGCTGTTTCCACTCCAAGCCTCATAGCGAGGGTAGTCACCCTTCTCCAGGATAAACTGCTGTCCCTGGAACTCTGGGTACTCATAGCCCACCCAGCTGAAGGATAGGATCAAGGATAGAAATGTTGAGGCCAAGAGATAATTAAGCAAAGAAAAAATTCAACACAAAGTTGTTTTAGTACAACCACAGTGAAACGGTTAATTTTCATTAAACAATACAGCCCAGCATCCGCAAACCGGACTCGCGGGAAAAGAGCATGCAGCTTCTTTTGTTACTGATGGTACAAAGCAAACATTAAATCCCGCTGGTCCTGCTTTCACTGCTGCCGCCGCTGCTGCTGCTGCTGCACCCAGCCCTTTTTATCTGATCACCAGTCAGTCAGTCAGCCAGCCTTTCTGGCTCCCAGCCGGCAGCTGCACACAGCCAGCTCATATCACAACAAGGTCACACATGGGTGCACGCACACACACACACACACACACACACACACACACACACACACACACAAACGGTACATGCCAACTAGCAATGTAATATCACTGTAGGCAACTATTTGTGTTTTTTTTTGTTATTGTTGTTATTCTATCATTTCTACAGCTGATTACAGTCAGTGTTTGACACGTCTGCTCGAATGAGAGTTTTTTCAAGCAGATCAAATTAGAAAAGCAAATAAATAATGTGGTTATTTTTAAGCATGATATTTGTCCACACATCCTAATATTGTAAAAATTAAACTCACTATGAAAATTCCTAATACACAATTCATTATTATTTTCATGTGCCTACATTTTTGTACATAAAGAAAATAATGTAGCATCATTTAATAGACTATATGATACCTATGTTAAAAAGGCCAAAACAGGTGCCAAATGAAAGGAGATTAGTTTAGATCAGATGTTAAAGAAGAGCAGGGCGTCCAAAGGAGCAAGAGACTTACGGTCCATTCTCAACCTTGATGGAGCGGATCTTGTTAAAGCCCCTCTCCATGATGTTCTGGCACTCTAGCATGAACTCGCAGCGCTTTCCCTGGAAGTTCTCCTCCTCCCAGACTGTGATCTTGAACTGGCCCATCTGCTCCATCTGTTGAGTGTTCATGGCTGCTGCTTCTCCCTTGGGGGGTTACTCTCTGAAGAATGTAGAATTTTACACAGTCAGAAATAACATTGAGGCCTGCGCATGTGTCAGAATTGAAGGAATGGTGTGTATGGGGAACGGAGCAAACCTCTAGAGCATCCTGATTCAAACTAGATGAGATACACTGTAACCCACCAATTTTAATCTGAAGGGAATGTACTGATTAATAAGTTAAAATATATCACACGGCCCTAAAACCGTATGGTCTCCCTCCAAACTGTTGTAAAACATGTCTCATCCATTGTTTTCTCCATTTCACCACATATTTGCCTGTCCCAGACATGTCCATAAACTTGACCTTGCAATTGTGCTATAGAAGCACCCCCCAGTGCCCCACCAACAAACCTCATATAAGGATAATAATGTGTTCTGAATCTCTTCTCCTTTAGACCTTTTCATTTGTGCTTTAACTACCCACTGTTCAATAAAAAAGACACTATAGGAAGGCATCAACTTTCCATCTTTAGAAATGATTTCTCACCTAAAAAAAAACATTTACTCCAAAAGCAAAGCATCCATGGTTTCCATGGTTGTACTCTCTCTCTCACAAATCAAGCCTTTTTTCCAGTGCAAACATAGCAGTCTATCTATCAGATACACAGTTCTGAGTTGAATCATGGGGGCTGCTGGGCTTCACCCCAGTCAACCGAGCAGTTACTTAGCTGAGTCTGAGGCATTGTGTTGATATACTTACAGACAGTACTGAGGTGGGACAGATCCAGTATAATCAATGTCGGGGAAGAGACCCTCGCCTGTGTTTTTATAGGGCCAGGCCCCCTGGACCTGCGCAACTCCATTTGCCCAGCAGCCTTGCACACTCAGCAGCTGAGCAGGCCGGCTGAAAGGGGAGCATTAGCCTCGTGCTTTGTGGAGGCTCCAGAGCACCATTGTCCTCAGAGCCCCAAACTGACTTAGTCATCAATACGGCAGCCATGGTCAGTAGCAACCTGACCCAGGACTATACAATGGTAACGCACTGACACAACAGTTTGATTGGAGTGGCAGGATAATAGACACATTCTGGGAGCTGATCCCTTCTCTCTCTCTCTCTCTGTGTCTGTCATAGGTAGACGGGATCCTAGCTGGAGGTGGGAAAACGGTCTAACCTATAAAATAGTGTTACAGCTGTTTTTCACCTGACATATTTACAAATGGTTCTATAAGGCCTTCTGCCATAATAATTGTTTCTTTGCCTTTCCCTGAAGTCCCGTCCCCCTGCTTATACCAGTTCTCATACACCTAAATTAAAATCACACATAATTTCATTTAGCGAAGGGAAAATACACGACATGCGTACATATGATGGGAAGTGAGTAGTGTCATTTGTTGACTGAACGCTGGATCTCATCTTTATTCACCATTTAAAAAACAGGATTTTTATATTCTGACACTGATTTTATTTTCTCTTGCATGTTTTGCAATTCTTAAACATTGTGTCACGTTCTTTTCCTTCATCACTGATGCCATCTAGTGGTAACATGCTCAAAAAGGCAGCAGAGCTGTACAAAGGGTGTGCTCTATTCACTATATGATCAAATGACTGACGACCAATAAAGTTTGACTTTTACCATGGCGCAGATGAACATGGCAAATAGATGGAAGTATCTAAGATTAGAAAGTCACATATACTGTCTTATTTAGTAATCAGTTACCTTTTAGGTAAATCAATCAATCTCTTACTAAATATACAGTAAAGGACCCAGCTAACTCATTTATGATTGTGTGTATGCATGCATGTGTGTTCCACCTGTGGGCATGTGAGAGTTGTTTACTTGTATGAACAGCTTTCTCATTGTCTTCTGTTAACCCACTCATTGTCTCCTTACATGTGTGTATGTCACCCTGCTTGCCCCCAGAGCAGGTGATGGCCAGGTGAAAGGAAAGGCTTATATAGACACAGATGTTTTGTGCCTGTGCGTACGTGTGTGTGTGTGTAGGGGTGGGGGTTCCTTTAAAGAAGTTATTCTCTAGAAAATAAATGTTCCTGACCTACTGAGTGTGTACACTGTACAGCACATACAAAAACGTCTTTTTTTAGCAGGTCTGAGAAGGAGCTAAACATCCTTACCTCATTTCCCTGGTAAATACAGCTGGGAGGATTTGCATGTGTCAGGGATACTGTGATCCAATACAAAGGTAGCAGTGTTCTACTTTGAATCATTATCTGGCTGTATAAAAAATATATTCAGTTCGTCTCATGTGACACCCCCACTGATCACTTGTCAGTTCTGCATCAGTACAGCCCTGCTAGTCGCTCATTGGAGCCAACCGTGAATTGATGACACGTGTTGACTACCATGTGTAGCTTGTCACACTTTGATTTGTCTTTAAACATCTTCTTTCTGGTTGGTTTATGTCTGGTGCAGGTCAAAAGTTCACATCTACATTGTACAGGCTTTGGATTAAAAGCATGTTAAGAGTAGCAATTGACCATAGCCACATGCTGGGAGCCGTTATCTGATTATTGTGCTGCATGGTAGTGTAACGGTCGCTAAATATTAGATCATTTCACCAGACCAGGTATACTCGTTTTTGTCAATTGAAAGATAATAAGGTCATATAGGTATTACGAGAGAAATGAAGTGACTTCACTGAAGTGGGGTTTGCAGAAACAGAATTAATGTTGGAGACGTTACAGTGTGCAGAATGCTTTGCTTTGCTTTTGTTTCTTCAATTTATCATTTTGTGAGAGCTCACACACTCATTCACATGCTATGTGAGTGTTGTTTGTTTTAGTTTTTTTAAACTACTATATTTATAACTACAGGTACTGTGGTAGTAGCAGTACATTAACTCTATAGTAGTGGCTTTAGTGTCTATATAAGTTCATTCAGTTTAGATTCAAATGCACAAAAAACATAGCCCTCATTATTATCTCTTACTGCTTTCCATTAATGTTTGAGACTTGTATAGACCAGTTCCAGTGCAGGAAGTGTGCTAATGCTGCTGAGAAAGATCTTGTTTTCTGGGTCAGTGTGAGTCTGAGCTATTTGAATAGTCAGTCAATGCACCTGCACACACACACAAACGTGTTTGCATGCAAAAACACACACACACACACACACACACACACTGTTTGTATATGAGCACACTAACATGCACACACACAGATTGCACTGAATAAATGCCCTTCTTCAGGTGGAAGGTTACCGTGGTGATTAATCCAGGTAAGGATGATGTGAGCAGGACATCTGCTCGCACCACCTCCACTTGTCCTCACTGATCTCTGTACTGACACCCAAGCAGCTGGATTTACCTGCAGGAAACAAAGAGCGAGAAAACCCAGATTATGATGTCCTTTAATTATCAGTATTGAATTGTGATGACAGTCGCAAACACACACTGCAGTTGACTGTCTGGCATATGAGCAGATAGAATACACAGGGAGGGATAATTTTACCTTCGAAAGGCCTGACAGGTAAAACTAACAACCTTAAACCAACTGTTTTCATTGCTTCCTTTCTCTTTTTAATATCACTGACACACAATGCATTAGTTTTCCTTTTAACTGGGAATGTTCTGAAATAAAAGATACTAACCAGGAAGAATGTTTGAGCACAACTTAAAACTAATATAGCTGCCTTTTTAGATATGATCATCACTTTCATCCAGTAGCACTACATCAGCACAAAGTCAGTGAGCAAAGGTTAGGAGTAGCCAACCAGAAGAGGGAGCCAGCCTCGAGCATTTGCATGACTCTTCATTATCAGTAACTGTCAACGAAAACAGCACACAGCCTACAGGCAGTACAGAGACACACACGCACCCTCTGGGAAGCACTTGATCCACCAATTACAGCTAGAAGCGAGCAGTTTGGCAGACACCACGAATGTAATCATGTTTTTGTTGCACAGATAGAAACAGTGGTCCTAATGGTGCTGATACTGCATGGCCCTGCAGAAAGCAGTTCTTAGGGTCACAGAGGGGGCAGCGGGACACTGGAAATAAGAGACGTCAAGTATTAGGGTTTCCTGTTGGTTAGCTCAACTCAATCTCACACATGTAGCCCAATTTTTAATGTTGTATTAGAGGTATTCATATATACACATATTTATACATATTTATGATTTGGATGGAAACATATTCAACTCACCAAAAGCGTTATTTTTGTGTTCACTCCAGGAAATTTCCAAGTATTTTACTATAAAATTCATTTAAACTAACTTACTTTTTGGTTTTTTTCAAAACAAAAACTACAAGAGCTGGATTTCCTCAGACTGAACCATTCAGATCCTCTGAATGTCACAGAACAAGCAGAGGAACATGCTGCCACGTTGAATTCTACACACAGTATACAGGGCTTAATGCTGCTCCTAGAGCTGGTAGGAAGGGTGTAGCAGCAGCAGGACCAGTTGGGACAGTCAGTCAAAATCGGAGCAAGGTAACCAGGATACTGAGGAGTGTGAGCTTTCCCTTCTTGTGCCTTTAAACAAATATTGACTGGAGCTTCACTCAGAGGCAAATAGGCTCTCAGGTAAAGCATGACATGCTGGACTGGCTTCATTATAATGTCTCTTTTAAGATGAAGATGTGTCTAAGTGACATGCGTTTTTAGATAATGGAGATTGGTGGAGATTTATCAGAGAACCACAAACAATATTAAAATAATCTGCACAAAAAAATCAAAATCAGGCAAAAGAGACTAAACCTGATTACAGCGCGAGAGATCTTAATGGAGAAGGTGGACGTGTACAGTAGTATGTTGTCAATAGTTTAGCTTTGAGCAAAATCGCAAGGAGATCCAGCTCTTTAAATGAATTTTGAACTATATAATAAAAAGTGTGATTTACAGCCCAAGTGATCATAAAATGTTCGGTCACAGAAAAAGTGGTATTGTTATCTTCTACTGTAACGTACTCGCATGTACATAAATAGTATATATGGCAGTATTTTACAAGCAGTAAACTGAACATAACACGACCCCAGACGGAAATTCAGTTTCATATGAACCAATTAAGCAGATGGATGAAGAGTGAAGTTTATACTTAACATCAATCCAAATAATAATAATAATGTCAAGGTTGAATCATTTGCTTGCATTGTTATCAGTTTATTATCAAATCAGACACTTGATAAGAGAGTTCCATGAAACACCAGTGCACACACTAAACACTGAAAGACATGTATGATGTTTGAAATAACGAGAAAAGGTGTGATGGCTGAATGCTACATCCAAATGACAGATGGCCCCTATCAGATGTCTGCTGCGTGTGTGGTTGATGTTTAGTTAATGGTTAACCTTCCATTAAGCCCATCTCTCTGCTCCCCGGCGCTTGCCTGGAGCTGGCGTTCATGACGTCGGAGGTGGACAGTAATAAATAGGCCCCCAGTGGAAAATTCATGCTGTCATCATGAATGTGCCAACGGGAAAATGATAATGAAAAAGGCTCCAGTAGGCCGTACGAAGATGAACTTTCTTACCATTGTAAATGTCAAACATGATAATGCGCATGGTATGAATATGATCAGCCAGGGACAATTTCTAAGGAAGTACAAGCTGTGACCTAAGACTACACATTACTTTCTCAGCATCAGTTTAAGATGTATCAATCATGATAATGAGGCTCTCTCTTCTTGGCTTTATCACCACTGACTTGAACAGACTGGTGTGTATGTCCATGCAGGCCCATGAGCACATGAACAAGTTAGTTAGAGTCTTACTTTTCTTTACTTCTCAATATAACTAAAAGAAATTAGTTGGATTTAAGCTGTAACCTTGTGAAAAAAACTTTTTTTGTCATTCGCCTGCAGTAAGTCGTGCTTTACTTTTCTTATGTTGCATAACACAAACAACAGTTTTAACAAGAAACTACTTTACTTTATCCTGGTGAGTCAAGCAATTATCTCTCCACGAGGTTCCTTCAAATTTACCTCTGCTTAAATGTTTGTGGCTCCACAAGTCAGACATGATCATCCAAGGCTGCCATTGTCTCTTTAGAGTACTAACTGCTGCCAGCTGTATGCAAATAAGGCCCCTGAATGAAATGTTCTACTCTCCCGGGCCTGAAAGAAACAGGTAAAGAAACCATGTTGGTATCAAATTGGTTTGGTGATTTAATAGCTGACACCTGTTCTTTCTTAGAAGGGTTTTTTTCTGCAATTTTCAACCTGTGTTTTTTATTAGAAGAACTTGTGCTGCAGTGCGGCAGCAACATCTGACCCTAAGGCTCGTTGTAAACCACCAAACGAAGCGTCCATCGTTTGTATGAACGGAGGTTTGGCACTGATGTTCTTCCATAACGAAAAAAACAGAGTTTGCGTCTTTTCCAGTTGCTCACCCATACCTGCATAACGCGAGCCGAACGAACAAAACTTCATCTTCAGGTATTGTACGTGAGGCTCAACGTGAGGCAAATACGGACATGGAAAAGTCACAAACACGATCAGAGTTTGACGAGAGACGCGCAGAGCGCGGAACAGCTGGTTCCACTGATGCCAGGTAACCTTTGGAGGGAGATTTTAGAAAAGTTAGAGAACAAAGCAAAAGCAAAACCTTTCTAAGAACTGATGCTCTGGAGGAAATGGAGATAAGCGACGAGTGTTCAGCCTACCTTCAAAGAAGCCAAACAGGAAAAGTGCAGTCTTGGTTGGGTTTGGCTCACCTTTTACGCACAATGAGTGTGTGCTGCTTGTGACAGGTATACACCTTTTATACCTCTACATGCTCTCTCCCTCCCTTTCTCCCCTCCTCTCCCCCTCTTTCGCCCACTCCCTTCCTCCACCCTCCTGGATGCAAACGGGAGTGAGGATCCTCAGTGCGCACACAGACACCTGTCGCACGGTGCGTTGCTCTGATCCAATATTGACATTAAGGGGGGAAGGGTGTGTGTGTGTGTGTGTTTGGGGGGCGGTCACAAACACACACACATTAAATAATTTATTCTTACCAACACTCCCTCCGCCGCCTCAGTGCCAGGCAACGAATCTGACCTTTGTGCCTGCGCTGATGTTTAAAAAATGACTCGTTGTAACGCAGCTACCTGTCCACTTCCTCAGACGCTTTGTTGGGGAGAATTTTCATATCATTTGCCTTGCAAATGACTTTCTGCTGCGGTGTGGCTCACCTGTCCTAACAACTTTGGGAAAATTCACTGCAGAGTCCTGCTGATATTGTGGAGGGGAAAAGTTGGGGTGTCTGAAACTAAGGGGAAATTACGCCTCCAGACACCAGGAACTACTGATTTAACCCTTAAAACTGTAATTTTTGAACGCACTGTCATAGAAGCATAATACATGCATTTTGGGGTATCTGGGGCTACAAATGTA
>JAUMHF010000013.1:14418772-14459714 GCA_032359275.1 Microctenopoma steveboyesi
TATATCTTGAAAAAAGCGTTTTATGTGCTTAAGTGTTGTGGGTGTAACAAAAAAAGGAATGAGCCCTGAGGGTTAAATCGCACATTTTGCGCAAACATGAGGTGACGGGGTAAAAAATAATCATAACAGGATTATAAAGGAAACTCTAATTCCACATCTCCCAACAGAAGCTATACAACATCCACACCGATAGCAGGTCAACCAGACGTCTCATTACTGCTCAGTGGGATGGATCCTAAATCAAAGGGACACTCCTCCAACGTGAAACACCAATAACGGTTTCCTTCAGAAACGTGGATCGAGGTGAAGTCTGGAAAAATAGCTGATGCTGTCAAGTTTTAGCCCGTTTTAACTCATATATGGGTAAAAATAGCAAGTGAAAAATCCCGTGTAGTCCAACTAGAATACGCAGCTGGCTACTCTGGAAAGAAATGTATATAAAGAAACGTCACGAGATCTATATGCAGTATGAGTCAGTATGTATTGTTTACTCCTAATTCATAGCTTGGTGGATAACCTCGAAAATGATTCAGTGTGATCATTCATAAACGTTTTTCTATGATAACTGCAACATTAGCATCACCTGGTAGTTTAAATGTTGTGTGCACAGCTGTTAAAATGAACACCCAGCCGGCAGCGCAAGCACTACCCATTCTCATGAGCACCCCCATCCATGACATTACCACCACCACTGTGTTGATGTTGTGGCTGTGGCTGTGGCAGAACATAATTCCGCTTTTAGTCAAGGGACAATACCTTCAACTTACCCTTATGTACATGGAGGAAGACAAGAGGAGGCGGCAAAGTCTGAACAGCTGAGCATATGTCATCATACCATGAGATGTTCAGCAGGAGATAACAGATGGATGAATATATTATTTCAACATATATAATTTATTCAATTCTTTACATATCATTCTTCATTTACTCATTTAGACAAAGCCTAGAGACAAAGGGCAAACCTCAACTCTTTCAAGTCACCAAAAATACCATGAAGCCGAGTGGTAACTGAACTTCCTCCAAGTAAACACAACTCATCTATTCAGACAGTAACACTGTGCACTAACTTCTACATGTGTAGAAATGATTAAAACTATTAAAGATTATTTTCTGTGTGGAAAAAAAGACAAAAACAATAACTCAATAATTAAAAAACAAATATTCACATAGGAATGGTGAGAAAAGCTTCACAATGACTTGGAGCACAAGCCTGTGTCGAGGAAGTGACACCTTATTAAGGGAACTTAAGATATCTGGTAGGTCTCGAAAAAATACATGATTAAAACAATTTCTGTTAAAAGAAAAAAACTAGCTACTACCTACATTTCCATGCAACTGTGCATGGATCGATGTGGACAGAAAAAATTACTCCGTGTGGAAAACCACTGTAAAATCAGCAGATCAGATGCAGTGAGGGTGTGATGCTCATCAGCAGGAGGGAACCAGAAGCCCCCCTTACAGCAGCATGATAATAATAATACTAGATCAAAGTCAAGTGTCTGATTCCTAACACTGGCTAGACAATCCAAATCAATGCTGAAGACGTGCTGTGTGATCTGATGTGGCAGTGTAGTGCACAAACACACATGAACACATGTTTCTATGCATATAATTATGTGCACACTGCTGTGTGTGAGCATGGTAGAGGTCCCCATCGTGACAGCTGAAACCAGACCTAATGCTACAGAACCGGCTCCTGGACTCACTGGCCACTCTGACCCATTCTTCTTCTATAAGCATCCCAGCCCGACTTTCTGTACAACTCAGCAGCTTTCAGCCTATCAGAGGCCTCCAAGACACCCCGTCCCACTATGATGATGTCAGAGCCTTTGCTGTAAATAACTTCCTCTGGGGTGGTGTACTGCTGGCCCAACACGTCACCTGTAAGGAGGGAGAGCCACAGAGGGATGGGAGAAATGAGTGAGGGCGGGGAGAAGGATCCTAATGAGAGCAGGACAAGCATTCATTCCTGGCACAGCTGCACCACCTTGTGTTACAGACCATTCACTGCATACGAAAAAAAGGACCCGGCACATTTTACCTCCATGGGTACATTTACATTTTTTGACATCTTCTCACGATTTAAAGCAAATATTTTAGACAACCAAAACAAGAAAAAGACAATAGTAAGAGGTCAAAGGGCATTCAGTTTACCTCCGGCCTCCAGCTGCACCCCGGGGGTCATATGAATGAACTCCGGCCTCTTTGTCAACTTGGAGCCACAGATAAAGCCGATCACAAAGTCCGACTGCTCCTCTGCCATCTTCACCTGTAAAGACAGAGAGAATCAGATGTAAATACTCAGCAACGCACTTCAGCAAATGCCCTAAAGAGAGTCGTGCTCACCGCAGCCTTCGTGTATTCTCCAGTAGCCAGTGAACCCTGGGAGCTCATTTGTGCAATGAGTAAACAGCCTCGGCCTAGAGGCTTTCCCACCACACTCAGACCCTTCACCACCCCGGGCCCCGACACCACGTGAGCATTCACTATGTGGGACCAAGATGAGATCTTGTACAAGCCACCTGCAGAACACATACATAAGCACACTGCTAAGCTGCTTAAACAACAATGTTTGTTCCAAAAGTAAGTCAGTGTGACTTTGTACTTCACCTTCATACTGATGCTTCACCGTGTTCCCAATGTCAGCAAACTTCCGATCTTCGAAGATGACAAAGTCATGCTTCTCTGCCAAAGCCTGCAGCTTCTGGCTGAAAGCCACGCTGTAATCCTGTTGGCAGACATAACAAAGTCAATTTAATGGTCTTGACATTATACTTATTGTCACAAAGGAACTTGTTCAACTCCTACTTCAAGGATGTCTACGTGGGTTTTCAGCATGCAGATCTTTGGACCGAGAGAGTCTGCTAGCTGGAGCAGCTCCCCGCTGCTGGTCACATCAGCAGACACGCAGAGGTTGGACTGCTTCTCCTCCATGGTCTTCAGCAGCTTTGACGCCAGAGGATGAATGTCTGGACACAAAAGTCGGGAGATCATTTTGAAATGCAACATTTAACATTCACAACTGCATAACTATAAATTTGAGCTTATGTTGGATAAAATACATACTTGCTAGTTTGGCTCTCTCTGCATAGCTCAGCTCCAGGTTTCCAACACACGGCTTCTTGGTAGCAGGAACTTCACTGCCATTCTCATCCTTGAGGCTAAAATCCACATGTGGCAGTTGTTAAGGTTACTTTGAAATATGCACAACAACGCACACAGTAACAGTGATCATACTCTTCAGGTGAAGAGCTACACAACTGTACCTCCAGGTGTTGTTGTCCGTGATGAATTCACGTATGCTCTGTGCGGTTTGGGCATCAATGCGCTCAGCTGCCACCAGCACATTGAGCAGCTTGAACATGGAGATAATCGGGTGGAGCTTGATGCCCTGAGATGACAGCATCTCCACACCCCCTTGCTCTCTGTCCATTAGCACAACAGCATCGGTCACCTTCATGGAAAACCATGTTTCATTAAAGGATAAGGTAGTTGTTGAGATAGCTCTTAAACAATCATCAGCTAAAAAAACATCATATTATTACCACTGCTGGAACCATTTTATTACTTTACCTTCAGACCCTCTGCGTAGAGTACTTCAGCAGTCTCCAAAATGCTGCTGCCACTGGTCACCGTGTCCTCAATAATCAAACATGTGTCCCCCTCTCGAAAAGACCCTTCTACCAGACGCTTGGTTCCTAACAGGGTTAAAAAAAATAATATCACTATTCATTCTAAATAAACGGAATTACATTTTACACAAAGCTTCTCAAACTGGTCCTTCACAAGTATCCATCAACGTATAACTTACATCCAAACTTCTAATGGTGATAGACAGAACCCTGCACAGTAAACTGTAGGTCAGCTGATTCTACATCGTTACCAGTCTGACTTACTGTTTAAATCATGCTGGCTATCCCAGACCGAAAAGGACAGAGTAGCAGTTTGAACGTGACAGATGAGTGAAAACATAGTCACATGTGGATGCTATTAAATGGGCTTTGGTTTCTGAAACACACCACTAATGAGCTTAGGGCACAAGTGTAACACATCATGGGGTTATTCTCAATGCAGCCATTAGATTAAATTCGTATTGTAGTTTCTATTGTCACCACCCACCGTAGTCCTTGGCCTCCTTTCGCCTGATGAGCATGGGCAGCTCATGTCTGGAGCTGATTATTGTGGCCAGTGGCAGCGCTGTGTATGGAACCCCACACACCAAGTCAAACTGCAGCCCTTCTTCTTGCACTCGCTGGTAGATCAGGCTCGACACCTGCAAATGAAGGGGCTCTGAGCATTCCGTCTTTCATACAGTTGTTATCTCCTTACGCGCTTTAGTAAAACCAGGCTATAACTGATTATAAGGGAACTGAATAAGGGAAAGGTTCAAAGAGTGACCAGTGTAGTGGTAAACTTCTTAAATGTAAGACAAAGGCTCCTCAATTCATTTAGCATTTATTGAGTAATGTTAACTCGGTTTAGAAGAGAGGTTGATTTAAGACTTTTTGTTTGGCCCATGTTTTAGTATTGTAAATCATCCTGATTGGTGTTTTTAACTTTTGCCCACCATAAAACTCATGAGGATGGGTTACATACTGAAGAAAAATAATCAGAAAAACACTCATCCTTCCAGATGTTGTCTCTGAACCTAAGGACTGATTAGAAATCAATTAGTGCGACTGTTGGACTCGGGACAACACCGTGTCCTGTGCTCACCGCACCCCACCCCACCCACCCACCGGACCGACCGGTGGGGCCTGGTTACACTTAAGTGCTAATATCTTAACGTTACACACCCACGTGGGCACCAACCACTTCGAACACGGAAGAACCGACGCACACGCCAGCGTGAACATAATTACGTTCTCTAATTAACTACTGTAGCTACGGTATGTTTCACCCACGAGTAAAGTTTGTTCCCTAAAGTCTAACACGTGTTTACCTGGTTCATGAGCGCGGGGTAGGACACGAGCACTCTGAGGTCGATGTAAATCGGCGTCAACATGCCACTCTTCAGCTTGTACTCGCCAAACTTCACCGCGTTCACGTCGTGAAGCTTCAAGATCAAACTGTCGACGCAAACGTTTTCCATCTTCTCGTTTACCGCGGAGGTTTGAAGGAAAGCTCTAGCTGATAGCCTAACCTGTTTCCTCCGCGCGTGCAACACGAACAACACTTCCGCTTCGGAAGTCGTTCGTTCAGAATAAAAGCCTCATATATTCTTAATTCAGCTTTTCAACGTTTCATTCTGTTTGTGCATCACCAAGGCTGCAAAATCATCCCATGATTTCCAGTGATCCCAAAACCCATAGAAGTCCTCCACAATTCGGTTAATTGTACGTTTTTTAGTAATAGCTGTGGCCAAATCTCGAAATTCTTTAAACCTCTGAGGAAGCAATGGTGGTGCCGAAGAACTACAGGGACCAGCAAAACAACACCTTAGAAATCAGAATCAGAATCAGCTTTATTCGCCAAGTATGTTGCACATACAAGGAATTTGCTTTGGTCTTTTAAAGCTTCTCTAGGACAGACAGTATTAATACAGTAATACAGTAATACAAGACAAATTACAGACAAATTGTAACAACACAGAATGTGTGTGTTTATGTGTGTGCGCAGTGTGCTGAGTTTAGTGCAGTTTGTGTCCATATAGCAGCAGTCAGTTGTTTATAACAGATATTGCCTGGGGGAAGAAACTGTTCTTGTGTCTGGTGGTTCTAGCAAATGTAGCTCTGTAGCGTTTGCCAGGGGGAAGAAGCTGGAAGAGGTTGTGTCCGGGGTGTGAGGGGTCTGTGGTGATTTTCTCTGCCCGCTTTCTGACCCTTGAGGTGTACAGGTCCTGAAGAGAGGGCAGAGGTGCACCTATGATTTTCTCTGCAGCTTTGACTGTGCGCTGCAGTCTGTGTTTGTCCTGTGCAGTGGCTGATCCACACCAGACTGTGATGGAGGAGCAGAGGATGGGGCTGGAAGTCAGGTGTCGAGGACCTGCAACAGGAACAGGAGGATCTAATATCCAATATCCTACAAGTGCCTGCAGTGTCTCAGATGCTGTGTGTGGATGCAAGAACGATGGACACAGCACAAGCATTGTGACGGGATGTGTTTTGCTGGCTTTTTTAGATTTACGGTTTGATGGATGACTGTCATTATACTGAAGAGGAGTACAGCAAGATACTTAATGAGTTTCTAGTTATAGCAGTCCGTACAGGTTCACATTTACTACACTGCACTACTCTGAATGTGTTTTTGATTCACACTGTCACACTATATAACCTGTGAACTTTTTAACGAATGTTGCTCAACACATTTATCTTTTTTATATGTAATTCTTTGTTGTTGTGTTACTTACACATCAGTTGTGTTTTAATTGTCAAAGACACCATTCCTACAAGTCCTCTCATAGTATAGTAGCTACCAGCGGCCTGGGAGCTCAGTGGGTTAAGAGTCAGACTGGAATGGAAGAGGTCACATCCCCCACCAGGTGTGTCCCTGAGCCAGACACCCAGCGCTAGCTCCCTGTAAGGTGCTTTGGATAAAAGCAAAGTAAAGTGTAGTATGAGCGGACTACATCGTGCCTGGGTGGACCTGGGACAACACCGTCTAGCAACTTTTAAAAGAGGCTACAATCCAAAAATGCTTAAATAATCAGCATAACACGTAGTTATTAGTGAACCAGTAAAAGTCTTAATCTGAAAAGAAACTAACAGGTAGTGGATTCAAGCAAAAAATACTTCTGAAGCATGAAGTAGCATAAAATGTTAAATATTTTTCTATTTTAGAAACCTTAAAATTGTACTTAAAGAAAAAGTTCAGTGACACGTATTAAGTTACTTTTCACCCCGATCCAATGTAATGAGCTTTTTGTCTGACTGTAAGAAAAACTGACAACTCCAGTTGCTTCAATATTATATTAATATATATACATACAAATCACATGTGATCATCAAAACAGCAAATGAGCTGTTAAAATATTCATCACTGTGGTTAACTGCTAAATTAAAGTGATGTAATGTATGTACATGAATACAACAAATATAATCCAACAGTATCATATTCATTCATGTGAAGTTATGTTGGGGAAACAACTGTAGTAGTCAGTGGTGTAGTTCACCGTACACGCAGGTGTTTGGAGCTACTTCTTGTTCGGAGTGAACAGCATATACTCGCTTCTCCATCCTCACTGATTTGCTGTTATGTGCTGAACACCGGTTTTTTCAACCTTTATTAATCAGTGTGCAGATGACTTTAATGTATTCATCACCCAAGGTTTGTACAAACTGATGAGTCATTGATATCAATACATGAAATGTATTAATGTTGTTACTGGTCATTACTGACCAAAAAATAACCACATAGCATTTTATTATATCATCATTATGTAGAATTTTGTATTTTATTTTAAAATGTAAATATTTTTTGATTAATAATCAAATCTAATTTTATTAAAAAGCTAAAAAAAATACCCATCCTTACCCATAAAATACAACAACGAATTGGATTTTTCTCTGTTTATTATAAAGATTCGGTCAACAGTAGTTCAGAGTTTGGCACCAACAATACAAAAACAAGTTACTAAAAAATAAAGTGTACACCCCAAAGTAGCATTGAACAAAATGCCTAAATAAAATGGGATAAATAAAAGAAACAAAATAAAGAACATTTAAGTAATTAAAAGGCATTTCACTAAAAGTAACAGTGAACTTCATTTTTGAAATGATTTTGGTCACTCAGCTTTGGCTTTATAATCTAAATTGCAGCACTAGCTAAATCTTTATACCTAAAAACACACATTACAGAACCATTTCTAAATGGTACAAACGAGAGAGCCTACACTGTCATATGGGTGGGGAAGATTTTAAAATGTAACACTGCTTATGCTTCTACTAAAAGTGTGTTTAGAATAAGAAGAGAAATCAAAGTGACCAATTGCTTTGCTTATCAAAATAAGAAGATGCCGCCCACAGACAGAATACTCACTGTACAGCTTTAAAAAAACAACAACAATATCCCAATTTTGAGGACACACAAAATCATTTCTGTCATTACCTAAATGCCTTTTGAATGCATATTACTCACAGTGAGGCCCAGAATTGTGGAACATACAACAAGTGTAGCGACAGGTATTTCCAGGGCCAAAGCTATTTTAAGTGGTGTGAAGGAAATGCAAAGGAATGTGTAAAAAATATTTAAAAAATTTGAAATGCAATTTAACGGCAAAAGAACACAACAGTACTGCATTTGGTTTGCGTGCGTGTGTGAACAGCACGTTAGGGGCAGGCAGGTTTGGGGTGTTAAAGCAGCAGGATTTGTGCTCTTGGCAGATTTGTGTCAAATGTGAAGAATCACAACCAACATAAAAGCTGGACAGATATTTGAAAAGGCACAGAGGATGATGTAATAAAAACATCTTTTTAAGGCACTAACATTTTATGTGGGGACACCCTATGAAGCACAAATCTGATGGAGAGAGCGTCTTTAATCAAACAAATAAAGGCAACAAGATTCTCCCTCAAAGTGGTTGTGATGCTGTAAGGGGTCTCACATCAACTCCCTCCTTTACTCCGCTCTTCTTTATTCTGACGGACTGTGAGCATCTGCAAGCAGCTCTGGCCTCAAACATTCAATGGGACACTGGATGTTCTGTACAGCAGCGGAAGCCAATGAGAGAAGCAGAGAGAATTAGTGGTACATACTGTGAAGCAACGTCTAGAAAATCAGTGTCCGTTTACACATCACTATAATCACATTAATACAAAGCACATTTTACTCAAACCTGAGTAAAGCAAATGTTGTAGATAATTACAAATGCAATGAACTAGAAAGAAAAGACCTTAGTGAGACTAAATGTATGAATGACACACTGACCAGTTTGCGTAGCGCGTTTTCTCTGTAGCGGTCGAAAACATCTGAGCTCACAGGTTGCAGGAGGTCAGCCTCCACATCCGTATGCCCTCCTGGTCTTCTGCAGTTTTCACAACGCCAGCCCTAAATAATAACAGGGACAGATAATGATGACACACAAGCAAACCTCCATCATACGGTTCTTTTGATTTGGAAGTAGCAGACAGAGAGTTCCTGTCTGTACGTGAGCACCGTCTCCAATGCTGCTTAAATAAAAGAAATCTATCCACAGTCGGTGTTACCCACCTGCTGTCCTCCATAGCAGGTGCAAGTACAGATGGCACCCAAATATTCTTTCTGCCACTGGTTTCCCACCTGGTACATCTTCCCATCATCGTAACATGTTGACTCGTCTGAAGACAGATTGTTTTATTATTAAAGATAAACTGTAATAGAGGATAATTAAGTTAATATTGATTAAATGATCATCTCCATTGAATATGAAGTACCTATCGGTTCAGATATACTGTGTGTACTTACGGGGTTCACATTTAAATTCTCCCTTGCCATTTCCCAGACAGGTGCAGCTCATCACGTGACCATTTTCAGCCTGGCGATTCCACTTTTCGCCAATGTGGTAGTTGTTGCCACTGTCGTGACACCACTCTGAAGGGGGAGAAACGGAGCGTAAGAAAGAAAAGATATGGTACGGTGAGAAGCAATGGAGTTACAGGAAATATGAAGTGATGAAGAAGTAGTAACAGAATAGACCTTAGTGAGATGGATGGAGAAAGAGAAATTACAATACAACACAACATTTAAATGTTCACACTTCAATTCCAGTGAGGAAACAAACAGTACATGATTACATACAAAATTGATGCTGATGGATGATGATATCAGTTTCTGGTTAGCTTAGCTTAACCTTAAATGTTTGTACTGAGGGACAGCAGGAACACAACATGGAGACCAGCATGGGCAAACTTAAGGCAGAGCTTTGTCAGTAAACATACTATACTTGAAGTGGATATAGTGTAGATTGTACTGAAATCATCATGTTTTAATGTGTATGTGTGAATTAATACAGGATGTATGAGAAATGTTGAATTAGCTGCCCATGCTGGGTCCAATTACTGCATGGTATGGCACATGGAATATGTGTGTAGTGCTATGGCCTTCGAACAGAAATAGTTAAGGGATTTATAATGAGTCTGCTGTCAAATGTCTATTACATTATAATTATCATAAATATTCATTACTCTCCAATACGGCCTTACAATATGCACACAAAGTGCCTCTGATATATCAAAACCAGGAATTAGATGCTCACGAATTAAACTATACAGAAAGATTCAGCTCTCTGCGTTCCTACAAGTATGTTCAGTTTGTTGTGTTACGTGTTTATTTCATCTATCATCTCATAAACTACTCTTCAGTAAATCACACAGAATTATTTGACTTCTAATTCCATGGCGTGTTGTTAAGGTGTTTGCAAAGCATGCTGGGATGGGGTTAATAAGCCACTCACTGGATGAATCACATCTAAAATGGCCGCTGCCCAGGCCCAGACAGCGACAGAGCAGCTTGAAGCCCGTCTCTGACATGCGCTCCCACTCTGAGCCCACCTCGTGGTAGGTTTGTGTGAAAGTGTCATAACACACGTCCCGGTTGGTGGTAACAGGGATGTCACCTGGAACTAATGGGTGGGGAAAAAAAACTAGGTTAAAACAGAACAAGATGATGTGGTTTACCTTCTTTGACATTTATACAATTATCTAATCATTAATTTAAAAGAAATTCAAATAAAATGTGTATTATTTATGGTATTTCTACTATGCGTGGTACAATTTTTTTCAGCAACTCTCCTTTGGTATTTGTGTGTGAATGTGTTGCATTGTAATATATAAAAAGCACATTTTGTTGGTGTGTTTTACTGTACCAGCATTGCCAATGGTGACGACTTCCTCCAGAACTTTCTCTTTAGCCCCGCCCCTCATGGCCTCTACTAGGACATTATAGGATGCTCCAGATGTCAGTCCAATCAGCGTGGCGCTGTTGGCAGTTCCAGGAAGACGCATCTACACATACAAAGGAAAAGCGGGTTTTGAAGTGATCCTAGCAGCAAAGACCATCTGTGTGTGTGGGCGCGCGTGTGTACCTGGAAGCCCCTCTCCTCCAGGTGTGTAATGGGATTACAAGACACCTCATACTCTGAGGTCTGAGGGATGGGTTCCCAGGAAATAGTCGTGATTGTCTGGGCTTCTTGTGGTAACTCGGTCTCATTGTCAGGGAAACCAAATGCGAGACCTGGCAGAGGACCGTCACTCACCTGCAAGACCAAATACACATAAGTTAAATCACATTTTTATATTTTTATAGATATTCATATAAGACATCTTCAATGGTTTCATTGCAAAAATAAGAAATAAGTCAGATTAAAACAGATATTTGAGCCACACACACACACCTTGACTAAGGGCACTCTGTTTCCATCAGGACCTGCAACAGGAATATAGACTAAAGGTTCTCTGAGAGTGGGTCTCTGGCCTTCTTTGGGTCCATTGTAGGGGCCATGAAATCCATTATTAGGGCCTAAACTCTGGTACTCTGTGTAGATGTGTTGACCCTGCTGCCCTGGTTGATTCTGGCCACTGGTTCCAGCCAAATGAACTCGATTAGAGTTGAATCTAGACAGAGAGGTAAAAAAAGGAAGAAGCATGATGGAACCACATGCTTAAGATCACCAGAGCTATTTGAATCTGAAGGATACGTTTCAAGTGTGATTATTGTCAGACTTACATCTTGTCATCAAAGGACTCTGGAACATCCAGGATGCCGGTGCTGGGTCTGTGAGGAACAGGAAGCTGAGGCAACTCAGGGACCAAGAACTGATTATCTGTAGATGGCTCTGATTGGACAAAAAACAAATGTATTCTAGGTGTTAGGATGGAAGACAAGTAAAGGTAATTAATATGTGTGCACCACTGACAGACACAAAGGCCTTTCAGTCAATGCCGAAGGCAAAATAGCTATTTGCATTGAGAGATAGTATAGTATACCTCCATCAGGAGTACACATTAATGCCAGCAGGGGGCAGTTTAGCATTGTTTTCAAACTGCAGGAGGTTATAACCTATTACTGTTTTGGCCAACAAAAATAATAATTTATTTTTTAATAAGTTTAAACTGGAAGAAAATATGGGCTGTGCTCAGAAAATAATCTATTCATCAACAATAATGATAAACACAATCAGACCCGCTGGAGAGATGAGATTTCTTTACAAACATTGCAAACACATGCATTTGTTTCCTGAAAGATGGTAAATAAAGAACAGCCACTCTATCAAACCTAATTCTCTCACAAGCAGTGTGTGTAATACATTCAATTTTTTCATTTGGGCTGACAGGCCTGTGATTACGTGGCCTGTAATTATCTTAATTGTGTCTTAAATATGTTAAATGTAATAGCAGTGCATGTTTTAATAGACTAAAAACTGTGATCCTAAATCTGCACGGATAAATATTATATGTTAACAGGTGAGTGATGGATGTACTTACGTGTTCTGGCTTTGCCCACTAGGGGGGTGCTTCTCAAAGCATTCTGCAGTGCAACAATCTTAATGACGTACTCTGTGCCTGGTTTCAGACCTGCGACCACACAACAAATTCAGACAGAAAATATGGAACATTCATTGTTTACATGTAAATGTAATGTATTGTCTGTGCACAGTCAATCTCAAGGTCTTCACTCACCATTGACAGTAGCGTAGCCCTGACCTGCGTGGGGTCTGGGGATGAGCTCTCGAGGCAAACCGCCAGCCTCCTCATAGGTGACATAATACCCAGTAACCCTTGGGCTGCGAGATGGCTCCCAGGTGAAAGAGATGCTGTTAGGGTTCAGGGAGGTGAAGTGGATGCTGGAGGGTGGGAGAACCACTGGTTTGGCTGCAAGAGACAGACAAGCGTGTACTCAAAAAACCATCTACTCATCACTGAAACGTCGGTATAATGGTTTGTAAATACCTGTCGTGGCAGTGATAGTGAGAGGCGCACTGCGTCCATTTCCTTTCAGCGTATACATGTTGATCTTGTAAGTGGTTCCTGGCTCCAGACCTGAAGGGAAGATACGTCAGGTTTGAACTATACGACATGCATGTGTTGCACACTATTCTCTGCATGTACACTTCTTTTTGTATCTGCTGTACGCGCTTGTTCTGTCTCATGTCCGTCTACCTGTAATAGAGTACGTGCGCGAGTCAGAATCAATGGTCCTTTGAATTGGCGTGTAGCCTGTAGAGGAGGAGATGGGCGTGGCCTCAACCAGGAACCCTGAGATTGTTTCCGTCTTCGAGCGCCAGGTCAGAGTGATGGAAGAGTCGTTAACGTCAGAGATACGGACACGACGGGGGGGGCTGATATCTTGGAAACGAGAGATGAGGATAGAGATTAGACAAAGTCCACGTCTCCCATTAATAAATATCAAAACTACGCATTTGGTTGTCAGGATGTTCATAAGAAATAAACTCACTCTCCAGAGTGGTGACCTCTGCTTGTATCGGCCTGCTGGTCAGAGAGTTTTTCAAGGCATAGACATGGACCTCATAGGTAGTTGCAATCTAATGGAGAAAATGAAAAGATAAAAAATATTTGTTATGGTTCAGTCTCCACAGGACAGAACTAAACTAGCTGCAGCTTCAGCCGTAACCACTTCTGTGGGTCGAGACGACAGACATCCAAGGCTGGACAGCATTGACGGTGCTGGACGTTTAATGTCAGTCACTCACCATCATTCCAGAGATGTGTGCCTGGGTGGCGTCTGGAGCCAGGTTGAGCTCTTTGGTGGGTCCGCTTTTATCCTTGGGATTCACCACAACACGGTAGCCCGTTAGGCCTGTGAGGCCAGTTAATCTGTTTTCCTGACCCGGCACAGCCCAGTGTATGGTGAAAGAGGAAGGGCCAACCTGGGAGAAGTGCAGGTTGGTGGGGGGTGAGATGGCTGGATTGAGTAAAGCAAACATAACAAAAGAGTTAGAGGGAGACACTGTCGACAAAGAGACAAAAACTTTTACACATTCAGAGAATGCTGCCCATTTTATTTTGATTTCTGCACTTTTCCATCATTTGTATCCCTTTATTGATCTCAAAACGTCTATAACTAATTACCTGTAGCTTGTTTCCCAACCAGGGGTGTGCTGGCGGTGTCGTCATGCAGAGCAATGACCTTCACGGTGTATTCAGTGCCAGGCTGCAGACCGTGGATAACAGCAGACTCTGCATCTCCTCTAGGTGCAGGACGCAGCTCCCTCTCACCCTCCTCTGAACTAGAATACAAAACCCGGTAAGACGTGACAATGCCCTCAGGACTGTCCCAGGTGAGCCGCAGCGAGGTAGAGTCGACTTCTGAGAAGGACAGGTCTTTGGGATGGTCTAAATCTAAAAAGTAAAAATAGAGTGAGAGGTCAGGAGGTTGTTTTAACACTTTGTGAAAGCTTGATAGCATTTGACAAATATCTCTTTAGCACCCCTCACTTGTTAAAGCATTCACCACCAGTGGGGAGCTCTCTCCATCTTGTCCAAGAGTGTATACACTCACAGTGTACTCTACTGTAGGCATGAGGCCAGAGAAAGTAAATTCTGTCTGGTCTGGAAATGAGAAGGAAAAGGATAAAAACTGAGAGGGCAGAAACGAGGTGTCGAGGATCAACAGCAAATCATGCTTTAAAATACTTAAGGAGCACCACATCTTCTGGGACTCCTGGTCGGATAATATACCTGGAGCCACAACCTCAGTGAAAGATGCTCCCTGTCCATTTCTGGGGGCTGCGGTCACCCTGTATCCTTTGATTGGGCCTTGAGCAGGGCTCCAGTTGACTGTGACACTGTTGTCGTTCACTTCTGTCACCTCCATTTCAGAAGGAGAGTCAACACCTAATGGGGAAGATTGGAGAGGTGAGGGAGGGAACGCTGTGAACGATCTCACAGGGAGGCAGAGCCACGACTAGAAATGATTAGAGTTTGCTTTTGCATCTGAAAAGAGGATGACGTTTGTGTGCGTGTACCGGTCTTGTGCATGACATAGATTGGGATGCTGGATGCAGGGCTGTCTCCTCTCCCGGTCACAGCGTAGACGGTGACAATGTAGTCTGTACCAGGCTTCAGGTTAGAGATTGTGGCTGTGGACTGAGTTCCAGGCACTGTAAACTCCTTGGGATTGCTGTGACCTCCTGGATGACAGTAGTAAATTTATAAAAAAAAAAAAAAATCAGCAGACTGACAAAACAAAAGACTTTCTATTTGCAATTTCATTTTGTTATTATTACTACTAACTCACCTGTTTCTCCATGAGTGATTCTATAGTAGCGCACAGTGACAGGAGGGGCATCCCAGCGGACAGTGATACTAGTCGGGGTGGAGTCTAGTACTTCCAGGTCTGTAGGAGCATCAGAGACTGTACAGAAAGCAGAAAAATCCATGAACAACTTATTGACGAGGACATGGAGACTGCCTGCAGCCTGAAAATCTGGATCTCATACTCGTCTTCTGTTGCCCGCTCAGTGGCAGGCTCTCCTGGGTTCCGCTCACTGCATAGATGTTCACCAGGTAATCTGTGTCTGGAGTGAGTCCTGTGAGTGTGAAGTGGTTCCTGGAGGGGGGCAGCCTCTCATCCTTAGACCTCCCACCAGTGACCATCTGGTAACGGATGCGGTAACCAGTGATCTTGCTCTGGGGAGCGTGCCAGTGGATGGTGAAGGAGTTGGTGAAGATCTCAGAGAAACGCAGGCCCACTGGTGAATCCAGAGCTGAGAAGAGGGTGCATGCAGTGAGACACATTTGGTTTTACAGAGCCTCTTTCTAGGCCGATATGCTCCTGCTGTCAAATCAGATCAGTGAGACGTACCAGTTTTCTGCGTGCCGATAACCGGTGAGCTCTCTCTCTGCTCATAAACACACACCACGCTCACTAGATACTCTGTGCTGGGCAGTAGGTCTGTGGACAGTTCAGAATACATAAACACAAATGCAGTTTGTGTGTGCAGTGTTGTCACATTCTTTGTTTTAGCCGTAACTTACTCCTTAGCACCACTTTGTTAGCGTTGCCTCCAACGCTGGTTTCTGTGATTTCATCTTCGTCATCAATGGGATGGTACCTGATTTAAACAATCACCGAAGAGGCGATGCTTTTAATTAGGAGAGGTTTTACACTGTACACAAGAAACTGTACATAGAAGCGTGTTTGTTGCCATACCGGATATTGAAGATGCTGATGTCAGCAGGATTTGGGACATCGGGAGACACCCAGGTGACTTCCATACTGTCTGACGAAACCTGGCCAAACCTTAGATCTGTGGGGGCTGGTACGGCTGTTGAAGAAGAAAAAGAAGCTTTGATTCTTAGTGTATTCAAAAGGTCACAGTAGACACATCCTATTCGTTTTTGCTGAACTAAGTGGTATTAAGAGAATTTTAGCAATCCTATAAAAGGTCAGGAGATAAGAAAACTGCAGATAAGGAGAGAAAAGAGAAATCTGTCCACATACAAAACCATCTTGTAAAAAGGGAAATGCCTGATTGTGTGTGTGGCAAGTTTTACAACATCTTGAAAGTGAGAGAACACAGAACGAGCACAGGTTTTGTACTGACTGGCACAGCCTCAGTATAATAATTTCACTCAAAAAAACAACAGATCATCACACACACACACACACACACACACTGCTGCTGCTTAGCTGCTACCAAAAAGCGTATTGATGAAGTTAAGAGTAAGGACATGGAAACATGGAGCTTACAGGTCTTCTGGGTGATTGTGCTGGGTTTGCTCTCGCCATTTTCAGACACAGTGATCACATTAAAGTCATAGTCGATGCCAGGTTCCAGTCCGTAAACGGTATAATGGCCAGTTGTTGGCAGCACCAGGTCTTCAAAGATGGGCACGCTCTCTCCGGCTGCCATTACAGTGATCCTATAACCGGTGATGGCTGTGGTGTTGAGCGGTGACCAGCGGAGACTAATACTGGTGTCTCTCACATCCTCAAAGCTGAGATCCGTCAGCTGTGGGACATCTGAGTGGAGGGCATCGGAGGGGGGGGGGGGGCATGGAGACGAAAGAAAAGACAGAAGGAAGGAGGAAGAACACCAAAACGTAGGACAGAAAAGAAAGGGGATGGACGTCAGAGCCAGAAAAGGGAAACCGACAGATAAAGGAAACAGTGGTTAAGACAAGCAACAAAAAACTGTCCACTTCCAGTAGTTTGAGATAGTCAATATATCCCACCCGTGGAAGAGCTAATGCTACAGGTTGCTTTTCCTGGTATATACTGTATAACCATCTAGAAAAGCTTCAGTTGCTATTCACTGAAGCTTCTCCAATAAAGTCTTCATATATATACCCAGGAAATGAAGCGGTACATGCAAAACTAGTACGGTTACATTTAGTACTGTTTTGCATAGGCCTTCAGATGCTGGAGCAGCGTTAGAGCAGCGAAGCTAACAGATGTATTTATCTGAAGGATTCTAAAAGCCGATGTGTTAAATAAAATACAATATAGTACTTGACAACTTACATTATGTTGTGTTTAAAAATGACTTACCTGATCACACACACACCATAAAAAAAGTCAGCAGAGAAAATATTTAGTGCATCTCTATACATGAGTTCAAAAACTCCTTAAAACCCCTATAGCTCTTTCAAACTCACCTGGTGTAATAATAGTTGATATAGGAGCACTCTCCATATCATCTTTAACCGTAACAACACTAATGTTGTACTCTACTCCGGGACTCAGGTTGTCCAGCGTGCAGGAGTTCTGTCCTGCCTCTACAAACTCCTCCAAACTGTTTCCTTGCTGTCCGTTGGTGGGAGTGCATGTCACCCTGTAGCCAGTGATGTCTTAAGGAGGAGATAGTTGGGTGGGGGGGGGGGGGGGCACGAGAACAAATTAGCTGTTAGCTGCATTATGAGGAATTTGTTTTTATCTACATCGCAGGTGTCTGTGTACCTGGTGTACTCGCTCCATTCCACTGGACCATCAGCTCTCCGGTGCCAGGGTTCGACTCCAGGTTAAGGTCAGTGGGAGGAGACAGAGCTGCAGCAGAGAAAGAGAAGTGAGATGATAAGGAGAGAAATAAAAGTAATGGTGGCGGAACGTCACAAAGAACAGACAGTAAAAGTAAAGAATACAATTAAAAGGTGAAAAGGTCTACATGTGCTGATTTACACTTACGGGTAACAACACGACGTGTGACTGCAGATCCCTGCTCGTGACCATTTATGACTGGCTGGACGCTGTATGTGTACTCCACACCCGGGGTCAGACCGGAAATGTAAATGCTTCCAGAGTCTGAAGTCACGTCTCTGGGGGCCTCACCGCCCTGACTGGGACGCACTGTCAGCTGAGAGATAAATGACAGAGAGACATAGAGTCAGAGGACACAGAGACAAGTAATCAAGGGTACAGGAGGTGAAGGTCAGAGATCAGTGTTTTCCCAAGAACTTGAAGGTGAGCACAACATTCTCATCTCTGGTGTGACTTGCTCTCACCACTCACATTTTTCCTAAGGGCTGTACTTCCTGTGTTAGCTAACTCCAAAAGGTGTCTACACTAAGCCAAGATTAACTGAAAAGGGCCTTCAACGGCAAAATGGGAATCAAAGTGAAACGTGATCAGATTTATATGAAAAATTTATGTGGCAGATCACGAAAAATGAATGAACAGTCAGCACACCTTGTATCCAATATGTGGCACCGGAGTCCAGGATATTACGATAGAGGTGTCGGTCACATCAGTGCTGAAATGAGGAGCGTTGCCCATTGGCGAATCTACAACCACAGACACACACACACACACACACACAGAACAAGTGCGGTGTCATGACATGCACGAGATAAGACAATACAGAACTCTTAAATGAAAAGAAAAACGCTTACTAGTGGTAAACACTGCAGTCTCTCCTTCACTCAGGGTGTTGTTCAGCTCTGCATGTAGCGTAGCGGTGTACTCCGTGTCGGGCCTCAGGTTGAGGATGGTGTACTGAGTAAGACGGGCAGGCAGGCGAAGCTGCTTGGGATTAGATCCCTCGACGGAGAGGAAGAGCCGGTAGCCGGAGATTTTGGCCCGTGGGGCGTACCACATCATCATAACGCTGTCCTCAGTCACGTTGGCAAAATGGATATCTGTGGGAGCATCGGGCTCTAAAAGAAAAAAGAGAATACACTGTTAGTTATGGAACAACAACAAGTTTCATCATGTCAGAGCTTGAAAGCATCAGACACACTCACTCGTAGTTTGCTCCCCGATGAGCGGCAAACTTTCTTCTCCATTGTGAATGGTAAAAACGTTGAAGCGGTACAGTGTTCCTGGCTCTAGGTCGGTTATTTCAATGTAGGAGTTCTGACTGACGGGCAGAGTCATCTCCCTCTGCGGAGATCCAGATTCGTCGACAGGGATGGCGACGACACGGAAACCTGAGACTTCTTTGGCTGGGCCAGACCAGGTGAGAACTATTTTTTTATCTGAGGTCTCAAAAAACTGCAAGTCTGTAGGAGCAGCAACTTCATCTGTGGACAGGAAAAAAAAGGTGTTTTCTTTAACCTGACGAACATTTTTAGTACAATGAAAAATATCTATCTCTCTATCTACATCTGTCAGGGGTTGATTTAGTTGAATTGGTGAATGACCGGAGAAAAGATACGGGAATGATAGTGCCTCTTTCCAACAAATGGTCATTAAATCCAATTTGAAATGTATTTTAAAAGTAACTTTGATAATGATAACAAATATAGGTCATGTACTCAGCATTAGTCCATCAAACTGTACAAACAAGCACACACTCACACACACACACACACACACACACACACACACGCAGACCTGGCAGACTGAGAGGTTTTATGTAACTCCTGTCAAACAGAATACAACAGCTGCACACTCACTGACTTCACTGTACTTCTGGTGTAAGGATCTGGAAAATTCTCCATGAAAAAAGAATTAGGCCAAGAAGATGAACTTCCAGAATGATTCTGGAAAGCACCCTTGTGTCAAGAGTAATAAAATAAAATAGAAAAAAACCACACACACACAAACACAAACTTCCAGCATCTGCTCAACTGGCTCAAACCATGTTTGACCTGGCAGACTGAGAAGTTTTACATAAGTCCAATCAAGCAGAATAAGCAAAACAGCTGCACACTCAATGACCTCACTTTTCCACTGGAAAAGTTCTACGATTGGGAACTTAAAAAAAAAAAAGAAATCTACCTAAATCATTTAAAAGGGTGACGCGCAGGTTGAGTAGTGAGGTAACTGAGACTCTTTTGAACCTGCAGCGTAGTAGGGGAAGGACCAAATGACGATATCCAAGGAGCAGCCCCTAAAGCTCAGTAATCTCTGTATGAGTGAACCCTTAATTAAAAGAAGTTGTCCGTTTGTTGTTCGTACCTGGCAGCGGATCTCCAGCAGTGTTAATCTGCACAAAGACAGGCTCGCTCTCCAGGCTTTCCTCCACAGCATAGATACTGATGTTGTACAACTTTCCAGGGCGAAGGTCACTGAGGGTCACGGACGTCGCCGTGTCAGGCAGAGTCAGCTCTGTGCTTTCACCCTCCACTGATGGAGTGTAGACGACACGGTAGCCTGCACGGAGGATGAGAGCACATTCATTCTGTGTGAGGGAACCGCCACAGGTGAACATGTGGGGACACAAAGAAGCTACGAAGCCTACCAGTGATAGGGGCCAGTGGTTTATCCCAGCTGATCACAATAGAGGTTTCTCCCACCTCCTCCACTTCATGCTCAGTGGGAGCATCAGGTGCTACAGAACAAATAAAAAGATTAATAACAATCATCGTAGAGAGAACGACAGATGGGAATGTGAAGTGAGAGTAAATGTGTCCATGTGCCCACTCGCTCACTCACCAGTGGTTTGTGAAGTAGTGAGAATGAGGTTGTCCTCTCCACTGTCTGTGACCTCAAAGACATTGACGGTGTACTTCCGTCCAGGGAGAAGCTCATCAATGTTCACTGAGGTAGCTGTGCGAGGAAGGTCTGTCGGAAAACAAAATTGTATAGACACATTCATTTTTGATTCTAAAAAACTCAACTGTTTCTATATATATATATATATATATATATATATATATATATACACACACACACACACAGTTACCTAGCACCATGGGTTGTCCAGTTCCCTGTCCCTGCTCGCTGAGCTCATACTCCACTCTGAAACCAGAAACCGTGTCGGAGGCGGAAACCCAGGAGATGACAAAACTGCTGGAGGTAATTTCGGTCACGGACTCTGAGATGTCAACCACAGGTGGGAGCTGGGTGGTCTCGCCATAGTTTGTACCCAGAACATCCGGAGCATCCAGTACACGAGAGACTAAGATGGAAAGAAAGACGGTGCTTGTGAGATTAGAACTAATGTCCTCGACCGGGATCCAGTATGTTTCAAAGAAAGGCAATTTGATGACGTTGCACATTCCCAGTCCTCATCTTCCATTATTTGAACCCCAGTCACATTAAATCAGACAAACATAAGGCAGCCATCCTTATTGGGCTGAAAGAAACTAGCCAAATCAATCAGTGTGTGACAACTCCCTCAACTCACGTGATCCATAATTGGTGGTGAAGTCAAAGTGAGTGACCTCTCTGCGTCCAAAGCGCAGCACACTGATAAGCTGGCCCTCGTATGTGATGCCCGGTTTCAGACCAGAGATGGTGTAGGAGTTAAGGTGGCCAGGGATCATCACCTCCTTCCAGTGGCTCCCGGTGTCTTTCTGTAAAATAAGAGTGTACACTGTAGAACCAGAACCAGAACCAGAACCAGAAGAGCAAACCCCTGATGCTCAGTAAGAGAACTCACCACTCTCCATTTGAGAATGTACTGGGTGATGTGAGCAGAGGATGGGGCGTTCCACTGAATAGGGTGGGAGTTGGGCTGGTTTCCAGATTCTGTTATGATCACCTGGACGGGACGGTGACCACCTGGGATTCAGGGATAAGACAGACAGGAGTAAGCACAGCAGGTTTTACCTTCTTTTGCACAGTGCGATGTGATTGGATGGATTTAAGAGAACTAAAGATGCACTATCAGGCCTGTTAAATCAATAATAATATAATTAAAACACAATCAAAACACTGTCTAACCTGACATAACAGCTGGTGAGTATCACTAAGTGGGCATTGGTATCTCCCTGAACGGGGAAGAAGTGGGGCAAAAATGGCATGTAGCTGTGAGATTCCAGCTTTCTATTTCAACAACTCCCCATTCTCTGCTCTACAACTTTTTCCCATTTCACTGCATTTCTGAAAATCTGTAAGTAACAATATAGTTTGAGTTTATTAGAGCAACATCTAGTGGTGAAATAAAATCTCACTTTAACAAAGTCATCTTAAATGACACTCAACTGTAACATTAACTCAAGAGTTTCGGAACCTAGTAAATTCTTAATTTACTAGGTTCTATCAAAATGTTTCAAAACACAAAACACTTCCAGTCAAATGAAAAAAAAATCTCAAATCCTACTTAAAATATACAGAAGTCATGTGGCAAGCAGACTCCTGACATAAACCGTGCTGATAGAAACTGGTAGCTTCTATAAAGAACTGAGGTTTCCTGACCACTTTTCCAAATAGCAGACCTGTAATCAGAGTTTCTGAGCAAGTGGCTCGGTTAACCAGAATTTGCTAGCAGATACACAAACCTCAAAAAAAATCTGGGACCAATTACTGCCTATTACAGACCAGACCCACGTGGGAGGGTAAGGGTTACATTGAATCAGATGTGTGGCGAACATTAAAATGGATGCACACTTGCAGTGAATGTATGTGCAGAACTTCTGCAAGAAATCCACTGGCAGAACTTATGAGGGCACTCACATGCATGCACATTTTCCCCTTTGCAAACACAGACACAACATTCATTCTTGATAGAGGCAGATGCATGGCAAGATGGTGATAAGGAGAAGCAATGTAGGGAATACAGCGAAACCCTAAATTACTCAGAGATAAACACAGACAAAAGAAAAGATAACATTACTTTTTAGGAGATCTTATCAGCAAAGAGCTTAATCTAAGACTCACAAAAACCGTTACAGACCTCGGGTTCCAGCTTTTACCTTTTATGGTGTTTTACCCAGTAAGCCAGTTGACCTAACAGTCTGGATCTGCTGCCTGCTGCCCTTAAATCTTAGCAAGCTGTATTTTGTATGCCTAAGCACTCACACACACACACACGCCGAGCAAGTTCACAGCTGGTTGCCATTATGGCCACTTAGCCCTGCATTTTGTATCTCGCGTCAACCTGCTTCAGACACAGAGCAAACAAGCAGCAGTTCAAAAGTTCCTTTGCCTAAATGTAAGTTCAATGTCATCAGCCCCACTGGGAGCTACAGAAACATATTTATGCATGCAGTGAAACATGTTAAGCCTGTTTTAGGGTTTGACGTTTAACCCGAACCAACGCAAGAGACCTGAGAAAATGTTCTGAAAATCTGAAATAATTGTCTCTTTCATCATTACAGCTGACCACCCTCATCTTCTCTGTGCAAAGTGCTTGTAAAGAAACAAAAGAGGCTTAAAGTCCATGTAAAACTGTAAGAATTCCTTTTTTTGTTTGCATTTGTCATGATTTAGTCAAATTTGGTTTTAAGTCATTAGAAATGAACTAATTTAATCTATTACTACAAGCCTTAAAAGTAGTAGGTGTGTTTATGGGGGCGGGGGCGGGGGAGTGTATTTTGCACAGCTGTGGCGATGGCACAGGGGATGTAACACATGCTAGCATGATCAAAGGCTCAGAATATAGGGTATTTGTAAAAGAAGGAGTCACTCTCTCGGATACAGTTTAGGTTAACAATCAGAATAATTCCGTATCGGAGACTGAAGCAGGATCCGGAGTCGAAGAGAAACCTTCACTGCATACGAAAGAAATGAAGCTGTGTCACAGACATTGACCACTATTAGTGTAGATTTGACATCTTACCAGAGAACGACTGCTGGGGTTCGCAGCTGTGCTCTCCGATGCCATTGCCATAGCAATAGCACTTGTACAAAATTCCATGTGTGACTTTATCCCAAGACTCTCCGATCTGATAGAAAGCTCTAGTTTCTGGTTCCTGGCACTGATCTGAAACCAGATAATGCAACAGGGTCAACAAACAGGAGCTGGTATAGATGCATCTCTAGGTGGGAATAGTGAAAGCATCATAAATAATTTCATAGCTTAGCTTTAAAATTGAAAAGTTGAATGTGGACCATTCAGAGAACTGTAAGATGAAACTTCAAATACCCACCAACGGTATCACACTTCCAGCGGCCACGTCCCTGTCCAAAGCAGGTGCAATTCATCATGTAGCCCTCCTCGTGTTGTTTGGTGAAGGTCTGGTTCACTTCATACGTCAGACCGTCAACAATGCACTGGTCTGCATCAGACACAAAAGCAAGCAAGGCACAGTGAAACTTCTTTTTCCTAAGACCCCACTGCTTTCCTACAGTTGATCCTCAGTGTATGTGTGTGTGTGTCTTGCAGGTGCAACTGAATCCCCGTAAAACGCAGGTGTGCAGGCTCATTTTTCAGCTTTCGGCAGGTGAGTGATTAAATGACACATGACCTTTGACCTCTTCGCTCAGAGAACCATAACATTACTGTCTACCCCACCGGGCGGCTGACAAAAGGAAACACAGCTACGACACACACCTTTAATTTGGGAGTAAGCGACACAGCTCCATTCGCCTCTGCCATTGCCGACACAGGTACACCGCATCATGTGACCCAGAATATCATGCCGTTTGTCCCACTGGTCTCCCACGCGGTACATCACCCCTTCACTCGACGTACACATTTCTTCATGGGCTGGAACACCAAAGACAAAAGTTGTTTGATGGGTCAATGTATAATAGGATCTGACTTCTGGAGCTAGAAATGTTGTTTCTGTTTTTCTATGCTCCATAAATGCTAGGTCTATATTTCAAAACATTTTTACAATTGGGGACCAGGAAGAAATAAACCACATTACCCTACACTAAATAAAGTGATGCACAGGCCTTCACCTAACACATTTCAACATGTCATACACACCTGGTTAGTAAGGTGTGCATACCACCATCAAGACAAAAACAGACACATTAGAAAGAACGATTCTACCCTGCAATTATTACACAAAGCTGCAGAGGACACTGCCGTCATGGCACACCTGTGCGCATAGACGCAAAGATTTGATTAAAAGTCAGAAACAGCTGTCTAGTCTCCTGCCGATGAATGAAGTGTGTGTTTACCATGTGATTTCCAGTAATTAAAAGAGAGAGAAATGAGTAAGACATGTGAAGGTGGGTGGGCCTTTAAAGAGGAAAAACCTCATAGGGAAGTGACTGAATCAAAAACTAAGAAAAACAATAAAAAGGACGTTAAAACAGACTAATCATGGCAGACGCTGCTAACTGCCAAAAAACCAAATGACATGATGCAAGACATCTGATATACAAGTAGTTATAACTCCACAGAGACAGCGAGATAATAGTAGATGTAAATCATGCAGTTTGCATAACGAAGGTGGGTTCTCAGCAGGAAAACCACTGCTCTACCATCCCCAGAACACAAGGCAGACTGGCCTATCAGTGACAGCAGTGGCTGGCTACAGATGTAGAAGACGGGGGCTCCAGACACATTACGGGTCTTTGAACCTCACAATTAACATCTCAGCAGCTATGTTTGCGTTGGCAATTGTTGTGCAGTCATTAATGTAAATCACATCAATGAAGCCCTGCTGAGTTTATCATAGATAACTTGTTCTGACGCCGAGCACAATGATTCCAGTCTTTAAGCCATCTACATACCAGGATCCTCTGACCTCAGAGCACAAGTCTGAAATATCTAAACCCACCAATCTTTCTTACTACACTACAAAAAAAACATCAACACACATTAGCTCTGATATCTTACCAATTCTCTACCCTTTCACAGTTATAGACTATACTCTATACCACACTAATTACAGCTTGTTGGAGTCATATTTACCATTTTATGACTCCTACACAGACATTAGTGCAGTGACAGAGACCCCCACCCGGTGTTTTACGGGTGTCAGCTTCTTTTGTTACCTACTGAGAGCTAATTGACACCTTTACAACAAAACAACACACTTCCCAAAAGGTGACAGTGACTTCGATGTGAATTGGGCCTCACTCTAAATAAAGGTGCAAGACCGCAAATGAGATCATGTCACGCCCTGAGCGCTGACTCCATTTTACCATCACCCTGATAAAGGCTTTGTTGCAAACAAAATAAAAGTACCTATCAGATACTAGTCCTTGGCTCCGACTGGGAGGGATAATACTGCAATTAGCAGAGCTAATCACATTAGTGGCCCCAGGGGTAATCTGATCTGCAAGGTCTACAGGACTATGTCTCCTTTCAAAACATTTTCCCTAAATGTCTAAATCTACACAACGCTATCAGTTTTAGACGTTATTGTTTTGGGAACACTTAAATGAACAGATGTCACTTGTTATGTGTCGCTTACTACCATGAATTCCATCTATCTATCTACTTAATAAATGAAACTTTCAACCATGTGACATTAAATTGTATGATTTCACACATCTCAATGTGAAAAACATTTAATTAATTAATTTATTGCCCGGTAAACAAACCCTTTGAAAATAATGTTCCTAAAAAAGAAGAAGGATAAAAGTTCCTTTGTTCCCTTAAAATTTCTATTTGCAGAACATCTTAAACACTCTGGCCTAAAATAGCCGTCACTACTGCATAACTTCACACCAACATGCCAGCATTTGGTGTCTCTCGCCCACCCATGCGTGCTGCTATCTACACCACACACACACACACACACTCACCAGCCATAGGACAGAAACCAAAGCGTTGCTCTCCATCATAGTTCGTCGTGGTGCCACACCACTTCATGCCGTCTCTTCGCCCATCTGCAGTACAGTCAGTGTAGTTTCGGCCATTGTAGAGGTAAGGGAACTGGCACAGAGCACCGTTAGAATTACCGCCCCGCGTTGCTACAAGTACTGTGGAAAGGAAAAATGCATCAATAGCTACATACACAGACAAAAACTCAATTCAATTTTATATCTATAGCGCCAAATAAGGTAAAAGTATATATAGTTATACAGCGCTGAGCAACAGTGGAAATCAAAAACTAAACAAGCCTGTATAAAATATCTAAATAATTATGATACACACAGTCATCAGACATTACACAACAAGCTTCAATCTTTAATAAGAGTGAACATCTGCTCACCATTCTTCTCTGTACAGAACGAATACTTCTGGTCCGTTTCAAAATCAGATGAGGTGGAACACCACAGCTGTCCATCACTGCGTCCATCTGAGGTACAGGAGTGGTAGGTCTTCCCCTTGTAGACGAAGGGAAACACACAGGGCTGACCTCCAGAGTTGCCACCATAAACTGGAGCGGGTCCATCTGGGTGAAGAGGGGGAACATACTAATATATATATATATATATATATATATATATATATATATATATACATACACGCACACACAGGCGTGTTAGGTGCCGTGAATTAGACATAAGATAATGTCTTACCCCACTGTACGCAGCTGACTCCATTACCAAGACAGGTACAGATCATCTGCTTGGTTCCCTGGCTCTTCATCCAACGCTGGCCAATGAAATACGTCAGTCCTTTGTCTGTCCGACAGGGCCCCTCCTGGGCCTGCTCAGGAGCGGTGGCAGGCTGGATGTTAGTGATCAAACGGGAGCCAGTGCCTAAAACAAAACAATGTGGCAGATCACGTCAGATACAGTTGTCTCTTTAAATGGATTTGATTTGACAGTAAAACAGTGCAAAGCAGCCATTTATGGCTGATGACACCATTGAATTGATTTAGATAGTTATATTATTATTATACGTCAGAATAAACAGCTTTTAAATAACAAAAGCACATAACTATCTAGAATTTTATTTTACAGTCTTTGAACCACAGCAATCATGTGTTTTTGTCTTTCCCATGTTTCCTCTCTCCTTCTTGCCATTTCTGTCTTTCTTTTGCATGAGGTCATGAGTTTGAGCTGCAAGTCGTGTCTTTTTCACATCAACACTTGGCCCTTCTTATCTCTCCCTCTTCCCAGCATCTGTCTCTGGTCTACGTTCTTCTCTCCACACAGACAGTGGGGGACAGGGAGATTATCAGTTCTCACCCAGGCTGGTGGTGTGAAGCGAGGCATGTCGTTCACACTTCCATTCCCCGCGGCCGTTTCCTGTGCACAGACACTGGAGCAGGTGGCCTCGGTTGTCCGCCTTGGTCCAGGTATCTCCGATACGGTAGGAGGTCTGAGTGTCCTGGTCATTACAGCGATCTACGAGTGGACAGAACGAGAGGAATTCATCATAAAGAGGTCGGTCGGTAGAGGTCAGTCAGCAGTGATCCTACGGGGACATAATCTCTCCTCGTCACCAGCGGTTTCTGTGTTTGTGCTTTTCAACTTTGTTGAATACATACGTGTTAACAATATGCCGATGATCTCAACTAAAAAAATCTCCCAGGGCCACCCTGAAGTCTTGTATCCAACAACAAAGCAACTGGGAATTCATTATCTGACAATAATTATCCGCTCCATTATAAACGCATGTCATGGTTTTAATTCTAAACACATCTGCTAAACATTCCCTCCACAGCATTTTAAATTCACTGACAAATCACAAGCAACAGATTGTGTTCATTTTGTGTGGCCTGGGATGCAGAAGGTCGCAGGTTTGAAACCCTGTCTGACTCCTAGTCTGTCTCCTAATAGGTGTGTCCTTGAGCCAGTCACCCAGTGCTAGGTCCCTGTAAGTCGCTTTGGATAAAAGCATCTGCCAAGCAAAGCAAAGTTCTGCCACTGAGGCTTAAGGGTTCCTCTGCATGACATTTGATGAGGATCAAGCAGAAATCTGTATGGACACGTGTGACTTCTTAAACTATTTATCACATGCACATAAAGAACTAAAGCTAACAGACAATATTAAAGACATAAATAAATCATTTCCTACTTCTTGAGGTACATGTGATGCGTCCACTCCCCTCTCCCAGACAGGTGCAGTCTACCATCATCCAAGTCTGATACGGCTTCTCCCATGTCTCGCCAACGACATAGGATGTGCCCGATGCATTGTCATAGCACCGCTCAGCTGCAGGAAGCACATTTGATTAACAACTCAATGGTTAATTGATTCACTCAAGTGTACAATGGATGATTCTCCGTCCCAAATCAGCCGGTAATCCACCAGGTAGATTTATACGTGGCTGTTTGAGTGACTCACCGACAGGTTTGCAGGTCCATTCTCCCTTGCCATTACCAAGACAGACACACTCCAACATGTAGCCTCCTGTTTCATGGGGTCTTCTCCAGGTGTCCCCAATCTTATATGAAGCCCCACCCTCATGACAGCGATCTGCATGGACGGGAAGTAAAGAAAGAGGATCTTAAACAGAGAGATTATGTGCATGTCAAAAAGACACTTGTCATTTGTAACCACAACACCAGTTGTTAATCGGCTGTGGAGAAAATAGAGATGAGCCAGTTTATATGCAAAGTGTGCCAGACCACGGTTTACTCAGATTTATACGAGTATGTGGTCTGAGGTAGGAATACTTGGTGTAATAGGAAACAAAAACACACTCACTGGCAATGGTGCAGCTGATCTTGCCCTTCCCAGATCCAATACAGGTACAGTCCCAGATCATGCCATCCTTGGGTCTCTCGTAGGTTTCTCCCACAGTGTAGTGTCTCTGGTTGATCTTATCCAAGCACCTTTCCTCTGAGAGAGGGGCGAAAAAGCCAAAGCAAAAAAATGATCAATGTTGCATGTGCTAAAGGAGGAGGCAAACGAGGGCGAAGAGATAAAAAGACACGAGTTGTGGGGAGAAAGCACACAAGGTGACTAACCTTCAGGTTTGCTTTTACACTTAATACCAGCTACTCCATGGCAGGTACAGATCAGAATGTTGCCCATATAAAGCCGCTCCCACTGGTCGTTAATGTTATAGAAATGGCCATCCTCTATACAACCATCTAGCAGGAGACGAAGGAGGAGAAAATCCAGCAAATGAGATCAAACGGCAAAAGCTAGCATCAGATCAGCCAGCAGGTGGTCAAACAAACACACCACCTCCTCTATTCTACGGTAAAAAACATAATAACAAAAAAAAATAACACACCCCACCCAGATACAGCCAAAAATATTGTAGCAGCTTACAAGCTCTTTCAAACAGGAAGGATACATTTGGACACTGCAGAATGGTTCAACCACAACTGCATGATGGCTTAAGACAAAAGGTATTTCATACCAAGATAAACAAACCATAAATTGGAATAAACATTTTATTGTAGGCCAGGACTTCGCCTGTGTCTGTGAAACTGACCCTGAATGTGTTAACTTGACTTCAAAGGGCCCCCAGTCAAAGTCATAAATCAGCTGCACAGGCTGCTGAATAATATCCACTGCTCTTCCCCAGCAGGCATGTTCTTTGTTCACGTCCCATGACTTCACATGCTGTAAACATCTGTTTGTTCAAAGCCCCCCCACCTCTTCAGGGAGAAGTTGTTTCATGAAAAAGCTCAGTTCTTATTTTGTCTTTCTGAAGCTTGGAGGTTTATTGTTTCACACACATAGAGCTAACTGTAAAGGGATTAAAATCCTTGCAGTGGTTGAGGTTGATCAAGCTTTTTGCTTTTAATCGTAGAAAAAAGAAAATGTCAAATAAAATCGGAATTAACTGTTAAATTAATCCTTCAAGAAGCCCTAAAGTGACTTCTGGTGAGCCCCGGCTTGGGAACTATTTAGTGGGACACGAAAACACCCATGGGACTGATCTCCTGCAGCAGAACTTACCCTGAGAAACTGAGGAGACGCGATGCTGCGGCGCCTGTCTCCGGTTCCTGAGCGTCTCCTTGGGCATGCAGTGCACCGCGCTCCCGATGCAGAGCGCAACCAGCACCCTGGTTACGGTGCCGTGGAACATGGCCATATCACGCTGACCACTCGATTACTGCTGCTCCCTGTGCAAGTGTCCAACCGGGGGACGGAGAGAAGTCAGTTCCAGTGCAGCTTTCTTTTACGCCTCTCTCCAAGACTCCCCGTGTAGTCCGCTCCTCTGTAGTGCGCGGCGCCAGTGTGCAGGTTACCACTCTGTGGGAGTGATTTATCTGGGCACAGCTTCCAGCAGGAGGTGGGAGGTCCAACAGAGAGACTGACTGTCCAAGCAGCATGCAGGAGCGAGGCAGACAAACCTGTAGGAACAAAGATGGTCATGGCACGCTGCAGGTCAGAAACTCCTGGGTATGTGTGCTTGTTTTTTTAGGTTTAAAATATCTATGAAATTATGAAACATGCAGGACTATGGACGCGGACCTCAATCTTTAGGAGAGCAGCTGAGGGGGTGCATCCCATTTCTTGTGAAACGTTAATTCCAGCATTAGTGTACCACTTCCCCTTACTCTTCTAATTAAACTGTTTCCTGTCACGCACCGCAAATTATGAATTTATGCAGATAGTGAAGCTTTTGTGTTTTCTTTTTTTCTTATTTACTCTCCACTAACCCCAACCGGTCGAGGCAGATGGCCGCCCACCCTGAGCCTGGTTCTGCTGGAGGTTTCTACCTCTTAGAGGGAGTTTTCCTCTAATGTTGCCTCAGCGCTTTCTCAAATGGGGCTGTTGGGTTTTCTGCATTATTTTGTTTGCATGTACACTTTTTTTGCAAGGTCCTAAACCTTGCTATGTAAGGTGCCCTGAAAGGACTTTCGTTGTGATCTGGCGCTATACAAATAAAGATGAATTGAATTAATTTGAATTGAAATTATTTTACAGGGACAGACGCTCCTGCTGTCCCTAGCTTGTCCCCACAGAAAGCCAGTATGTGCATCGTCTTTCATTGCAAGTCAAGCCTCATCAGTCTTCATTTGGCTCAAATCCATAGCTGGCATCCAACATCTTCACTGCTGAGTGATATAAACATTGTGTGCTGCCCTGCTACAGTCTCATGTTCAGTTAAGCAGTACGACGTTGGATACAGGACATTGATATAGTGATCTACAGGAATTAGGTCACATGGCGTCAGTGTCTGGAAAGTCTCCAGTAGCCTAAAGTTTCAATGTCTGGAAAGTGTTTATATGTCCTGGGGGGTTATTGAAATGATTGCTCTGTCATACAAGTCCACTTCTGTAGAGGTCGCCCTGTTTCACTCTGTTGACAGTTTGAAGTCTTCGACACCATATAAAGAAGAGGATGTGCTCCTCATCAGTCTCTGAGTTTTCTTGTCTTGATAGCTTGGTGTGTGTCTTATTGTTAATTCCCCAAACCTGGAGGGCAATTTGAGTTCATTAAGTTCATTTGGTTTAGTTCAGTTGTTTTGTTGTTTTTTTTGCCTTTTCCCTTTCATTTTGTTCTCATTTTGCTCTTGTAAATTTGAAATAGTGACCAATTTGGAAATGGAAACCCCCAGTAGCGCCTCTGTTTTCCAAATCACCCTTTGTCCCCCACCACCCATCATTTCTCAACTTCCTGCCATGTGTTTTGTCACCTCTCGACAAGTCTGGGGAACGAAACAACAGCCTTGAATGATTAGTTTATTTCTAAGAAGAGATGGAAGTCGTCAAAATAGATGATGCATCAGCAAAGCTTTAAGATAAATATCCGCCCTAATTGTAACAGACGCTGCAGCACAGTCAAATAAAACTGAAGGTATCCTAGCAACTGTAAAATAGAGAAAATCACACTGTGGATATAAGTCATGCTAATCCTAATGTTTCCAATATGCATAATAACAATGAAACGTGTAAACAGAAAAAATCACATTAGTGAATATATTTTCCTTCAAACATCTGAAGTAAGGTCTCTTCAAAGTATGGTCACATGAGACTTTCATTTTATACACTTCATATCTGCACACTGGCTCACGTACAGGTTTTAATAGGATCGAATTCCACAGTCAAAAAATGCTGAAATGTGAACATGCATTTGATGCAAAGCAAACATCTTGTGATGGCGTGTCAAGCTAAAGACATCTGCACAGTTATGGTACAGGCCATGAATTAGTTTTAGATTGCTGACACAAATGATCTGGACAGATTCATAAAATAAATGTACAATTCATTAATGCATGGGAGAAAAGAGAACTTGAGATGCTGCACGCTGGTTTTACAAAGTGAGATGGCAAAAGGGAAAACTGCAAACAGAGTGTCATTTTTTCCTCTGTGATGCCGGAAGCTCTACTGTTACAACAGGAAAACAGATTTATCATTAGTCAGTCGTGGGTGGGGGGGGTCTACTCAACCAGGCCATGGTGGAATGGCAGTGCAGACTCTCTATCTAAGGCTTGTGTTGTGACAGTAAATCAGTGGCTCGTAAACACATATCCGAGGTGTTAGAGAGGTTTCATGGTGACATACATGACATCGGCACTGACAGTTTCATTTATCTTTATTTACTCATCGCCGCTGAGCAATTGTCTTTTGATATGTCCCATAACATATGGATCCATTTGCCACAGCTGTTCTGTGGGAAGTTTGATGGCATGTAGACATACTTTCAGCGCACACGGACTGGCGTAAGAAGACTGTTGAGATCAAGCTCAACAACTACAGCAACGGCTACTTCTGAGCAGGAAAAGCTCCACACGTGTTTCTAGTTACAGACCTACAGTGTAAATGCAATCTGCTTGTTTATCTGTCTGCATATACAACCGATCCCTTTAGTGATGTTATCCCAACTATGAGGTCTTTCTTTCTCTCTTCATCGTATCCATCCAAAAACTCTTACACAAAAGGAGAACGGAGGAGCAGCCCGTCCGACGTTCTCCTCACACCATCACATTCTCGTTATCTATGACAATGTCAACTGTTTGTCTGTGCTGAGGTCTGTAGGGCCACACAACGTCTGGAGAGGAGAACTGCATGTATCATTACGTCATGCTGTAATATTGGAGTTCTAGTTCTGTTAGTGTGATGTAGTGGGATAGTTATGTGACATTAAACTGCAGTAATCCAACGATCTGACGCTAATTGGAAGAGCAAACCACCAGATTCAATACTTCCACTGGGTGGTGGCTTCTTTTACTGCTTTTTCATTCTTTCATCTCACAAGATTTTCTTGCTCTTTTTCTCCAAAAAAACACAGTACTGTGAAGGATCATTTCCCCGCAAAAGTGAATCATTTATTTACATCGGTCCTTAATGTTTTTTACCCCCTGACAGGAGGACTCAAAGCTGAAATCACGTCCCTGTGGTTACCGTCTCTGTGCCACTTCTGCTACTGCAGTGCTGTGATGAATGATGATGAAGCCAGAAATTCCAGTTTAAAGCCATTATCTGGTTATTGTGCAAGCTGACCGCCGGCTGTGGCTCCACATATAAATACAGAAACATTCTGATGGTTAAATTAACTGGTTTTAAGTGGTCATTTAACATTTAAAGTGAATCACGTAGTATGCAACTATAGAGACAATAACAACCTGAGCTTTAGACACAAAGGCCTTTTCACCATCATCTATAGAGCTTATCAGCTCTATTAAAGTATTACAGTCATTAAACAAATATAGGAATTTGTATGTTTGCTGAAAGTTTCAAGACTAATAACAGTTCAAGGCTGCAGGAGGTTTAAATAATCCTTATGAGACAGTCAGGAGCGTGGTAAGGGGAACCCAAAGAGATAGCATGAGAGTGAATGGAAAGTTGAGAAATTCTGATGTGTGGAAATCATACAGTAACGCTGGGAGTGTGTTACACAACACATTCAGAATGATTGTCATGAGAAAGAGGGCGAAGGTGAGGAAGGGGTCACAGCTGCTGCATATTTTCATTCACTTTGTTTCTGGCCAAATGTTCAGAAAATGTGTCCTGCTTTCTTTGTTTAGTCATAGTGTCAATGTCCCCATGTACAGAAACTCTTATGCTCTGATTTGATCTTTGTTTCTATGCCTCAGTCGAGGTTTTACTGTTTGGATGCGTTCTTTTGGAGACGTGAGCCCTTTTTTACAGAAATATGTGCTCTTGCGTTATTCTAGGCTTTATTGTGCATGGCCTCCAGTGTTGGCAGAACCCCACACAGATTTGTAAAGGGTCATCAATAACGTTCGTCTGTCCTGTTAAATGAATCCACAATGGGATCATATAAAAGTGAAACCAGGCAAAAACTTTTATTTTTTACATATTCAATTAAAGGCTGTATTAAGAGTTTTTCAGTTTGCCTCTGAGATTTAGCACTGTCTGTACATTTAAATAACCCATTCCTGATAGAAATTACAAAAGCTGGACCCAACATTTTGTCTCAGTGAGGCTAGAGGTGGGAACTCCCAGTTGGATCGAAGAAAGATGTGGGGCAGTTCTACATTCAGTCCTTGTGCTGCCTGTGTGCTACAGCCCCCTGTGGCCCAGACTTTTTATATGTTTATGCATGTGTTCATCTTTCGTTTTCAACGTAGTTACCAGTGCTTTTACCAAATGTTTATATTCACACACCCCACAATCATTCTACTTCATACACAATACTAAGGTATTACTTGTGTTAAAACTATTCTAGATTTACACAGAATAAAACAAATACATTACACTATTTTCTTTCTTCTCAAGATTTCTCCTGTTGCCCTTCCCCCTACTCTACCCTCTTCTTCATCCTGCTCAAGCCTCCGTCTCCTCAAGGGAGATGAGGTCACAGTCTGAGGAAAGATAGAGTGATTAGGAGTTCAGACTCCACACTTTTCTTGACTGGATTGGCTCAGGACACATGAGTATTTATAATACCAGACGTTGCATACACCACCAACTTAGAGGGCAAAATTATTGTCGCGCAGTTCTTTATCTGTTCCGTCCAAATTTGTATATTTCAGTATATATTTTAAAGATTAAGTTGCTTAGTTGTGATGTGAAGTGTTTTAGGGGCTTATATGCAGAACCCCTGCATAATTCTTGTCTCTGTTCAAGCAAGCAAAGCTGAAAAATAAAAATATTATTGTGTGTCGCCCCCAGGAAGAATGCTCATATGTGCCCTTGTGTGTGACCCCCGTCATAGAGATTTGCTGTGGAGACGTGCAGGAAAAATGCGTGCAAGTCCAAAAGGGCGTGAGAGAAACTTAGCCTCTAACCACCTCCACAGCTATTAGAACACCACAGATATGAATGATTCAGAAATGTAACTGCTAAATTCAAACGGACTCAGAGGAAGTGTGTCATGTACACCTCACGGACCTCTTCCACTGTTATTGTCATGGGAATGAGCATGTTTTGTTGTTTTCAGATGCGGAAAATGTGAGATTCAGCATTGTGCTGCTGTTTGTCAAGGTACCATGTGAGCTCGCATGAACTCTTGTCTCACAGCAGATGGGAGAACCTCATCTACTGTGACACACACTATTTGTGAGTTTGTATGTGAATTGTAACCCAATTATTACGGTTTAACTTGCACAGAATAATACACAGATATAAGCTGCAGTTAAGCAAAAGCTCGTCCATAGACTCAGCAGCAGTGTTCTGAAAGCAAACAGCCAGTACGTGCACTGTGAGGATTTGATTATTCACTGAAGACGGTGAGGACTAAACAAACTGAGCAGGCAAAATGGTTACATTTGCTTATTTAGGGTTATGAATACATCCTGTTTCATTCTCTGTTCTACTCCAGCTTCTGACTGACTTTTCCCATCTTTCTCAACATGCCACTTTAAACCACATTTGTTCCTGATCGCCTCCTTCCTTCATTCCATCTCTCCATCTCACCCCCGTAAACAAACAGACGTGATAATGTCAACAATGCAGGATTTGGTTTTTTCCCCTGGGCAGAAAACATAATGCACAGGGCCGAGCCCTACAGGGATCCCAAGTGATGAAGTCTTTAGAATAACAAAGGGGTATATTGGTTATCGTTGGATTCTTGGAGAGAGGACATTATCTTACTGAATATCCTCATAGAAACAGAAGTAAAAACAGTACAGTGACATAAGTGGTCATAAAATGTGATGTGATCTTCATCTCATCCCCTTATACCCATTAAACTGGTGCTGGTGAAAAAGGGAAGTGAATCATATTCTACTGATTTCAATAAAAGCGACGTGGGGCCGATATTTAATAAACCAGCAGTTGAACCAATGAAATTAAATGAGTCAAGAGTTGCAGACATGGAAAATTGCTGCTGAATATTTGTACTAAGACATGAATATTTTATAAATGTAATCCATGTGAATATAAAAATATAAAAAGTTCTATCAACTGCTCCCTTTCAGGGTCGCCACAGCAGGTCACTTTGCATATTTGATAAGGCAAAGATTTTACGTTGGACACAGTCCTCCCTCCCCATCAGGCTTGGAACTGACACGTGAACCGCCGACCCTGTGTTTCAGACTGTTAGCTGCTGCCAAACGCCTGCTGACTGTGCCACCATCCCAGCTATGTGAACATGTGAATAAAATCTATATGATCAATTTCCCACGTTTTAGTGACTAATGTAATGGGTAATTAATTATCATTAACTTACTGTGCATATTCAGAACCATTGCGTTTAGTCCAATGTGTTAGTTCCCAGATTAAGTGTCCATGTCCACAAAATACAAAATGTCTCCCAAACAACATTAAAATGCCTTTCATGCATTTGGATACTGTGATAAATAGAGGATAGAGTGAATTTGGCATGTGAATGACATTTGAAAAACATTACTATCATGGTTGAATGAACAAATTGGACCACTTAAAAAAGCTCAGACAACGACTTGTTTGACCCTGCTGTCCCCAGCCTGAGTTGGAAATAAAACATACTAATTTAAAAATGTTTATGTGCATGTTTCTAAACAGAGCTTGCCTTTAAGAGATTTCTTCATGAAACAGGTTTTATGCTTACGGAAACTCTAAATAAGAAATAGGAAGGTATATTCACAGACTTGTGAGTCACATATAGCATTTCACAGATACCATTACGAGTTTTCTTATATGGCATGTTGGTTACCAGAGAGATTCAGTTTTGGGTTTCTAAGGTTACCCCATAACAACGACGAGGAATTCCAGAGTCATAATTTGATTTTAGAGCAGAAAGGTCCTAGAGGAGAGAGGAGAGAGAGAAGCAGACTGAATGGATGAATGAGAACAGAAAACGTTTACGAGTCGACACCAGGCACCAGGCAGGATGAGTCACTATAATATTCTAGAAAAACAGTTACTAAGCATGGATAGTATGGAAAGTTAGCGTAGCTGGGAAATGATGGCCTCCCCCAAACCTCTGAGTCACAGTCTAATTAAAGGTGTATAACTACAAGTTTGGGAAGAGCTGCATGTGTACGAGTGTGTGTTCTTCATGGCAGTGTGGTCTATATCTGTGTATGTGTTTCTTACACTGCCAGCCAAAGTTAAAACCCTTACTACTTTGTGAGTATTACATTTATCTATTTCCCGCCTCAAGGGAAAACCTTTGTGTGAGGTGACACAACACAGCAGCTTTTGGTTGGCGCTTGTTTGGTCACATCTTATGTTAGAAATGTGTAACCTTTTTAAAACAACATAAACATTTAACTGTATCAGTGCTGCCACAAATGAGAATTCATTCATTCATCTCCATTCTATTTGAGTGGAGGCAAACATGTAAAACACTGACATCTTTAAACTGTCTGGATAAACTGGGATAAATACCACAATGATGTAGGATATATTTTAGAGTAATATGAGAGTGTTTATCCTTTAATCACACTGAAGAGACTGTACTTACTCACCACTGTCCCATAATCTCATATTGTGGTATCAGTTCAATACTGTATATCATACGAGAGGTTTGTCTGTGAAAGGAGTTTACAGTAAAACTGCAGTTGTGTTTTCATTTGACTGCTTTCTGAATTTAGGTGTTACGTCATAACCTGCATGAGTCACTTTGGGCTCAGTGGAAACCAGTCAATGAAAATAGACTGGGACACACACACACACACACACACACACACTCTCTCTCTTGGCTGTATAGCACTGTTCTAGGGTTCTGTGTGTGATTACATTTCTGCATGCGTGAATTTACCGTATGATGATTCTTATTAAATGTCTCCATATTTGCCTGTTCGTGTGCACTGAAAGTCACTTTACTTTGGCCTTGAATAATCCTCGGTGGTAAAACTGTTCAGTATTCAGTTACTCTAGTGGACATCTGGATTTACCATAAACAGTAACAAAATCCCTGGTGAGAAAGAGACGAGGAAAGAATGAATATAACACCTGAAAAGACAGAATACACATGAAAAAAGGGAATCGAAGTAAAGGATGATGGAAGGATTAGCGTGTTATGTAATTAAAACACACTTTGACATCAAATTATAACTGTCCCCAAACAGGATTTAAGCATTTGAATATTAGTTAAAAGACCCGTGTTGAGGTGCAGGATTTGAATCTGCAAAGTCATGAAAGCAGAGAAATGCATGTGTGTGTGCAGTAAGCAGGATACATCAAGAGAAGGTTCACTTTCCTTTCATGTCTTTGGACAGTGCTACATTATTAGAAGAGTCTCTGTTCCTTTGCTTGCTCTGAACCAGGACAGATTAATCAGGTCAGTTTGTTTGATGTTGTGCAGTGACCGGCCCCTAAATTTCTGCTCGGCTATCAGAACAGAAGAGGGACTGTTTTACTTAGGGCAGCAAGCCCACTCTCCTGAGGCTCTTTATTAATCTTTTGGATAATATATGGTGCAGAGAGACAGGAAAATGAGAAGGAACAAACACCACGGCATTGATGGCTCACTTGTGACGGTCAAATACGGCCACAATAAGTACTGTCCTCAAGAGCCACTGTAGTATGCAATTTACAGACTAAGTCACAGAGAGCCACTGTACATCTACTACTTGTGTTCTAATAGATTTTAATTTAACTTGTTTCAAATGTTTTTCATGTTAATTGTATTTTCTCTTTTCAGCATTTTGTCATCAAGTAACATGTCACGAGAAAGTTGTAGAGCATCGTTCACCTGCACACCTGGGTCTGTTGGTGAACTATTGTAGCTGTTAGGCCAATGCCACACTGGACACATGCAAGCACTAATAGCTGTATTTAGTTTCTTCCATTTTGGATTATCTAACTATCTCTTCACCCAGAGGGCAGTGGAAAAAATAGACATTCACAAAAAAGGAACTCGGCAACAACCACATGCTCTCGTTTGTGGAGATGTCCCATTTCATTTATGTTGAGATAGCCAAAACATGACAATCATTTCATGGAACCACACCATACTTCAAACAAGCTTCAATCTTTTCCTCAAGGTACTGTTACTACTGTTTTTTTGGCCTGTATTGCCCCACACTGCAGCTTAACACAAGTCGGGTTAAGTTGTTAAATTATGTGACGGGGAAACAAAACAATGATTCACCACTTTCCATTACATTGTGGAGACACTGGAAAACTTTCTCCACCATAGATGGAGATAGGCTGTTGCAGTGGATGTTTTGTATGTATTGCCTTGCTATTTGAAACAACACATTCACTGTAAAAACACACACATTCCAAACAAACCTCTTGCTGTGTTTATTCAAATTATTTAACCCATAAAAGGAAAGCCACATCAACTGTGAAACTTCACATCGGTCATCAATGTAGTCTTCATACCTATCTTTCCTTTTTGTCAAAAGTCACCCTTCTGGGACAGGGGATTAACAGAACATGTTTCTCCTGATGTTTCATTATAAGTGCTTGAAATAGACCATAAAAACACAGTGACTGTACAAAATGCCCCATCGTTTCTTTTTCTTCAGAATCACAGATCCAGGAATAGTTCTAAAAACAGCAACAAAAGAAAACCAGCACAGAAAATGAATGCAACACAGAAAGAGCTCAAACAATATTGGCATATGTTACTGTTTCAACTCACTTTCACTTTCACCTCACTCTCACTATTGAGATCAATTTATTGGAAGCCCCACACATGAACGGATAAAACACTAGCAGATTTACTGGAGACAAATAAAGTAAACCGTATGCATCAAATGGTACCTAAATCATGAAGTACTCTTTTACCAACAGATATATGTTGGGAGAAAAAAGTCCTAAAGGATGGACCAACACATGGACATTATACGTGGATTCAGAGAGGTGTAAGAGCCTGGCAGACATAAAACGAGCATGAGATGCAATTTTA
>JAUMHF010000013.1:14483682-14502315 GCA_032359275.1 Microctenopoma steveboyesi
ATTGTTCTGGTTTTATTCTGTTCAGTAAGAGAAGTGGTTTTTATTTTTATTAAGTTCTTTTCATTCACTCCTCTGTTGTTAATTCTGGACTTAAATAATTTAGCTGGACGGGGAGCTGACACAGTCTCTATGAGGTGCTGATACGGTTGGGGGGGTGACGGCCGTGGGAAGCTGCAGAGAGGCGTGTAAGACTGCGACTCTGCGTCTCAAATGTTACATACTGCTCGTGGTGTTGTCCACTGACCACCAGGACTCAGTGGTCCTGGTGGTCAGGACTCATCATTATGATGATGTAATAGTCTCTGCATCTCAGAACACGTAGGATGAATTAAAAGCACATTTGGTGTTTCTGGAGGGAGAGACCTCTTCAGCTGCACCCCTGTAGTTATGTGTGGAGCTGTAGCTGCCGACAGTGAGAGGGGGGAGAGATATTGAAAAGAGCTGTGTTATGTGAAGGAAGAGAAGGACTGGCACTGAGAGAGAGAGGTGGAGAGAGAAAGGGAAGATTAGGGTGGGTGCAGTGGAGCATGATGTCAGAGGAATGTGTTGAGCCTCTCCTTTAACAAGCTGGAGCCGTGTGGAGCATCTGTCACCTCGCACACACAGCACACAAACACATTTTCACCTAATTTAAGTCTTTCTTTGTCGCAGAAATCGGATCATGTCATCATTCACATTGTCAAGTTTCTTTTGGTTAAATCTTTGTTCAGCACTCCCTACAGCATCTGGTGATGCAACTGGAAGCTTTTGCAGGGATTGCAGAGATGGAGAAAGCAAAAGTGAGAGGGGGGTGGTGGTAGAGGGAAGAAAGAGAGAGAAAGTGGCTGCTGTAATGTGTGGGAGAGCCAGACACTGGGAACAGCTGGAAAGGCAATGACTAATATTAGCAGTGAGGTAAGGCGGTGGAGGATGGAGAGAACAGGCTGTGTGTGTGTGTGTGAAGAGCAGCTGCTTCTGTAAACAACAATGGTGAAGTCACTTTTATTTAAAACAGCATAGTTATAACACAAGAACCATAGTTTACCCCTTTAGTATCTACTGGTTCCTGTAACTGATTTCCCCCATGTACTTTTAAAATATTAATCTCTAATCATCCACACTATTTGGGTGTAATGTACATTTCCCCTTTCACGTTTTTTCTTTGTCACACTTTATGTCATCAAATTAACTTTATTATTACACAAAATAACATTAATTAATATAAACTGCAGTTGTAGAATGTTGTTAAGATGATTCAATTTATTCTAGTACCATATTGTGTTGTTTTCTTATGCTTCAGAAAAAACAAGCAAAAGGTTGGATATGTTAAAAACTAGAAGCCATGTGCCCAATATAGTGTACTATTTTATTTATATTTAAAAAAAACTATCTGCATTGATTGACATCCCTCACTTCTCTTATGTTTTTCAGTTTGTGGGTGATAACACACTGTCACATAATTCAGTTTAATTCAACTTTATTTATATAGCACTAATTGACAACAAGAGTAATCATCAGGGCAATTTACAGTATGAGACCTTACACATCATATAAAACCTACAGCATAATGGAGAAAAAACAACAGAAGTGTATTCTAAGTGTAGATAGACCTCATACAGAATCAAATGTGCACATTTGTCAGCCTGTGAAGTATTTGGGCATCCACCTCAGCTGTCTGCAGTCCAGTTTCACAACTGAGGGAAAAACTGATGATGAGCCGAATCCCAGGGTTTGTTAAAATGAGGCTATTAGAAAACAGCCACCCAAGGCTTAAAAGACAACTGTGTGGTGTAGTTTCATGTGTTCAGCAGTGCATGATGAGAAAGCTGAAGTGAAACAGGAACTGCCTATGAACACTGTGAAAAGTAAAATGTGCTGGATTTAAAAAATGGAACGTCAAACTATGCTAATTACCAAAGATCTAAACTGGTTGTGTCATTTAATATTTTAGTTTGCATTTGCAGACATCATGGAGAAAACATCATAGCGCGTTAAAAAGGCTATTTTGTGAGTGTTTGAGCGAGTTAAAGGTTCATGGCCAGCCGAGACATAATAACTGGTTAAAGGGAAAGTACCAGGTAACAGCTACAAAACAGGAGAAATGCTTTAGAAAAAAAAAATGACTGTGTATAAAAGCAAGACCGTGTCCAACCTTCACATTGGAAACTAGGGAAAATTTGACTCAGTCAAGTCCAGACTGCTTATTCAGTCCACTGTTCCTGAATGAAGTAATAAAGACACAAGTGTTTCATTATTCCCGCATTTTAACGTGGCTGGCCACTGCCTCTTTCACCACAGCGCAGCACGACACAGGAAGTTTAATAGGCGGCCATACGCTATCCACTGTAGCCAGGGGCCTGGAAGTACGTCTTTATAGCAAAGTTGGTGGAAGAAAAGAGTGGCTCAATTATATGTGTGTGTGTGCGTGTGTGCGTGTGTGTGTGTGTGAGTGTGAGAGAGAGAAAAAGAGAGAGAGATTAATTCAGTTTAATACAGACGCAGGTTACTAGAGGGCACAGAACGAGAGAGGCTTTCTTTGTCCTCAGGAGTCAGAGGGGTGAGTATATCTTGGATGCTGCTAAGCTGTAGTCTTTTAGAGTTAGTTGTGATCTGTACTGTATTTGTCAGGTGTCTCTAGAGCAATATTTTCATGCTCATTTTACTCTGTTTACAGCTTCATACATCTCGCTGCCATCTGTTCTCTCCACTTGGTGAAGATGTAGTCTGTTTGATCTCTATGGAGATGTCTCCAAACACATTCACCTCTGTCCTGTTGCTGCGGTGGCTGTGGGTGCTCTTCTTCACCTGGACAACAGACTCTGCCCCCACATCTAAAACTTTGCTGCCATTCAATACCACACTGCTGTTTCACAGTGGCGCCCCGTGCTACAACCTGCACAACTGCAGCTGCTATACACCTTTGCGAGACTGCGACGAGGCTTTGGCCAACTCGCTGTGCACATGTCACACTGTCCCGCGCTCCGCCATGCCTCACATTGGGAGCGGGGGGCAGGGACCACTCGCTGTCTGGATAAAGGAACTCTGGATCCTTGAGGAGTTCCTCAATAGGAGTATGGTTGGCCATTTGCGACTGTCTTTTTGTGGAGTAAAACCAGTTGTTAGTCAGTACCTAGCTTTGCTAGGGCTCCAGACTCTCAGGATCCACAGCGCAGCACCAGAAGCACCTTTCCCTAACCAGGAAATTACAATCTCCCCAGCTTCAGGCCTTGTAGAGAAGTTCAAAGGCCTTTCCTTTGACTTTCCCTCCTCCGTCCATGTGACCATGCTAGATACAGGAGTACTGAATGGACTCTCTACACTGAAAGCATATAGTGTTGTGGGGCCACCTGCTAACACCTTCACCCAGTACTTCCCCCACCTGGCTTTGCCTGCTGCTCTGCTATCCTCTGTACCTCCAGATCATCCTTTGGATCCCAGTAAGCAGGCTGCAGAGCCTCTGCAGAACCTTCTCATTACATTTGTCTACTAGATACACGTTCTCAATCAAAGGTTTTGTCTGCAGTATGAATCACAACCAATGCATAGAACATTTGACATATTCTCTGTGGAATAAATTACTTTTCATATTGTTGTCTCTGAAATCATAACTAAGAGACCTCCCAAGTCCATAATTTAGGAGAGAGGAAATAAGTTTAGTTAGAGTAACATCAGTTTTAATTATCAGAAAAGTAAGAGTTTCCAGAGCTGGGCTGGACTGCTAACACCAACAGACATAGAGTGGGTCAGCTGGGAAGTCCAGACCGAACAGTTAGGTTACAACAAGTATATATACACAGAATGATACAAATAGGCGCCTCCTCTCCTTCTGTTGTCTCCTGGTTGGCTGTCACCATTGCTCCCAGGGAACCTTCAGGCCTTCCTGTTCCCATGGCTCCCTGTATCCTGTAGACATAAACACTAGAAACACCTTTGGAGCGAGATTTTTTCAGGCTCTTCACCCTAAGTGGAACATCTGCTGAACCCAAACTTCCTTTCTTTAAGATAAACATTATACAAACATTAGCAAGGCTCCCACAACCTAACTGTCACCATTCGTCTGTTCTTACTTTTACAACCTCTGCCTTTCCCTTTGGAATGTGACAGCAGAAACCCTCTGATAGTCTGTTCAACTCATGGTTTAAGTCGCTGTTTCATATAAGCTGTTTAATATTATATTTTATTTGTAAAGTATTTAATATTACCAGAAAAGAATCAAAACAGATGTTTCACCCATATAATATTGATCAAGATATACAACAGTATGTATCAAGAGAAGCTCTTCCTGATGGAGGAATTACTTTTTACCTTTCCCAGAAATTTTCCTATCTGTGTTACTTACATGCTGCTGTTATTCTGTCCCTCAAAGGAAATGCTGAGACATTTCTAGACTAACATTTGCCCTTAGCTACAATTTCTTCCACAAAGATTTATTTAGAAATCGACTCAGGTTATGCTGATTTGCCAACCAGCAGCTAGACAGATTGTGTTCTGATCTGTCATTTGCTAGAGCAGCATATGAGAAACACTGTACAATACCAATAACATTACCATCAACCAGTCATCAGTCAGCTGATTACATTACTGATCATATTAGAGGGAAGGCGTGATCACTGTGATCTACCCTTCATATATGACTTTCTAAAAAGTATATAACTGTGTGATTTGTCTTGCACAATAACATAGACAACTTAGACAATCTACATTTGGCTCTTATTCCTGAAACTACTTTGTGTGTTTATTCGAAAACATATAAAACCACCTTTACCTGTGGAGTAAAGTCACTCATTCAATAACTTTATGTACTTTAACTTCCAGGTAGACGAATGGTTACAGTACGCACTGAATGTCAACCTTCTCTTCTCCCATTGTTTCTCGTCTGCCTTGCCACTAATACTGTCATAAAAGACAAAACAATACAGGAATACACATGACATCTTAGCAGATCTACCACCAGCTCTGCTTGTCCTGTATTAGAACCAAGAACTGGTTGCTTGGCTGCCACCTGCCATCATGATGTTAACCTGCCAAACCTTTCCATGGCAATGCCTTTGTGCCAACTCATACGTATATACAAATCTCTGTGCAACTCTGACTTCTGGGTGAAAAGAAGTCTTGTTCAAATGAAAACCAGCCAACTGTCTGGTGAAAAGTGTTTTTGAGATATCTGGGTTACACAACCTGCTCATTAAAAGATTTTCTTGCATCATGTGCTAAACTTGTATGACACCTGCCATATGTTGAAATACTGCACAGTTTAGTGTAAGAGATAAAGGAAATGGACAAACCCCTGCTTCAGGGATAGAGCATCACAAAAAACAAGATGTATTGTGGCAGCTGACTGCAGTGAACACTGCATGGAACCGAGCCACAGAATCTCAAGTGGGGTGAGGGCCTGTGCCAGAGTTGGCTGATGTTATTGTGTCTGGGAGGAAGCTGTGAGTGTTGAGGATATTTTAAAAAAGATAAATTGCTGCAGTCTGTCTGTTGTCAACATGTAATGTAATGCCTTGACAAAACGAGTTAATATATAAGATAAAGAAGTGGAGTGAGTGAGCTGCCTGTGAGGCGCAGTAGGTTTACTGTTATGAAGCTACATTGTGCTGCAGCGTTGTTCCAGCTGGTCTGACTGAGTGCAGATGGCCTAATAAAACAAGTTGTTTTGAAACAGGTTAAAATGGACGTCCAGTGAACAAGAGTCCCAGGGTTAGAATAAGCTCTCAGCAAAGCTCACTCATCTTAGACCAGAACAACAACTTTGACTCTGTTGAGCTGGATGAGTTGTGCACTTCAGGCCAAGTTGGCAGAGTTCTGAGGGAAGAGGGGGAAGTGAAAGAGAAATGTAATCTAAAGCACATTAGACAAAATTCAGTTACAGTCATTTATAGAAGGTAGTTCCTTCTGCAGCTCATGTGTTGTTTTTACACCACCCAATAAGGAGTTAGAGGACAGTTCAAGACGCAATAACTCTTTCTCTTCTTTCTTTTGATGGTTCCAGCCCATATCCTGGTATAGACTGTTAAATCTGTTCTCACAAATACAATCCATCGCCAAGACTTCTGTTCTGCAGATCATTTTGGCCTGTGTGTGTGCATGAGCATGTATGAACATCAACAAGTTTTCAGACGTAAGCTCCTGGGTGTGTTTCTGTTGTTGGCTAACATCACAGTGAATGTGTGATTCTAACATCACATGACAGGATCAGTTGCATCATAGCATGTGTTTTTAGTGCATCTGAGGTACACACAAACACACACACGACCCAATGAAGGCCCACCCTAAGCCTGGTTCTGCTGGAGGTTTCTCCAGCAGACCTGAATTGAATTGATTTGAATTGAGAGTAAATAACGTCAGTAAAACGTGAATTCATTATGTATTAATTAAAATGAATGATTAATTGATGCTGCAATTAAGTTAGCTTAGTCCCAGTTTGAGTCATTTAACAACGTTTAATAAAATAATTTCTTTCACACACACAGAGGCATGCCCTGCTATGCTTGTGAGGACACTCACACATTCCGTCGTTCATTGGCCCAACCCTAACCTTCATCCCAGCCCTAACAAAAGGAAATAAAGACACAGACACACACAGCTCTAGTGACAGGTGTAGGGAAGGAGCTGGCTGTCTCAGACTCAAAGTCTAAGCTATAGTCACATACCAGGACTTCTAGTGTGTATCACCGATGCTGGTCGAACCTGATGCCCTGTGATTGGTCCAGATAGGTCTTCGCTCTGGAACAGTTCTTACTGTGCCTTTAACATGACAAAGAATGCAAACAGGATGGCAGCTATAGCCTTTGGCTCTGGGAGATTTTAAAACACCAACAGCCTCTTCAAACAAGGTCAAACAAGACTTAAGTGTTTGCTCTTTTATTGTTGAATGAAAGCACATTTCGTTATGCAACTGGTTTAGATGAAGCTGTGCACTCTGGGTCAGTAATTACAACAGAGCATGCCGAGTTAATTTGCTGTGTACATGTAAAAGAGTTGGTGTTGAAGGTTTTGTGGCGTCCTTGGTTCTCCCTGAACCCATTTTAGGTGCCTTAAGGCTATAATTTATCAAACACAGGAAAAAAATGGGATTTCTTTCCACCTATAACACCCATAAGCTGCTCTGTAAGCTGAGCATTTTGTGCAATTATGATTTCAACTTGAATCTCTCCCATCTGTTAAAGAAGGTGGTTACACCACAAGCCACCTCTAATTGTTTCAGACATTTAGAATAGGGCATTTGGTTTTTGCTAATGTCCCATCAGCACACATCACACAGTTCTAAACCATCTGGAACATTCCACCACAAAATGGGTGTAAATTAGATCATCGGGTTTTTGGGCTTTGAGATCACTCTCACTCCTCAGATTTCTTTCTTTTTCTTTGTTTTCTTAATGTTCATTACTGCACCTTAAGTCCTCATATCAGAGAGAATAATGTAAAACCTCATTTGTTTTGATGATGTATGTAAGCCATAGCTTTGTGCCTTCAGGTGACACATTATGCACATAACAGATGGACATTTTAAACAAGCTTTTATGTGTTAACTAACTGCACTGTTGAAGGAACAGACTGTGTATTTGGTTTTAATTGTTTGATATGTATATAATGATTTGTCGCTGCACATTTCTGAAGCAAATTGACGATGTGGAATGTTTTGTTCAGCCACAAACACTGTCTTTCTGGTAGTAAAAGATTTTTTGAAAACGGCTTTTGGGGCTTTTCTTATTTATTCAAAAGTAGTAAGTTCATGCACTAAAGTACTTAAGCTCCATCTTTACCAGCTGCTGTTTTTGTTTCACACCAAGTTGCTATAGTAACACACATCTTTGTCATTATCTTTATTCATTAATAGAAATGTTTGTGTTACTCACTTATTCTGCCACTTTCTCTCCAATATTTGCTGTCTGTGCTTCAAACATTTATTGAAATAAAGCCATGTAAGAGACTTTTGTTGTGGCACAACAAACCTGCATCTGCAGCTGGCAGATACATTGTATGGAGAACAAATGATAATATTTCCCAAATGATTTTTAAATCAGCATGTTGAACATAATCAATACAGAATTGTCCAAATGTAGATAATTTAATAAGCTTTCATGTGTTACTAAGTTAAAGGTAAATGTAGGCTGGACAAACACATTTACTTTTTGTTTTGAGTGAAACTAACTTTAGCTTGGCACAGAATTACATAACTAGACCAGTGGGAGGCAGTATTGTTACCGCTGTAATTGTAGAGGAGTTGAATGAAGTTGGACTGGTGGAGAGAAGTTACAGCAAGTCACTCCACCTCGGGTTCTGCAGGTCAGGAGAGAAAAGTGCTGCTGCTGTCAGCATGTCATAAAACTAAGAACTCACTTAAACGGCAGGGATTCATCAGGCTGCTTAGACAAATTGTGTCTAACCCTGTGATTGCATCTCTGGTTTCTTTCAATGACACACTAAAAATGTCTGTGTTCTCCTTTCTCTTAGTATTCCTCTCGCACATCTGGACGGTTTCTCATTTGTTCTTATTTAATCTCTTTTTGGCTTCGACCAGTTTCACGGGAATATTTCAAAAATTGATTCTGTCCTGTGCACTTATTGTACAGCTTATGTAAGAGCAGGAAGTTGCAGTTGAAAGTTTTTTTACTTTCTGCCTTTCAGCGCCCTCTACTGGCTTGTACACCATTGTTCTCCTGGAGCAGCCTGGGAACCACCTGTGACGTTTGGTAACTATGAGCAATGCAGGAAAACAGGAAGCGAAACAACAACTTCATAACTTGTAATTAAAATAATAGTGTGAAATGTTGGTTTAATACACAGGCGCATGTACAGGGGATATTCAAGAACAGCATAAGAAAACAACACTTGGTTTCAGAAACATGACTTGGTGGTGAGAATTTGATGTAAAAGCACAGTGTCATGTAAAAACATCTGGCATCACCTGATCAGAGAAGAATAAGTACAACAACCTACAGCTGATCTACAGCCTTTTATATACTGTATTTGCACTGACACTGTATTTGCACATGTACATAAAATATAGTTCTGCAAATACTGAGCATAAACATGTTATTTACTAGTATTTTTATAGCCTTTATGTTACAGGCACTTTTCTGCAAACATGTCTGCTGTTATACTTCTGTCAGTGTCATGTCCTCTTCTGGCCCTTGTGTGTCTATTCCATGTTTCTCCATGTTTCTCCCTCACCTTAACACACTCACCTTAATTGCTCCCAGGTGTTTATCATTTAGTATCAGTCCACTCAGTGGTATAAAGTGAGAACAAAGACCAATTTCATTTCATCTAAATGTTCAAACTGATGCACACACAGACTCAGGAAAAATAATGGTGTGTTTGCATAAGTGCTGAAAGGTTTTTCTTTTTGTCTGTACCAAAGAGATCAACTAGACTGTGCTCATTCTAATGACAGCACTGTTAGCAACAGTTCTATGCTGTTTGTCCTCTCATTCATATGCCTACATTATTATTATTATTATCATTATTATTGATACTGTTGTTGTTCTTCTTCTTCTTATATCCACACATTATTTACTATATACCACCTCTCACCTCATGATGGCTGGCATGGGCTCCAGCACCCCTTGAGACCCTTTTGAGGACATGGATTATGGATGGATTATTTGCTGTTACATTTAGCCTGAAATCAGACTTGTATTATAATATATATTCTAAATAAATGGTATTACAATCCTATTAATATAATCTATGTTTAAAATGTTCTTTTTAGAATCTAATGGTAAGAATGAGAAATAAAAGAGATACACAGTATGACTGACATGATACAGATAAACTACAGCAGTGACTGCCACCTGTTCTTTGAGTGAAAGAAATGAATTACAGCACACATATTTATACACACTTATGCTGCTTATCCTTACTGTTTTCTGATCACACCAGACTCTGCAGTCACATATCTCCATAGTGATAGTGGTAATGCTGTAAATATGGGCAGCATGATAGCTCAGTGGGTAGGGCAGTCATCTTCAAACCTAAGGGTGACTGGTTTGTTTTCCAATCCAAGCAGGCTACATGTTGAGGTGTCTCAGGACAAGACACCAAGACCCTAAGGGAATCTATAAGGTATTCATTGTTATTATTTTTATTATGATGAGACTTAAAAGAAAACTTTTTACTGCACACGGATACGATTTTTACATAGACCTACAGTGAAATAAGAACATCCAAATTGTGACTCAAGATGAGGAAGGCATGTAAAAAACGTAAATTGCCATTAGACTGTGATTGTGCCCGGCTCACTGTAGGCTCAAACTCAGTTTTAATTATATAAGAAAACCAGGACCAATTACAACAACAAAAAATGCCACAAAACCAGGAACAAAAAAGGACATGGATAAACTCAGAAGGCAGGTCCCTTGAGACAATAACTAAGTTTAGGTTGATAACAACTGAAGAACGTCTGTTTTACAACATGTAGACATTGGAAATAACTAAACAGCTGTTTCAAGCAAAGCTGACAAAGACGAAAGTCACGGGTTTGAGTACATCAGGGTAGTCACTTAAACCAACTAATACAAATAACAAATCTAAGGATACATAGATACCAGTCAGAGGAAACTCGTAACAACAAAGAGAACAGGCACACAGACGACAACCCACAGGATCAGAACAACCCTGAAGACAACTTTGCCTGAATGAATGAGAATCTTCACAGACATTTTTATACATTAGTTTATTGTTTTAAGGCTGAATTTTAACTAAAGCTAAAGTACAAGTAACAAAAAATAATAAATATGATATACTTACTTGTTGGTCTGGTGCGTGCGTTATTAAAAATAATGCAGCATATGTGACAAGACTTTTACTTTGTAGGTGCACAGGAAGTAGTGTTCTCACTGGCTGAACGTCAGAGCGGTCAACGTCAGAGCCGAGCGCTCGCGGCACCAAACGTCGGTGGCTCGCTGTGAATAGTTTCACCGGTGTTTCGGGGTTTTTTGTCTGACACTGAGACGACTATGACACAAACAGCGAAGGTCGGTGAGTTACTCCGAGGAAAGCTTCATGACAGCAGTTGTTTGTTTGTTGCTGTAGCCAAAGGAGGACGCGAGTTAAAAGTGTCTCTGCCTCAGTTGGGCATTTAGAAAAATCGTTATCGTTACGTTACTGACGATAAAAAGACATGAAACGGAAATGGAAATGGAACTTAGAGCTGAGCCGTTAAAGGAGCAACCCACAGGAACTTTAGTGTGAGCAGCTCCATGGTGTTTGAATACATGTCACTTGTTTATATATATACACAGGTATATTGATATTGCTTATGGGCTCTGTAATTTCTAACTTGAAAACTGTTAAAATAGTAAAAAACTGATAAGTACATGACAAGAAAATATAATGTAAATGATTCAGCACATTAAAAATGATATTGACTTTATATGAGCTCAACCTGGTTAATGTTTGCAGTAAGAGTGTTGGTTGTGTGTCTGTGTGCAGACAGTGAGGGAGCAGTGTTTGGAGGCTGACATGGAAACGCTACCTGCTGCTCTCTGACTGTAAACCATGAAGTTTCTCTCGCTTGTTCTTTATGTGACGTTGCATTCTGGTGAGTAAAGCAGCTTCACTCAGAGCAGTTAGTCATGTTGTCATTCAAATTCCACAGATAATTTTCTCCCCCACACACCCATTTACCTTTGTGCTGATGCTGCAGTAGTGTGCTCTGCCAGGTGTATATTCGTACCTTGTGCTTTTCTTGCAGCACTGAGTCACACTGAATCATGTGTTAACCCTCCTGCTCCGGTCAACGTTTCTGTGAAATCTTACAATTTCCACCATGTCCTGCGGTGGGATCCTGGGCCCAGCACCCCACCTGGGACACTGTACAAGATCTACAAGTGGTAATTTGTCATTTCCTACTATATTCATGATGATGTATGTATGAATGATGCCACTCAGAAGAGGAAAGCATGTCCCATTTGACTGTTCTGTTTTCTGCCCACTTTTGATTCTCTGTAGCATATAAGCTGCCAGACATCTAAATCTAAAAGAATCTAAATCTATCTATAATGAAATGTTTCTTCCCAAAAAGATTACAATAAACAGAAAGAATAGCACATATACACATGTAACAAAGTGTACGGCGTACGTGTGATTCACAGCCTCAATTACATTCAGAGCTTAAGCAATGTTTGAAGCCCTGAATAAGAGAGTGCTAAATGTTTCTCAGTAACAAGGTTTTTCATGTGAAGCTCTTAAAAGTTCTAAAGAAAGCTAGCATGCTTCCTTTAAAGCTGCTGGGAAATTCCACAGCGTTCTTCTTAACTTTAACTGGATTTGAGTTTTTAGTTTTTTTTTTTACTTCTAATACATAGAAGTTCATTGATTAATTTTAAGTTTCCATTGCTGGTGTTTTTGATATATTAGATGAAAAAATGTGATTATGAAAAACAAACAAACAAAAGAAAAAAATATATATAATATATATACACTTTATATATTTATAATCTTTATTTCATTGTTTGTGTTTGTCCTGTGTAGTTAGAGACACTGTGTTGTTTTTTAATAATTAGGCATCATTTGCATCATGTTACACATGCTAGTAGAAAGAAAATGATAGGTGCCAACAGGAAGTGACAACTCTGTAGTGTGGTTAACAGCAGCATGGGGCCATTTATTTGAGATTTGAGATAAATCGGTCATCACCAACACATCACTGCATCATTCTGATTTTTCTTTTTATTTCATTTATTTCATGTGCTGTGTTAAACTGAGGTGCTGATAAGCAACCTGCTTGTTGGTTAACTGGAAAAAAGTTCAGAGAAAAGGGTTTTAGAGAAACAATCTCTTTTTTCTTTGTAGTTTGAACCAGTGTCTAAAAATTCTTTTTTAGACACTGGTTCAAACTGTGCTAGATGTTTCAAGCTTTGGACACTAGATATATAGATTTATTCCAGATATTTAATGGGCATCAATGCATAGGAATCACACATGCAACCAGTTTTTTCCATTTTGCCTTACTGTTGATTTTAGCCTTTTTGTGGCATTTGACAGGAAACATTAGGGAGAGAGAGACTCAATGTGTTGTGGTAACAACAAACAAAATTTTCATTTTGCAGACACCATGTGCACAGAACATGTGGAAATTTACCAATTATCCAAAATGTGTGGACTGTAAAACAAGTGAAAAGTGAGATATCATTAGGTAATATCAGAAAAATTATTCCAGATTTATTTAGAAGAACCTCAGACATGCTCAGACACAAACCCGATGAACTTCTTTAAATGGCTTTTTAATCATCATTGCAGTTTACAGACAAACATCCTGCTGCAGCCTTTAACCTAGCAGTACATACTGCATCTGTGTGCCCTCAGAGTCTTCCTGTGACATGTCAGCAGCATTTCAGGTTAATTCACTTTCAATGGTAACCCCTAAATAAAGTGAAAGTTAAGTAGTTTGGCTGCTTTTCTGCTGCAACCTTCTAACCACGTCCTGAGAGTGGTCAGGATAATGGAACGTTTGATGAATCTAAGCAAACTTCACCTGAATACAAAGACTGTAGAACGTGGCTGAAAGCTCCAGAGCCAGTGAGCACAAACGTTTTAGTGAAATGCAGTTTTGATTACTGCCTGTGGATTCACATTTTGCTCAGAACTTAATATTAGTTGTTGATAAGCATTTTTAAATATTTAAGTAAAAGGGGCAGCAGTAGCTGTAGATTCCTCCTGGCTATCTGTCGAGGGGGCCGTTGATAAGACTAGCCTCAGTGTGGATCACCACTTTGCCTGTTAGATGTGTACAGCTGCTATCATTAACCACAAAACGTTTACCAAGCTGTATTCATCTTTATTCATACACACACATCTGCTCCGTGTACATATGTGGTGTGAATTCATCATGCTCATTTTCAGCCTCTCAGAAGCTAGGATCAAACGTGACCTTTCATTTGGTCACATTCTCAGTCAGAGCTCATTCTGTCTAACAATCTGTGGTTTGCTTGAGCGCCTTTGATGGAATATCTGAGTGCAGGGTGCTTTTGTCTTTTCAGCCCCTGCTTTCTCTGATTGTACCTGAGCTGTTCTGTCATAGTGCTGTTTGTTTCCAGCCGTTAGAGTGGTGCCTTATGCTGTGCACATTATCCAGGTGTGACCACAGAGAGGCCGGCTGATCCTTTCAAATGAACCATTTATTAAAAGCAAGCACTCATATCTGGCTTTATTTATTGTTTATGTGAAACCACCTCCAGTTTTTCCACCACAGTCTGGCAATATGAAGCTGGTGTTATTGTGATGTAATTACTAACAGTGTTTGTAGCCTCTGTGCATCTGTTATTTCCAGTAAGCCTTTTTTTCTGCAGGATAAATCTGCTCAAGTTTGTGGAGTGTGTTTCTGTGTTGATTTTTTTAGCTGGTTCAGGCCTGTTGTGAACAGGCTCATCTTTTAAAATCTAAGCCAGCTCCATGCCGGTGATGATGATGATCTGTGTCCAGCCATGTGATAGATAGATAGACAGACAGTTGTGTAACAGTGGAAAATAAAGTCAGATTGTCAAACTGGAGTCACCTCTCCATTGTTCCCTCAGTGCTTGTTCAAGTGGGACTGTTGGGTTTTCTATATAGTTCTGTATATACAGTAAGTTTACATTTTGCAAGGTCTTAACCTGCTTTGTAAAGTGCCTCGCGATGAAATTTGTTCAGATTTGGCTCTATACAAGTGAAGAAATTAATTGAACTGAATTGTGAGGTGGCAGGTGGCGTTTCTGTTTAGTCTTGTAATTGTTTTTTTTTTTTAAACTACACTCGCCATGTTTCAAGGGCGAAGAATGCTGAGTTTCATCCCCAGATCACCATACATTACCCACTGTGAAGCATGGGGGTGGAAACATGGTTTTGGGCTGCTTTTCTGTGAACGGGACAGGACACTGATCCGTATAAGGTAAAGGATGATTGGGCCCATGTATCATGAGATTTTGGACAAAAACCTCCTTCCATCTGTGAGAGCACTGAAGATGAACTGTGGCTGGATCTTCCAGCAAGACAATGATCCTAAACAAACCAGTCTCCAGACCTCAATTCAATAGAGAGTCTGTGGAGGGAGTTGAAAGAGTTGCCCAGCGACAGCCCAAAAACATCTCTAGAGAAGATCTGCATGGAAACCTGTGTGTGCAAACCTTTGTGTGATAATTGTTTCTCTGTGGAGACCTGTTAACCTGTTCACATTGTGTGTAGGAAGAAATGAAAAACATACCAGATAAGCAGAGAATAATTTCCTTGTTCTTGCGCTCTTGGCACCTTGTGGTCTAACCAGTGTATCTGCCGGTCTTTCATTGTTTTCATTTTTGTCACGTCTAAAACAGGTTCTCTTGCCTGGTGTGACACACAGTAATTGATAACTGATAGAGATGTTATAAATCTATGAACTAAAGTCTGAATCAGCACCATCTTACCAGTAGCAAACTGTTTAGAATGTACTGCTACTGCAATGCTGTGGTTCAGGGTATACACAGGTAGACATAGTTCTTTTTTAGTTGGAACAGCATACACCTTCTATTTTCTACTTTGTTGTGGTTAAACATAGAAACCATAACATATTTATCACTAAGTGTGGAGAGAAACTTCACAGTATTATAACGGGACAGAGTAATGTGTACTCTGCAGATTAATGATGCAGGTCTCAAGACGTCTGTGTCATTATTAATTAGTGATAAATCCACCTAAATCATGAATCAAACATCAATCACAGTCATGATCCACAATGATAAAAATACAGAAAAAACATAAATTCATAATGTAATGGAAAATTATAGTAATATAGTAAATCATCTTTTACAACGAGATAATTTCTTACAAAGAGGAGCTCACTCGGCTCCGCTGTAGTCTGCACCGTGGGAGAGATGATTGGCTGTGGCAAGAATGTGAAGCCAATCACAAGCAGAGAGGGGCGGGACAAATATCTGTTTCATTTGAAATTGTAATTGGTCTGGTATTTATTAAAATATGACTATATTTGGACAAAGTATACAATATTATTTTATAGGTCACTGTTAATTCCTCTGTGATGTTTCACCACTGCACTGCCTGAAAGTACTCAAAAGGTGTGTTGTAATAGCTAATATATAGAGAGATTACTTGTGTATTTGTTAGAGGAATGCATAATGAAAACTGACATACAGGCAGGTGACAGAACAAAGGAACTCTGCCAGTCCTAAAACACACTGAGGCAGAAACTGGTCCACACCTAGGACAAAACACCAGGACACAGATTCATGTAGTATATGCAGTTCAGTGCCGTGAGGAATGTAGAGGTTTGTACAGAGAGACTAAACAACAGCTTCACAAAGGCATGGCACAACACAGAAGAGTCAGCTCATCTGGACCATAGTACCTCTGCATCTGAAAGACAGGGGCCATTTTGAAGATCGCAAGGGTTTTATTATGGGCAGGGAGGACAAGTGGTGTAAGGAAAGCTGTTTACTGCAAGTTTGAGCAACTCATTGAACAATCAGTCCAGTTGCGTCTGAACAGCATTTTTGGGACCTGACCTGGATGTTTGATGATGTCCTCACAGACACATTATGCAGATTCCTGGCTAATAATGCTGCAGACAACTGTCCTGTCATGTAGAGAGTAGGGCAAACAGGAAATGTTAATGTTAGAATTTTGGTTGTCTTTGCAGGGTAAATGGGAAGACAGAGCAGCTGCACTCAACAAAGACATCATTAGAGCTGCTGCTCGACAACCATGAGAGGTGTTCCCTTGTTGTCGAAGCATACAACAACCAAAGCTGTTCAAAAGAGTCCAAAAAAGTCTTCTTCACCCCCTATGAAGACAGTACGTCCACACGAATGACTTTTTCATAGCACATGTTGCTTCTCTTCTTTTCTTGGCCCTTGTGTGTCTGTCTCTATGTCTAGTTACCGATTAGATTCAAATAGGCCCAAGGCTGCATGTAGCCATCTGATGCTGCTGTGGCTTACTACCATTAGTGTTAAGCTGCAATCCTGTTTGTTAATTTATCAATTGTTTATCAGTTATCTTTGGATTAGGTTGAAGACTGTAAATTAAATTTCCTAAATAATTTCTTCTTGTGACAAGCCAAAATAGGTCCTGCAGAACTGTCACTGGTTGGATGTGGAACATGCATCCAAATCAACATCACACTACCCAAACCTGACCAGAGATCAGGGGTGACAGATATCCAGAAATTCTACGATCCTCAGTTCCTTATCCTTTGGAGGAAAGAAAAAACGGTAAGAAATCCATCCTGGTAGTGTTTGATAAATTTTTTCACATGAACTAAGTTTACTTCCTTTAACCCTGAATGTACAACATGGATAACATGGACACATCTGATTACGTATGCATGCACATATTGTTCTCCACCTCAAAACTGGTATCTACATGAATGCGGCTCGAATAGAAGGGTCCACAGACACAAATGATACATCAAATCAACCAACTCGGCCCCGGCATGTGTACTATGACTTTTATTTAAAAAAAAAATAATAATAATTTTGATTTTGCCTTTTTTGGGTCAAGAAATGGCACTTTGGACCTGTACTCCCTCCATTCATCATCGTCCTGTGTTGTCATACTTTGTCCTAGAAACGTGATTGAAATTTTAAACGGGACTAGACACTTTCAGCCTTGTGCCTGTCAAAAAGTATCTTGATATCTAGTGTAGGTTTTGAGTTACTATAATTTAGGTTGCACAGTGTGTAACATCACGCGTGCTCTGGCGTCCAGAAATTATTTCTCTTTGCCATTTTTCTTCTCTCCTTAAGTCAATTTTCATCTTTCATAAACACATTTTACCTAAAACAGGAGGAATCTTTGTCCTGTGTTGACACCTATGCTTCTTATAGCGATAGGACTTACAGTTTCAGAGCACTCAATCCAAATGCAGGGCCACCTCCATTTTCTCCTTCATTGGTTGCAATGTAATTTTTTCTTTGTGGGCCCTGTACGCGTGTTTGTGCGTCGTATGTGTGCGTGTTACACGTCTCAACATGGAGACGTGCAACACAGGCTAGCAGACAGCAGCTTGCAGCAGGCTTAGCCGGGTGAACACCTGCTGAAGAGGCTGTGACCCATGAGCTGCTTGAGTTCAGGGTGAACAGGTGCCAAAAGCTACAAACTAAATTTTGTTTACTTATTCATGTTCTTAAACAACTCTGATCATACGTGGGATGATTATCTGTGAGTCTCAATATTAATTCTCGGCACACTGGGCTTGAATCTTAGTTTGTAACAGATGTTTAAACATAGATTAAGGTGAATAAAACACTAAAAACGCTGGTATGGATGAATATTGTTGTATACATTATCAGGACAGAACTGTCATATATTTCTGTACTTGTCGAACTTTGCAGTAGTGTTGTGCTTAGCATGCTAAGTATCATTAGCAATTTAATACAATGTAAAACTGACTGATTTAAAACTGTTCTAGACCCTTCTTTGTAGCAATGACAACTTCATATCTGTTTTACCAAAGTGCATGAGTGGTGTTTTAAAACACTGACTTTACATTTGCATTAAAAACCGATCGTTTAACTTCAAGCAGAAGTGTTTCTGCTTGGCCTTCGAAATAAGAGCAATATGATAGATTTAGATCAGGGGTGCTCACACTTTTTCTGCATGTGAGCTACTTATAAAATGACTAAGTCAAAATGATCTACCCACTACAAAAATCCAAAACATATACTTATTTAT
>JAUMHF010000013.1:14506046-14524796 GCA_032359275.1 Microctenopoma steveboyesi
TCAGACTTGAGAAAGCCCTCTGGATAGAAGGGCGAAACGTCGTCAAGAAACCTACAAGTCCAGTTGCTATTGAATAAACCTTTTTGAGATAATCTGTAATATATTTACTGAAATCAACGTTCATTATACAAACCCTTCAATTTTCAGTGTGGTGTTCATGTATACACCACAATCCATGATCTCCTATCTATATAAACTGTAAAATGTGTAGAATCGTATGAAATTATAGTACGCTCCTGTAGACACGACGTGCACGTTGGGGGCTGTTCACACAGTATTCGTTACAGCCTCCTTCCCAAGCAGCTGCTTCACGGGGTCACGTGATTTCTTATCAAGCGCTTCGGCGGGTGGTGCCTTCACGAAACACTGCTAACTATGTCGGATTTACAGCTAAATTCAGTGACAGTTATTTTGGGGAATATATAAACATAATTTGTTTTTCTTTATTATTTATTTGCAGCTGCCTGGTCTTGTTTTTATGGCGTATAACACACGTGTTGAAAATGTAGAAGACATTATGTATCTTTGTAAATATATACAAAGAAAGCGCTTTTTATGTGAAAACACTCTATTGACTACCTGTGGGAGAGGCATACATATCAGACGTTGGTGCTGAAAATATTTATTTGTGGTTATTTTGTCGTTGTTCCGTAATTGTTCTTTCGGTCTGGGGATGGGCGCACTGTGCTGACAATCCAGGAACATCATTTTACTAGATGTCCTCAAAGGCAGCAGGAGGCTGTAGTCGGTGAGAACAGTGAAGTGTGTCTCTGCTGTTGTCGATACTAATGAAGAAAAATGGAAACACTTCGCAGTGCAGGTACCTGACAAGCTGAGCATACCGATACATGTTACACTTTACAGCAGCCACTCAATTCCTAATGTGGCTAAACGTTCGTTAGATACAGGTACGTACATTTCCGGTCAGGGAGGCTCTTGACGAAAAGACAATGTTAATTATCGTATTTTTCTCATATTTAGCAAATGGACGACACTATGTATCTGTATCTATCTCCAGCAGAGAGAGTAAGGTTACTAAAGAAGTAAGATAATGTTTAAGTGTTTTAGCTAACCAAGAGGATAAAGAGACTGAGGGAAAGCATTTGGGTAGTTACAGCATGAAAGTTAACGGTTTGTGAAGTTCATGGTAGAATTTAAATTACTCTTAAGTAACGTTACACGTCGTAAATAACGCCAGGTCCAACTTAGCCAATGATTATTTAACATTTAACATCAAATATTCACCATTGACTTCACCTTGATAACATGACACGTATCTTTCATTGAATGTTGCAGGTACTTTGGTTTCAGCTGGGTTCAGATATTTGACTCCTCGACATATTTGTAATTTCACTTTTGCTCTGACACACAGTGATGATTTGAAAAGTGAAAGCAGAAGAGTCCCGAGAGGTGTTGTGTCCTGAGGAGCTGACAGCACCCTCAGAGATGTTGTCATGACTGCTTTCATCTGGCTGCTCACATGGCTGCTTCCACTCCTGTCAGGTGAGTCCACAGTTACACCCGCTCCTCTGAAGACTACACAATTTGTCATGATTTAACAAAATGTTTGACACGGGCTCAGATTTAGATAAGTGAGGCAGGCAGACTGATACAAAGTTGTGATTTGGGATGTCCCAGATGAAAAACCATCAAAGAAGAAATTGCTGTTGTGGCTAAGATCACACACTGAAAATGTTTGTCCATCATTTGGTGTCATTTCTAAATGTCAATGTTTTTCACGAACTGACCACCTTATTTAGTAGAATACAATTAGCTTTATTGTGTTTAAGGTATTTCTTATGGGTGTTCAATATTGACAAAATATTATATCACACATTTTTTCGCCTTTTTCCCAATAATTGGACGCTATTTTAATAACCCCAAAAATTGTTAATCCTTATGTTCAATTTGTTTGCTCTGTAGGATATTTACTGTTCCTAAATAATAGTAAAGAAAAAGCACATTAACAATGCATTTGGAAAAACAGGTTTTGTTGAATTTATTCAAAACTTGAAAAATGTAAAGGATGTATAGGCTTTGTCTGCTGAGCATCGTGCAATCACAGGTTCTCTCGGTGTATGAAGTATAAAATAAAGAGAATTGGTCCAAGCACAGAACCCTGTGGAACTCGATAACTAACTTTTGTGTGAGGACCTAATATTCATTAATATGAACTAATTGGAAACTATCTGCTAAGATTTTAAACCAGCTTAGTGTTGTCCCTTTAATCCCAGTGACATGTTCATGGTATGATCTATAGTGTTAATGCAGCATTATTGTTAACACCGAAGGACAGTACATAATATGTTCAACAATAAAAAGAAAAAGTACAGCTGATATAACAATTGCATGAAGAAAACAAAATGCACAGAGTATGTGCGTGTGTGTGGTAGTTGAGTATTGTCCAACATGTACTATAAAGCAGGAGTATGAGCAATGTAGTAATTTTACATGATCAGATTACTTTGACTTACAGTTAGTAATTTCAAAACCCCATGGTAATGTCATATTATACAAACATTTCTGGTAATGTCCTGTCTGTCTGTATTCTAGCTATGAGTGAACTCCAGCAGCCTGTCAACCTTACCCTGACTTCAGCTCATTTCAACACTATCTTAAAATGGAAGCCTGGATCAGGGATGTCCAGTGGGGTCAGCTACAAAGTCAGCTTTAACATAGACACGTAGGTTTCATCTGTTTTTTTACTTTACACTCTCAGCCAGGTGTATTTTGGTTTGAGTTAGGACTGTGCAATATATCAATCTTATATAATGTATCAATTGATATAATAATTTTTTCATCACCTGTAAAAAGTCTGCTTCCTTCCCTCCTATCTGGTTCTGAAGGGGAACATCTTGGACTGCAGTACCAAACTGTCAGCTCATCCAGCAGCCACTGGTTTGCGACCTGACAGAAGTCTTCTCTGACCCAAACAAGACCTACTTGGCACAGGTTATAACACTTCTGGGAACACAGGAATCACAACCTGCCATCTCCACAGGCTTTAGACTTATCAGAGACAGTAAGTAGAACTGTAGTAAAGTAGTACATATGCCTAATGAAGATGCTGTATATTGAGATCTATATATACCTATTCCTACCCTATACTCTTTTTTGCCTTTGAATTGTCTCTTTCTATTCCACTGTAGCAGAAAATAGAATACAAAATCTCTTCATGTTGCATATGTTGCAAATTATTTATTTTTCTCTAAATGTAACTGTTTACTGCTTTGAGGTGTCAGAATTTCCCAAAACCTGAATAAATCCAAACAAAAGTATTTGTGTGAACTTTAGTTTAGGAAATATCTGTTACAGTGTTGCCACTGTTAAATTCTGAAAAGGTGAGCGTGACTGAAGTGTTCTTTTCTGTTGATTTCCAGGTCAACTGGACCTGCCACTGCTGACTGTGACACAATGTGGCACAAATCTTTGTGTGGAGCTTCAGTTTCCCAAGTTGTATAAATTAAATATGTCCCAATATCATCAGGACATGTACAACAGCAGTCTTAAATATAAACTTAACATTAAGATCAACGGTGCAGACGTACAGATGCAAGAATGTGTAAGTGAGCTGTTTTGGATCAAAAGCACAATGTTTCTAAGCTTGTAAAACACAGTCACGATTTTTTGATCAGAATCTTGTTTTATTGAACACACACATTAAACATAAAGAGTGATGGTGGAAGAAATAACTGAACCACCTTTGGCAGAAAGCTCTTAAGATTAGACCTGTACAAAGTTCAGAAGGAACTTTAGGCCATTTGTACGATGTCTAGTGTGAATGTCTCTCCTGTCATCTCTCAGCAGCTCTGTTGGGCTGAGGTCTTGTTTCTAACTGTGTCACTACACAAGCTGGAATTTGTGTCTCTAAAGTTAATCTGTAGTAGATTTACTTTGAAGTCCTCCTTCATCACCCAGCTTCTTCTGAACTGCCACTGGTGGACCACCACCTTGATATTATCTTGTAGGATGTCTTAATAAATTTGGGAATTCATTTTCCAAGCAAAAGAGACCCAAATCATGATCCACCCTGCACCTCAGTTCGCTTTTAGGATGATATTTTCAATGTAAACACTGCAGATCTGGTATTCACATGCACTTACATCAGTGGATTTATCCACCCATGCTGTAATCACACAAATTAAATGAGCTTTTTTAAGTAACACATTGTGTTGATGTGATGTGATGATGTGTTGACACAGTTATGTGAGCAAGTTGTTGGAGGCCCCGCTAAGAAAATATCTTCTAGCAAGTCATGTTTGAATAATTATTACCAGAGTTGTAAAACAATGTTTGTATAGAAAATTGGTAGTAAAATGGTCTTATTAGATAAAGAAATGTGACTTTTCCTTTTCCAGTGCTCACTCATTGTCACAAATAGCTAATTTTAGTATTAAGGTAACATCCAGATTATTGAGAAGTCTATATATGTTGTTACTGTTATCACCTATTATTATCTATACTACATGATGAAATAAAGTAAGGTTGCACAAAAAACAATGAAGAGGTGTGTACTGGTTAGAAATTCTAAACATAATGAATCCAGCAGCCATAAACCAGTTTCTAATGTGGGTTCTTGTGGTTTGATTTGATAGAGTATGTGTTTATTGTCTTTTTTTTTTTTTACTCAAACCCATTTAACGTTAATTTTGTTTTTGTGCACTGTAAGGAGATCCACTATCTACAGAAACATATTGTCATGCCCGTGTTCCCTGGCAAATCATACTGTGTCTCAGTCTGCTTCTGGAACAAGCTCATCCCCAAGGTGTCCAACTGCAGTAAACATGAATGTGCTGACATCCCTGGACTCTTCTCTACTGGTATGTGTCACGCCTTACTCTGCTTTTTTCTGCTGTTGCTAACATTGTGTGTCTTAACGCCTTTTTGTAGATGGTGGGGTAGGAAAAGTTTACCTTACTTTATGTTTGTCTTTTCTTTATAGTTTTTCCTCCACCCTAGTGTGAGTTTAAACGCTCTATTGTATTTCTTAATTAGTCTGGCGTCATCTGAATGTGTTGGCTTAATGCCTGAATGAGCACCCTGAACGCATGTCAGAAATGCAGACAAATTTTCAACAATTCTTCACTGTATGCAGTTGCATTAACGGGTAGCCACTAGGCTTCTGACTAAGCAAATTCAGAATGTCAGGGAGAAAACATGGGAGTTGTGGCGTTAACAATGAAATATCCAGGCTACAAGAACATGTACAGTTAAATTCAGTCATGTTCAAGTCAGTCTCAGGTATAGTAATAGGATGAAAGTAAATTTCATGTCAGTCATGTTGTTGATGAGAGATGGTTCAGATAGAAGTATATAGAGAGTGATAGACTGGTCAACCAGACTGTAAGACACACACAACCTGTCAAGGAATTAAATTGAGCACTTGATTCTTCTTAAAAATCTATATGTCTATAATTGTGTGAAACTAATATAATGTCTTGTGGATAATAAATATTACATGTGTACAGTGTCACAGGGCCGTGAAGGAACATTAGTGGTAGTGGCCGCTGTGTTAACAGATTAACTAAAACTACAATGTTACACAAGTTGTGTCTGTAAAGAGCTAATGTCTAGTGTTTGTTGTATGTGTCCTCTCCTCTATGCAGACCTATGGATTTCAACTGTGCCGTGTGTGTTGGTGCTTGTACCTGTGGTAATCGTGGCCTTCCTGTTCTGTACTGGTTTCATTGGTCTGAGTAAGAAGCCGCTGCCACCAGTCCTGGTAAGTCGAGTTTAATTTACCTGTAGTGTGGGAGTGAAGTTCTACCAGTATTTGTAGTGGAAGGTATTTGTTATTTTGGGGGTTTTTTTATGAAACATAAGTGGTTACATTACTGGAAAATGAAGTCAAAACATTAAACTTAACTTATATGCTGAACGCATTAGTAAGCAAAAGATTTCCCTAGAGATGTCAATTCACAAGACTTCATTGTGACCTTAAAAGGACAATTTTAATTGAACGCGTTTTTCCAGGTAAACCAACCGATTCATACGTAGTAGACCAAAATAAGGGATTGTAGTAAAATTATTATGTAATGTGAATTTTTTTGAGGTGTATGGTGTAAAATTTAAATAAAATTTAAATAAAGGACAGATTCACTGTTACTGTAGTAACAGTGAATCTATTACTGTATCTGTTACTGTAGTAACAGTGAATCTTGATTTATTAATGGAGCTAAAACACTAATACAGACTTTCAGTTAAATGTCATCAGAAAACAGAAAAGAAAGGCCAAAGTCACCACAAATATTTTAAATAAAAAAAAAAATGATGATACACCCTGGGGAAATAAAGAGACTGCAGACTACAGTTACCTAGTTTTTGACTTTTCTAGGTTTCATGCGTTTATTGTATCAAAAACACATTCTAGTACAGTTTCTGTGTAATCAGAAAGTATAAAGACTCTTAGATGTATGACTTTTGTTTTTGTTTTTTTACTCGGTGATTTGAATAGCACCAAATTTCTGTGGTTTTTTAGATTTGTCTCTATGAATTACTGCAAAGTGACAAAATGAATAAAAGCTCAAATTGTCAAAAACATCAAAATGAAATCTAAAAACAGATGGGATTTTGAAATCATTCTTAAAGCTGTAATTTAAAAATCAAATCTTCTGGTATCTTTTTCTTTACTAAAGAGTAAACGCTTTATTTGTGGTTTAAGTGCAAGCGCTCATACTGTTTTCTGAGTAAAGTAACAGGAAAGAGCAGCAGATGAAAACCTACTTGAGCGAAACACACACATTTAATACAAAGTGAAATGTGTCCTGGTTGTTGTGTGGTATAAGAAGAAATGTATACAAAGGCAAAAAGTTGCAGACAGCCCTGCAAGTCTTAGTGTTAACAACTAAGTCTTAGTGTTTTAGTACCACTGGTGTGTTTTAGGTCTTAATCACATATGTCTATGTTGGTCCCTGCCTGTCAGGACCAACCAGCTGCTCAACATGTGAATATGGTGCAGTTTAAAAACATTTAAAGACATTTTGACAATGCTGACACTAAAATCTATAATATGTTATTTATGTATTGCTTTTAAGGATAGTCAAAGACACAAAGCCAGTAAAACAAGTAGCAGGGGAAGATCACTAAAACGTAATTTGAACATGCACAGGCTTGACTTGAGAAAGCCCTCTGGATAGAAGGGCGAAACGTCGTCAAGAAACCTACTAAGTCCAGTTGCTATTAGATAAACCTTTTTGAGATAACCATGACCTGGATGACTGAGAACCTTCACAGATAAACATGCACAGGCTTGACCAGTGAGAATTGTGTCTTTGGGAAGGTTTGAGAGTGTGGGGGGCAACAGCGTCACTTCAGGTCATTTGCTGATTCTGTGTGGCACAGATAAGAGATTAGATTAGAACTGACTAAAGGTTTGGATGTAGTTTACTGAGCACCCTGGAAAAGCGAATGCTGATGCAGTAGTCAATTCTGGATGTGACAGAACCATAAATTTGTTTTTCAGCTGAAAATCTAAATCTTATTGTGTTGATGATTCACATTCATTTTCTTCAACATGACTTTTGAAGTCTGCCAAACACATGTAGGAACAGGTTTGTCTAGTGTTCTTCAGAATGAAATGCTGACATTACAGAATGCACATTTTTTATGGCAGTGAGATAAAAAAAATTTGGTTATAATGGATGTCTATGTGGCATTTGTGGCCACGAAGGTGTCCAGAGGGAGTATTTGACACTATGTTAAAAATAATAATTTTGTTGCTAACCATATATATATATTTAAATATATATTGAAATAATTTTAATTAACATCTGTCCCTTACATAGAAGATTAATACAAATAATTAACCTGTAATTTAAAGGATTGAAATCCAGAAATTAATTGAATGTATGGTAGTTTTGAGCTGGGGGGAAGTGTTTTAGGTCATTTATGAAAAAGAAAAAGCTATTGTTAGATGATTTTATAGCTGCCTTGTGCGTGTACACTTTTGGCATCATCGCAAAGGTATGTTTTTTCATTAGCATTAGTGCAGAATCACCTTATTAAATAAGCAGCAGTAGCTTAATGCCATTACCTGACAACTCCCATTTTGTTATTGCATTTGGCTGTTACACACCCCACCCTCCAGACTGCTGCTCCCACAATGCACACACATTAGTAAGCTGTTACTCTGCTCCTTACATCATATCTTTTATATAGTTTGGGCATATATGAAATACAAATGTCCTTTTAAGTTTTAAATAATATCACTTTGACTTAATTCTAATTAATTACTGTGAAGAAATATGTTTCGCACGCCTCAGGGAACTGGGTCTCAGTTAAAGGTGGATGAAGGTGATTTATAAACATGTGAGCTTTACAGGTTAAGCTCAGATATTTTTCAGTTAGCAGTCAACGCTCAGTTTTGAAACCTTAAAGTCATATTAGTATTTGCTTTATTTTATTACAGCATGCTGTGGTAAAGAAACTTTTATGCATGTGGGTGTTGTTAAGCTTGTGTTATTTGTGGTGTTGTGGGATTTGAACCTGCCTCATATGACATGGGGTGCGGTTTCATGTTCCATTAATATTTGCCTAAAGTGAGCAGGCTGACGGAGAGAGATAGAGGGTAATTTCCACACAACAGGGCTCATGTGTTCCCAATCAGTAAAATGTGAACAGTGAAGGGGACATGTGGCTATTGGTTGCTCACCATGAGTTTCTTTTTCAAAACTCACCCAGTACTTCTTACAATCTCACTTCCTTTAATATGATTCAACAACGTTTCCACTGTTGGGAAATACTTGGCTTGATAGCACAGCTTAATTGTTGTTAAATGTCAGAACAAGTTAGTACATGTGAGCCACGCTCACTGGGTTCTCCCTAGGTTCTCAGGTATGGCGTTATATTCGAACAAAACACGATATTTTGAGCACAGAAAATGTAAACTGAGCAAGCAAAAATTCATTTTGTGCTCAACAAGTGTCTAAGTGTCTGCTATTAACCATAAAAACACTCACTTTCTGGACATTCACTCTGAACATAACTACTACTTTTATACTACACTGTAAATAAATTTTTACTTGCTCAGTTTACATTTTCTGTGCTCAAAATATCGTTTTTTGTTCGTACAAATAGTGACACAAAGATAACGCCATACTCGGAGAGTTTAGATGCTGTCTGTCAGAGGGGGTTAATACCTTTGTACAATATAAGATTAATAAATCATCAATAAGAGATAGATGTTTATCTGCTCCAGTTAGAGGTCTGAGAGCTGTGCCATTATGGGGTATTATATGTATTACATGCTGTGTTTCCTCATGGCCAATGAGCTCAGTTGCACAGGTTGACTCTTGTCTCTTGACTCTTATATCATTAGAACTTGTAGGTCGAGCTAAACTGATGACTACTACATTATTAGTGATAATAATAATAATAGGCTTTATTTCTACATTTGACCCATCCCCCGTTGGGGGGAGCCGTGGGCAGCCACAGGGGGCACCTGGCGAGGTAGAAGACGCACTTGGTATCGGGGATAGGCTGGGAGTCTGGCTGGGATGTATATGCAATGTTTGTAAAAATGACCTCTGTTAAAAACACAATGAAATGTCTACTAATGTCAGACAAACCGAACATACATTTACATATTACATGTTTTATACAGTGTAGTATGAAAGTAGTGGTCATGTTCAGAGCGAATGTCCAGAAAGTGAGTGTCTGATGTGTTTTAATATTGTAGAGAAGATGTGGGAGATGAGGTCAGTGCAGCTGTAAATTGTGGTGTCTCTGATTTTTCTTGACCTGGATTACTTTTACTTTACTTTGCTTGGCAGACGCTTTTATCCAAAGCGACTTACAGGGAGCTGGCGCTGGGTGTCTGGCTCAGAGACACACCTTGTAGGGGATAGACTAGGAGTCAGACGGGGTTTTTAACTTGCAACCTTCTGCATCCCAGTCTGATGCTATCAGGCAAGATAGGCATGAGGCAAAAGAGGAGGAGTAGGATTAACTTGATGTGCTGGTGTCTTTGCAGTGTGGATAAATGTATCAAAGTGGTTAGACCCAGCTGTGTCTGTCCAAGAACATCATAAGATTATTGTTCAGTGTTCTTTGTCTATACCTCTTGTTATCAGAATCAGCTTTCAGAATCAGCTTTATGGTCGTTTCTAGCTTCTCTAGGACAATACAGACAGAAAACAAGCACATGAAAAATAATAAATAAAAGACAAATTATAGCAAGACAGTGTGTGTGTTTGTGTGTGCAGTTTGTGTCCATATAGCAGCAGCAGTCAGTTCTTCACTAGTGATATTGCCTGGGGGAAGAAACTGTTCTTATGTCTGGTGGTCTTAGCAAACGTAGCTCTGTAGCATTTGCCAGAGGGGAGAAACTGGAAGAGGTTGTGTCCGAGGTGTGAAGAGCCTGTGGTGATTTTCTCTGCCCACTTTCTGGCCCTTGAGGTGTACAGGTCCTGGAGAGAGTTAATTTTTTGAGATAGGAATTTTGGGTTTTCATGAGCTGTATGCCACAATCATCAATATTAAAACAAATGAAAGGCTTGAACTACTTCAGTTGTGTGTAATGAATCTAAAATATATGACAGTCTAATGTTTATCAGTACATTACAGAAAATAATGAACTTTATCACAATATGCTAATTTTTTGAGAAGGACCTATTCTTTCAAAAATCATACAATGTGATTCCCTTGATTTATTTGACATTCCATCTCACAGTTAAAGTGTACCTATGATGAAAATTACAATCAGTGGCTGCCTAAAACTGTAACTCATTAATTTCACCAGACAACAAGGATAAACACTTAATCCCTTACAAACACTGACTGGCATCATGACCCTACAGCACAATGACATGAAAAACTACAATGACAAAAAATATGCTAATTTTTTGAGAAGAACTTGTATTTCTCATTCATTGTCTTGGAATTTCCACCACAGTTATCAGTCATAACAACTTCCCAAATTCCTGGTTTTTGATTTAAAGAATTTAAATTAAGTTGATTCACTGACTTCCACTTTGTCTTTCTTTCTTTTTCTCCCTGTTAGACATCTGTCCCTCACAGAGAAAATGTTCTCATCAACGCAGCCAGCAGCCTGACTTTGTCTTCCATCCAGACTGTTAAAGCAGCGCTGCCCTCTTCAGGTAAAAGGAGGCACAAACAGTCATCGTCAGACGAGAGCGACGGGGAAAGTGAGAGCACCGAAGGAGATTATAATCTGCGGGTTGGCACCAACCTCCTGTCCTCCTCCTCCTCTTCATCTTCATCATGTTTGTCAAATCCTGTAGGTCCGGCGCCTGAAGCTCAGCCTCTTCTCTCCTCAAACCAAACATCATACTCCTCAGAGACACTGTCTACTTCTACACAGAGCCACACGCTGAGCACACACAGAGATCGAGGGACAGTGGGGGCAGCTAACCCGCAGGAGGAGGAGAAGGAGGAGGAAGAGAGGAAGGTGGCGGAAGAGGAGGGGAGCCAGGATGTGAACCTCCTCACATTAACCTTCGGCAGGCATGAGGCAGAGAAGGAGGAAGAGCAGGAATCACATATGGATGTTGCAGAAGCTGTGCAAGAGACTCCCTCTGTCTCCGAGGAAGAAGGCATCACTTCAGTTCAACCCTCTCAACCTAGGGACATCAGTGACACTGCCATAGAAACAGCACTGTGCTCTGTTGATGAAGAGGACGATGAGGAAGACGATGATTCTTCTGGATATATGGGGCGTCCATGCACAGCTGTCTTCCACAAGTTGTTATAGATAAAAAGAGAAGAGCACACACTCGGCACAGACATTCTTTGACATTCTATTATCTGTTTCCTTGTGTCCACACTCATGTTGACATGTAAGTTATAAACAAGCATGAACTGACATTTAGATTTACTGACTTTCTTTGACCTGTTTTACACACATTCCCTTAGATGTATCATCATCATCATCCTCATTAACTTTACATCTAAACCTCCTCAGTATTCAATGCTGTAAGAAGCAGTTATTCAGCCTGTAGAAACCAAACAATGTAGTTCTTCCCTTTCCATTTCACTTCATGCAGGAGAGCATTTTTGACAGGTTGTCTTGGCAAGGAGTAGAATGAGACTTCTTTAATGAGCAGCTAGAAGACCAATAGTTAGCCTAAAATCCCTTAATTAAAATAAGGAGGAAACTATGGTGGTGCAGGTGTTGGTAACTAAAGTACACTTTTTAACTCACTCTTTAAATATGCACTGACAGTACTGTATTACTGATATAAAACCAACATTTTCTGCTCCATCATTTGATACCTAATGAAACAAGGCATTTTTCTTTCTTTTTATTGTCATTTTATAATGAAGCCAAAACAACTGGCAGGTGAATCAATTGTGCTGATTAGTGAGTGTGGGTGTTCATTTAGCTCATTACTGAAGTGTTAAACTATCTTTGTTGAACTTAATGGAATGAATTTATGGATAATATGAATGTGCAGTTTACAGCTTGTCAGTGTTTATTCATATTAATGCTTCACATGTTGCATCAGGACAGTTGTTTGAATCATGTATTATCACACGTTTAATCATTACAGTCAACAAATGTATAGATGATACTTTTATAATAATTTTATACTTACTGTGAAATCATATTGCTCAGTGTCCAGCCATAATCATGTACATTTCTCCTTACCATTTTATGTTATATATCATGTATGAAATGGTGAATAAAAGTTACTCACGTGAGAAACGTTAAGTGACTCCACTGGGAACCAGTCGCTGTCCACCTACTGTGACAACTCAGTAGTGCTCATGCAGAACACAGGGAGGGACTTCAGGGGAAATAGAAACTCACACAGTGCACAGGATAACACACGGTGTCCCAACCCCCACATGCACACCCCCCACCGCCCTCCCATCCTTCGCTATATGTTTCATGTTCTAACCCAAAAAACAGCAGCTTTATCATTTTGTGTCACTGCGAGCACCAGCACAGTTCATGGAGGGATGATGCAGCTGTGGATGTTTCTTCTTCTTCTGCATTTACACCATGGTAATTCTCCCAGGACTCAAGATGGGGAGGAAGTGGGGAGTTTAAATGGTGACTATATCACATAATGTATGTTTGCACTGAGCTGTTGATGTACCAGAGACCTTATCAGTATGTCAAAGTGCACTGTGTGTGTGTGTTGGACTGACTGTGTCTGACTAGATTTTATGTCTCTTGACTTGTACGTTTGACGTGTTTGTGTGAAGATGTTGGCAGTAGCATTCAGGTCACAGCACTTCTGTGAAACCTGGTGTACTGCAGTGCTGAAGTTTCTCTTGTTCAGGGTTCTGAAGGGACAAAGACAGAACAATGTGATTGAAATACTTCCTTTTTCTCTTTGTGTATTTTCTCCCCCCCTCACCTGCAGTGATGTGTCTTTTCCTCCCCGCACCTTCAAGTGTATCCATCTCTTCCTTCAACATGCAGCACATACTCCGCTTCTTGCCGGACCCCAGGACCCCCCCTGACACCCACTTCACTGCTGAAATCGTCCGCCCCAGGTACTCACAGGCTCCACTAATGAAAGAGTGGAACTAAAGATCCGTATTTATGAAGCTCTGGTGTACTTTCTATCTGTTGAGGTTCTGATTTCTGAACCAAAAATAACACAAATGATGAATCATCAGATATTATCCACCTGATTCCTACAGTGAAAAAGCAACAGTTGTGGTGGAGAGGGGGTCAGCATGGACGCTCTAACTGGTCTACACAACAAGATGTGATATACCTCTCCGTCATGACCAGCATGCTGACACCTGTGCACCACAACATTAAGACCAGCACATGGGCTTAATGAGAAACAGAACTGTGTTGGATTTTTATGTGCACACTCTTCGGCATAGGATTAATATTTGCTAAGGATTAAAGACCAACGACAGTTGCTGGTTTTGTAAATATTTGATGTGACGGTGAAACGGGACGTACTCATTGTATCTTGATGCTATGCCATCCCATCAGTGTAAATGCAGTTTTTTCTATACTGCAGCACTGCACCTTTTTTAGTGAATTAGAATGTTTCATTTTTGTTTTTGAAGCAAGTCTAAACCTTCTGACTAAGCACTTTCTTTTTTCAGTAAATGTGTACTTAAGGTAATGAGTGATTTCTTGTATCAGAATGACACATCCTGCCCGCTAAGATGTGGTTAAAGTTATGTTTTGGGATGACAGCAATCTTACCACAGTTCCTAGCTTAACATCCCCTTTTCTCAGAATTTCCTTTTGCTTTGTAGGAAGAATCTATGGAGACCAGTGTCAGGTTGTTCAGAGCTGACAGCTGGACAGACATGCAACCTTACCAGAGTGTTCAAGGACCCGTATGATCATTACAGAGCTCGCGTCCAGGCCTTCACATCTTACCAGACATCCAACTGGACTCTGTCAGAGTGGTTCCAGCCCTTGTCAAACAGTGAGGCACCAACAACACAATAACACACGCATTTAAAGTGATGAACATGTGGCATCCATCTTTGTTTTGTTTCTTTGATAAAGCACAGTTATTTGTCCTGTGATGAATCAGCTCCTGGCTCGCTAAAAGGGAATTATTCTCTCCCCATAGCTGTGTTGGGACCTCCTGATGTGAGCGTGTCAGGCTGTGGGAACTGTTTGATTGTGCAGCTCAAAGTCTCAGCCTGGGAGCTTCAGGAGGGCCTGCAGCTGAAAGACCTCTACAGAGGAGTCATCTTTCTCGTGCAAAGGACCAGGGATGGAGCACAGGTGTGTGGCAGGCTTCAAAGTGCACTGTATATATGTAATCTATTACATGACTGTTACAAGTACGTGAAAACGGATCAACAGCATCATCTTCAGATCTAACGCGTCTCTACAACAGGGAGCTGTTCCTGAAGTTTTTATAATTTTATATAAGATAAATATTTAGCCGTACATGATTCTTTAGTCCACCACATTAAAACATCCCATCAAATCAGCATAAGTATTTTACATGACCTGTGTCTCATTAAAATTGTGTCACAAAACCAACATAACCCTTTTCTGTTGTAAACCCTTTTTTAACATATTTCAGCTCTTTGTTTTGTTACAAGGTTTTTTAAAGGCTTTATATATATAAGAAATTCCAGCAATACAGGAAAACCGACTTTTGCATGAGTGGTAGCGAAGAAGGTGAGTAAGGAAGCAGTTTGTTGACTGCTGATCTTGGTGTGCAGCTCTCACTGTTCCACTGCTGCTGCACAGTAACAACAGAGGTGAACTCACCTAGTTCACTGTTTAGACTCAACCTCAGTATTTGTGCAACATTTTAATCTTATAGGACAGCAAGAGTGCCTGTCAGTGAAGCAATAGTTAGCCTGTCCACTCTGTGCAGCTGCTTATCACAGGCCATATACACACACACAACACTGTGTTAACGTTTCCAGGCTGCAAAATATGACTTCTGCATTCATTCCATTCCCGGGGGGAGCTCAGTTTCCCACTCAAGGACACACCTGGTATGGGGAATGGGCTGCCACCTTTTGCATCCCAGTCAGATGCTTATCCCATTGAGCTACCAGGCTGCCCAGCAGTATCATCAGCATGAGCACACAGTACCTAGCTAACGTATATATGCTGAGGCTATAGAGATAGAATATGGAAAAAATGATTTGATCTTTGTGGCATTTATCATCCATGATTAACCAGAAAATGTCTGCACATTCATTCTGTGTCAGACTGCGTGTTTACTCCACTCCATATTTAGGCAGCATGGAAAACTAAGAAATACAAAAAGCAAACTAACAAAGCAGCTCTCTTTCATTTCTTTGAAGGGGGCACAGAAGGCCAATCAGAATATTGAGAGAAACACGTATGTAGGTTTATCTATAGCCGAGAGCAGTACTGGCTTCCCTCAGATTGCTGATGTTTATCACTCGGTTTTGTGCGGTTTTACCCACGTCTTCCGCTTTTCAGCCCGTGTTTGTCTGTGTTCAAGAAAACACTCGACCAAAGGAAATATTATCTGTTAAGTTAATCTTCTCACTTCACATCTTTGTTAGTTACAGTGTGTTAAAGGTAGTGAATGAATATTTACTGCTATTTTGGACTTAGACTCCATAGTAGGGATACACACAAATGATCTGTAGTGACTTCCTGTTACTGCATAAGGTTCAGAAGCTTCCACCACACGCAGCTTGGGTCTTGTTGCATTTCCTGTTCTGAACACCTGGCGTGCAGCAGCTCTTTCTTGGGAAAAATACAGCACTCTGGCATACAAAGTGTCTTGCTTGATCTTTTTTTTAAGCAACAGCAACTCTTTTTTATGAATTACAAGAAACAGCTGAAACAGAAACAACAGAATTTGAATCACCTTTTCCATAAATACAGCAAGACACTGAACCTCCATAATAGTGCCAACATGTACTCTGTACTGCAGCTGTGTGACAATACGCTCCCTAAGGAGATCAATAAATGATCGCAACATAACTCATTTTTAAGGTATGTTGTGTTTTCTAACACTTGAATGACTATTGCTGTCCTAGAGCATCACCAGACCACCACCATTTTCCCTGTATGCAGGACGTTCTCTTCTGTGTGCCCTTCATTCTTCTTTCTTTAGACTTTCTTCCAGCTTATGTGGCTTATTTAAATGATGTTGAGCTTATTGGAGCCAATGTTCTGTGCTTTTGGCTTTCCTTCATCTGCCTCCTCAGAAATCTGGTTGCAGCCCCTGGTAGTTTTCTTTTTCTGCCACGCTCAGGTAAAGTATGTTGTGGACCTCAAGAACCAGGATTGGCCACCCTTGATCTACACAAAAAGCTTTCTGCCAAACTTTACCTATTATTTTACTCTAGTCTCTTTGTGAATCAAACATTATCTAAAACGGTTTTGAGGATGCATGTGTGTATTTTGAATGTGAACTCATTGCTCTTCTTACTGTGTTTCAGTTCACACTGAATTTGCCTTACAACAACAAGAATGTGATCACACACCTGCAGACAGGTGCCGAGTACTGTGTGACTGTCTCTGCGAAAGGAGCCTTTAATTCTATCACTGTCCCAAGTAAACCTCACTGTGCCTTCACCAGCCCTCCTTCCCCCAAGAGCTCAAGCACACGTACGTCACTGTTACTTGACTCCAACAGTCACCGTCCTCCAATGAAACCTAGATAATGCTGAGCCAGTTAACTTGAACATGTTGAATGATGAGGCGCAGCCATCATCTAGCTAAAAGGTTGAAATGTCACAATTAGTTACTTGCTAATAAAAAACAATGTTAAAAAACATTACACAAAGGATTTTATAAATAATAAAAGTTATCATAGCAGCAACTGTTTAATGGTGTCAAGGTCAAACATCAGAAAAAAACATAATTCTGTTACAATATAACATGAGTGGAGAACAGTGCACATCCATGGTCAATGCAGCACCTTTCTGGATGGAGTGACTTACTTTACCAACATCCTGCTGTCTGATCAAAGGAATTTCCAGTGTACAGTAGTAAGTTGTCTAATATCATGAGTGTGTTTCACACAGACAAACCATACATCATGTTTCTGTCCTTCTGTTTTACAGTTGTCTTCAGCTTGCTTGGTGTGTTCTGTGCACTAGGGATCCTCTTCACTGGATTAGTGGTTTATGGTGCCCTAAACTTGGAGCTAATAAGACAGCACCTGCCTAGAAGACTGGTAAATAATCCAACTTTGTTGAAATTTCAGTTCAAAATCTTTTCTTGAGCTTTTGACTCTATTTACTTTATGTGTACAACGATTGAAAGCCTTCACAGTCTGAGGAGACCTTACTGTTCTATTACTGAGCTAATTAAGATCATGCTTTAAATTAAATAAAGCAACATATCAGTAGCCATCAGTATCATAAAAAGTCAGCAGGACTCTTTTTGTCAAAGGACGTGAACCCGCAAAGCAGCAGACTGACACTGCTTTGAACCTTGTTGCTATTTTATTAGTGTTTTTTGAAAATAATGAGACGTGGGGTGGTTTATTATGACTAGTGTCATTTTCCCTCTCCAGTTAAACATCTTCATCCATAGACGTTCAGCGTGTGAATACTCAGGTCGGTTCTTAGCTATTCAGCTACATGGCTCCGCCAAGTGCCTCCTGACTCCCCGCAGCCCAGTTCAAGCACTGAAGAATGGCACTCATGGAGAAGAGAACAATCGTGCACTGGCAGCAATGTAAAAAGTGTTGGCGAGAGAGTTTGTTTTGTCTGAAAAAGTACCTTAAATGTTAGTGTGACATGGTCTTAGTATAGGCTCAGGATGTCCAGCAGAGCTGATGTACTATAGGAATTGTAAAATTTCAGTTTATACATGAATCTGTGTTTTAATAAAGTGCCATGTTTGTTTTTTAAATGATGCTATCCATACTATTCCATACCCGGAACACATGAGCAAAGCAGTGCCTTTTTTCAACACTCCACACTGTTACAGATGTCACAGAAACATATCTCTTCACAGTACATTGTGTTTTATTCCACAAATATTTTCAGGAAGTACACAGGGTTGTTGATGTTGATATTTTCATTATGGTCGTGCAATACTGTGAAACAACCCTAGTTCCTAAAAAGCTGGAAGTCTGTGTAAAATGTGAACTATTTTATTCACAAGAGAACATAGAAAAGGCATCAAATGTTTAAACTTTTACATGTTTTTTATGTAGATTTTACACAGCATCCCAACTCATTTGGTTGTTTTTTCACTGCTGTGAAGTCGAAATCTCTCAGATGACAGGTACTTTATTATATATGTATGTATATATGTATATATATATATATATATATATATATATATATATATGTGTATATATATATATATATATATATATATATATATATATATAT
>JAUMHF010000013.1:14536267-14546909 GCA_032359275.1 Microctenopoma steveboyesi
GCCTTGAGATAACTTTTGTTGTAAAATGGCGCTATATAAATAAAATTGAATTGAATTGAATTGAATTGAATTGAATTGAGTCTGCTAAGAAGAACTTTAGTATAATTTACAGGGTATGAATGATTTGTTTTGTGTACTGTGAATGACTGATTGATTAGTATTTTGACCCTGTAACTCATGATTACATCACTCAGGGATTATTGTCTTTGATCTTCTGCTTTGTGTGACTTTCTTTGATCAACTGGTTTGATTGAGCAATGTTTGTAGGGATGATGTGGAACCACGTGTGTCAGCTGATCATTAAGTAAGGAGCAGTTACCACAACACAACACAATTTACTGGACAGTGGTTAAAGGGATATTAATTGTACCTACTAACTTACTAACATAATTAACATAAGCTTGCAATTGTAATGATTTGTATTAGTGACATGCCATAGGTATGTTAAAGGGTTGTAGAACTGCATTGTGTTGTGTCTTTTTAATTTTTTTATTAGATTTCATCAGGCACCAAATTCCAGGGTGTCCACCTGGTCCCTCCACATCAACTCTCTACACAAGAAAGCCTAAGAGCATCTCTTCTTCCTGGGAAGACTGAGAAAGGCCCAGCTTCCACCACCGATCCTGACCACCTTCTATAGAGGGACTATCGAGAGGATTACTGTCTCGTTTGTGAATTGTGCCACCCTCTCTACCTTTAAGACTAGACTTAAAACTTTCCTGCTCCTGTTGCTATGTAAAGTGCCCTGAAATTACTTTCCTTATGATTTAACGTTATACAAATAGGGAGAGCCAAAGGTTTGGTGAGCATCTGTTGTGTGGAAGCACGCCAATTGAAAAGAAGTAACAACTCAATACTTTAACATGGAAGTGTAGCAGTACAGAGAATGAGTAAACTCCAAACTACGTGACCGCCTAGAGCTGCACTTGCTGGGCAGCAAATGCAGAGCAAGATAGAGCAAGAGAGAGCAAGAGAGCTTTCTGCTATTATCCACTATGCGGCCTGGTTGCTCAGTGGCTTAAGTGTCAGACTGGGCTGCAGAAGGTCGCAGGTTCAAAACCCCCATCTGACTCCTAGTCCATCCCCTACCAGGTGTGTCCTTGAGCCAGACATCTAGCGCTAGCTCCTTGTAAGTCACTTTGGATAAAAGTGTCTGCCAAGCAAATTAAAGTAAATCTCAGGAACAGCAAAATGTACACAACAGTGAAATTCAAATCTGTATTTTTTTATTATGATATAATATTCATCCTTGTGCATAAATGTTATATCCTTACCTTTCACTTCCACATGTGAAAAGTTTGCATCAAGTTGGCATCCTAAATGATACAACTGGTTGAAATATTCTGCTTAAAACCTCAGTGAAAACTAGAGTAAACACAAGAGTAACAGGTGACAGGCATCCACTGTCTTCCTCGCGCTCAGTGTGAGAATAGGCATAAATCACATCTACAAAGACAGTGTGGCTCAGGTCAGAGATGGCAGCTGAAATATTTAGGTTTAGATAATCATTTTGTTTTTTTAGTGTTGTGGAGCAAAGTGTGTTTGAACCCAGCTGTGTTTGAACAGTGCTAAACACAGCAATTAAATTTTTTAGATATCTTTAAGAGATATTTATTGTCATTATGCGTTACACATAACGAAATTTAGTTTGGTGGCTATCGGTTTCAGTAAAAAAAATAAACAGCACATGCACACAAAACAACAATGGAATAATAAAAACGAAGACAATTATTGCAGCAAAAATAAAAGAATTAAGTGACAAGTAGATAATTGACAAACTTTCATGCTAAATATTAGCAATTTAACAGAACTAGTGTCAATGTTTGTGCTAAATATTAGCAATTTAACAGAACTAGTGTCAATGTTTGTGCTAAATATTAGCAATTTAACAGAAAAGCAGCATGCTGTCTAGCAGTAGTCCATGAGGGTATGTGAGGGTGAGGGTGTTAACTACATTATCATAGGTTCAAATTAAACCACAGACATATTAAAGGGTGTTTGGACTAGTCAGAACTCCAATTAATTATACTGTTAATTGGCACATTTAAAATATAACTTATTAATATTTTGGATATTTCAAACTACACATTAACCTCATAATTGTCATGACTCAGTTGGAGATGTTGTGACCAGTCAGATATATGTTTAAGATATCTACAACTGTAAAGTCATTTAGGAACAGTTTCTGACAACACTGCCACTGCTCAACAGAACCGAACATTAAAACTGTCAACATGTGACCATGCCTAGTAGGCTCTTTTATTTGTTCAACAATTAAAAAGAAAATGACACCGTGCCTAATGCAGTACAGTCAGCTCAGATAATTAGTATCTGTTCCTAACAATACAAGTTCATGGGGTCAATCACACTTGTTCTTGCTGTTAAAAAAATGTTTATAAAACCGAAGTTACACACATAAAATTGTGCTCTAATGAATTTGGAAGGCTCTACATCTCAGCCTCATCCCTGTGTCATGTTATCCTCCAGATTGTCTCCTGCGCGTGTGCCTCCTTCCTCTTTGCAGCTCTTTACGTGCCTCAGCTCTGCTCTTTCAGTAATAACAGAACATTCTCCTGCTTCACAGTGCATCAACACATAATTTCTGTTGACTGTAACTGAGAGAAGCTGCTGCATCCATCGACTTTCTGCTAACAATGCACTCATTTGTTTCTGCATCGAAGCCTTTATTTTGCAGGTCAGTGCAGGTTACTCTTTGCACTTCTGAGCACAGAAGACAGCAGAAGCTCTAATGGGCTGGTTAATTTACTGACCTGTCAATCATGTGTGAATGGAAACACCTCGATACGAGAAATATTCTGTCTTTTTCCGTTTAATGCAACACTTGCAAATATCGTGAAACCTAATGTGTGAACCTGAAAATCAAATTATCTGATTTGATTGAAAACAGACAGTTTTTAACACATTTCAGGGTTATATATTTTAACATGAGAATATGGAAAATAAAAACACTTTGATTTAGCTAATTAAATAAATAGGCTCTTTGGATTTAATAATTCAGATTCTTCTTTGTTATGCATCTACAAGCTTCTCACAGCTGATCATCTAGAGCTGATTCAGACTGAATGGGAGCAATCTGCAATACTGGCTTTAGAAAGCATTTTAGAAAATTGCATTAAAACATTATTCACTACTCGCAGCTTCATTCACTGAGCACGTGGGTGACATCTGCTGGTGTGGTGAATGATTGACACTAAATTACACACACGGCAGAGTAAATCTGTGTTCAGTGTGCTGTAATAAAACTATCACTTGATTGTCCTCTGTGTGTACTAGGGGAATTGAGCGGAAGTGAAAAGGTGCAGAGCATCGTTTCACCCATGTTAAATTTATTTGTAGAACATCAAAGTTTCAAAGCTCCACCTATGCCTTTTCTGGGCAGAAAGTTAAATAAATGAGTCAGCATTTTTAAGTCTGTGTTAGAACAATGATTTCCTACATGTTACTTTACTTTGCTTGGCAGATGCTTTTATCCAAAGCGACTTACAGGGAGCTAGCGCTGGGTGTCTGGCTCAGGGACACACCTGGTAGGGGATAGATTAGGAATCAGACGGGGTTCGAACCTGCAACCTTCTACATCCCAGTCTGATGCTTAACCCATCCTTACATCCCCACATTCTAAACTCATTATGTATAAAAGTTAACATACAAACTGCACATTTAATAAAACTCGAAAAAGCAGAAAGAGCATCTTTATTAAAATGTCCAATAACAACACTGATATCAGCTAAACAAAAATACCTCTTCATATATATCACTCCAAAACAGGATGGGTTTCCATCAGTCAATTACTTTAGAGTTCTGTCAGTGTGGGATGTTAGAAGAAGTCTGCTGCTGAAGGCTGTCGTTTAGGTGTGCTCTTTGCAGCATTTGAGCTTGCCTTCCTGTTGGGGTATGGCGTAGGGGGAGACTTCAGGACTCCAAACTTGGGTTTCTGTTTTGGGTCAAAGGGAACTCGTGATGACCCTTCTGGACTCAGCAGCAGACTGCGATCCGTCTTTCTAAACTCTGCAATGACATGCCCAATAAAAAGAACACGTTGACATTTACTTACATAGTTTACTAGAGTCATTCTAAGGTAATTAATTCAAGAGAATGTCGATAACAGCTGAAAGATCTGCGCTTCAACATGCCTTCACCTAGAATTCAAACTTCAATCTATGCAGTCAAATTTTAAAAGTTGATTCACAGGAAAATCTAACAAAGAGCAATTACTGAGCTTAGACCATTTAGGCTTTATTTTGTTATGCACTGATTGCACAAGTTAAAGAAAAAATGAAACTGAATGTACAGACTCCATCATGCTATAAAACCAAAAGCTTCATTGTTTCTCTGGACAGGTTTAGTTGGAAAATGTTTTTGGTCATAGGGACAACTGCTTGTGTAACATACTTTTATTAGAAATAAGAAATACAATACATCCAGTATCTTACCAGCCATTTTATTATTCTTGAGACCAAAAGTCACCTTCTTGGATTCGGGAGTGTGCCTCTTCTACAAAAGAAAAACACAGAAAATTCACACTCGGCAGGAGTGAACACTTAGTTTCTACATTTCTTCTTTTGTTGAGGCAGACGTAGCTGTAATTCCCCCTGTGTGCAGCAGTTACATCCAACATCAGCATGAGGGAGGCTTCAAAGAACAAACTCATTCACTGGCATCAGTACTGCCAACCTTCTAAACGGTAATTTAACCTACAGGCGCGGACAGCTGTGTTGTCACTCAAAGAAATTCCATATGTTAGCAACCAACCAGCGGCTTCTGTCGAGGTTTAGCATAAGCTATGCTGCAGACAGTTGGATTGGTGATCATCAACATGACTGCATGGTGGGCACACAAACAAGGTGCATTCATTTTAGCTTAACTGTTTCAGCTCTTAGCAAACCTACACATCTCCATCTATTAAATTAACCACAATTAATTCACATCATTCAATCAAATACAAGCTGTTGTGTTTACATTCATGATGCCTTCAGTGACACAGCACTGAGCCCCTTAGTTTTAGATGCTGAGTAGCATCACGCTACATTTACTGTACATAACATTATCACTTTCAGAACAGATTGAGCTACAGTAGAACTAAGCTGCTTTGTGTTACCTTCTTGCTGGACAGTGGGGTACTGGGACTTCCCTTGATCTTACAGAAGAGTGGTGTTGGGACAGCGGCATTGCTCTGAAATGTGATGAAGTCAGCTGTGGAACCTGAGGCACGCTTTGTCTTCTTTTGAGACTTTTTAGTGCTCAGAACTGTGGCTGGTCCTCCCACATCCTGAAGTGGGGAATCAGTAATTAGTTCAGTAACTCCATGTCACTGGAGCATTACCAACTTATCACATACTCACATTTCCCAGTTTGGTCTCCTGTGCATCAGCCTGCTTTTCTGCAGTATCCTGAACAGTGGCCTCCAGTTCATCAGCATCATACTCAAACACCACAGGGATCTTCCTCTTCTTCTTGGAGGAAGGAACCGCATCCAGCTCATCCAATGTGACCTCATCATCTGCACTTGTAGCCACTTGCAACTGGGTTTCATTGCCGATTGCTCTGCTCTGACTGGACTTTTTCTTCGTCTTTGCTGGTGTTATCAGAGTGATGTGAAACAGCCGTTTCTCTCTGTCTTTTGGTTTCGTTCTCTTTTTCTTGTTCAGTGGCGCCATGTCCTTCTCCGACTCCTCGCCCTTTTTCTTTGTTTTCTCATTGAGTACCACAACCTTGTGTGCTTCATCAACCACAATGGTTTTATTTTTACTCTTCTTCCTAGCAGAGGATCTAGGGCCACTTGGCTTAGCTGTTGATCCACCTGCTAAATCCTGACACTGTAATAACAAGACATCATCTTCTGAGGTTAAACCATTTGCCTGCCTGGCCTTCAGGGACCTTCTCCTCTTGGCAAGGGTCGTGGTTGTGATATCTTCACAAATCAGTTGCGTGATCTGTGCTTCAGCATCTGTTTCTAACTGTGCTTTTTGTCTCTTCCCTTCCTTCTCTACCTCTGGAGGGTCCTGAAGTTTAGGCTCAGCAGTGCTCTTTTTCCTCTTCTTTGATTCGGGTTCAGACTGGTTTTTGTTGTCATTAATGCAGGATTTCAATGGCTGGTTCAACTCTTCTGTGGTGGCTGGCGTTTCCTGGTGATCCAGTGCCGTAGCTGCCTCTGTGACTTTTATAGATGAGATGGAGCTTTGAGACTGTGCTTCTTTTGCAGAATGTTCTGCTTGTAAATCACCTTCAGTTTTAACAACTTGACTTTGAACATTTTTTTCAGACTTTTGTTTATTATGTGCACTCAGACCGGCTTTCTTCTTCTTCTTCCTTTTTTTCTTCTTGATTTCATTATTAGTACTTCGATCGGCTTGTTCATCATCATCATCATCATCATGTTGTCCAAAGTCATTTTGCTTACTCAGCATGGAAGGCTCTTTTTTCTTCCCTGATGAAAATAGAGACAAAGATCAATCACCCAACACTACATTTTAATTAACAACTAATTCATTAATAAAAAAGTACAGATAATATTAAGAGAAAATAGCACAAAAAAACTAAAATCTTCAAAATTACCACTCACCATCACATGTGTGCAGCTTTATTTTAATACTTGATTCTCTTCTATGGGAAATGATTGTGGACAGCTACTTCAGTAAATCATGTTTTGAAACAGTTGAACCTGGGACATGATTTATCTCATGTAGTTTAAAGCTCTATTGTTGTTAAAAACATTCAGTGACCCCACAAGAAATGTAAAGTTGCTCCAGAGTTAATAAGAGCACTTTAAGACAGGAGTAGCTTCAGTATTGAACAGAATTTAACCCCACTGCACACAGGAAGTAAAGAAACAACCTTTAATATAAGCATATAGAGTAAACTTGCACATGCAATACAGATATTAGATCCACACAATGCAGAGACAAACACTATTAGAATTGTCCACTTATTACCTTTCCTTTTCTTAGCTGTTGGGGCCCCCTCCTCATCCTCCTCCACGTGAGTGACTCTCTTCATTTTCTTCCTGCTACCAAACATGTCATCATCCTCATCTGTGGAGACCTCCTCTGGATATTCATCTTGAGGAAAAATGCCTGGGAGGACAAAGATGTCGGAGTAAGAACAGAAAAGATGAAAAGACAGGAACAATGATTCTGTGACACCAGTCAGGTCTGGACACTTTTCCAGAGTGCTAGGTCATTTTCAAAACTGTAGATCAGCGGTCCCCAACCTTTTTTGCCCCACGGACCGGTTTAATGTCAGAAAATATTTTCACGGACCGGCCTTTAAGGTGTGGCGGATAAATACAACAAAATATGATATGACCTGCATGAAAACTGGTATTTTCTAAAGATGAACACAAAATATGACATGAGCAACGTCCTCTCTGCCCGCAACACTCTCTGGTCACTATGGTAACGTTTAAACATGCCTCAAAATAAAATACATCGCAAATACAAAGTGCATGAAAGATCTGACTCACCACAATGCTGAACCAGTGGGAGCCCTGAGCTTGTTTTTCTGCAACTAGGCGGCCCCAACCAGGGGAATAGAAGACAGTGACACCCGAAGTGTGTGGCTTGTGTCAAGTCTACTTCATAATTTTGTTTTGGTCGCCGTCACTGTAAAACCCCACTTGGTGGGCTTGGGGCAAGGGAATCTCCCATTGGATAAATCCGTATTTTAAGTAAGACTCCTGATACTGTCTATTAAATGTAGCTTTCTTTTTCTTGGAAGTTGAAGGCTCCTGTTCTGTCTCCTGGCTGGGCCTTTTCCCCTTGGCAAAGAAACTTTCCAAAGACGTTTGTTTTTTACTCATTTTGCTAGTTCCTGGGTTTCATTTTAGCGGTAACCTATCACATGACAGAGAAGATACCTTGGCCTGCGTCAAGAGACATAGACTGATGTAACAGAGAATCCGGCAATTTTTCTAAATAAAACATCTTTCAGATTCCGAAATAAATAAAACGGAAGTAATGCAAGTTATTTATTCTCTCTGTGCTGCCCGGTACCAAATGACCCACGGACCGGTACCGGTCCACAGCCCGGGGATTTAGGTAGTCAACATTTCCTGCTTTCCAGCGTGGGCGGCCATTACAACTACACACTGAATCCATATTATGACACGAAACTGTACAAAGAAAAGCCCTCGTTCAGGACTGTCCAAACCTTTGACTGGTAGTGTGCTTTAACATAAATGCAATACTGAGTTCAAGGCCAACATCTGTTGCTCTCACGTCCAAAATGAACCGATACAACCAAATAACACCTCTCAGCTTCAACGTTGAGTCTTACTCTCACTCATCACACATGTCAACCTAAAACACTAATGGGACATGAGACACCACACTGTCCCATCTGATTCAGATAAGGTTCCAAGTCTTTCATGAGACCACCTTATTTATAGATATTCTTTATTTACGATTAATGCACTGACTGGAATGATTAGACCAACCCTGCACAAGCGTGGTGAAATATGATCCGGCTGAAGAAACAACAGAAATGCATGACATGTATGCTCATGTTTTGTTTATAATTCCATGAGAAATCTGGTTGACCAGGCTGAACAACCAACTCCTGCGATTAACACAGATTTCCAAAATATGAGCATGTGGTTAATAATATGCTATGTTTTTCATGTAAGTATGTTAACACGAATGAGAGCAGCAGATCTTAAAGGTGTGTATGAAACATGAGATGCATCAGCTCCTACCTTCACTTAGGTCCCGAAGCCTGTGAGTGAACATGAGGTGAGAAAGAACAAGAAAACACTTTAGTCTGGATCATTTGTTGGTGCAGTGAAAATACCACAGAAAAGCAGGAGAAGAACAAAAACACTTATCACTTTCTGCTGATGCATAAGTTGCAGCAAAGGGGTATCATCAAGAGGGTTTGAAACTTAACACACCACTGCTGCAGTCGGTGCTCAGTGACTTTTCCATGTGTTTAAACGTGTTCAAACTTATCATACCACTGTATGCGCAGCATACTTAGTAAATAAAGCTGATTCTGGGATTCCCACGCACCAGTGCATGCTGGATAGTTTGCAACATGTAACTACTAGACTACAATGATGTTATAGTGATGAACTGCTGTGCAGTTTTGAGGTTGTTCACTCACACTTTGATGACTCTGTAGAGTTTGTGTCTGTTGTGGCTCGGTGTGCTGCTACGACTTGATAACTCAAACAGCTTGTCTGCCAGGGCTGAATAGTCAAACTGTAAAACCCACAACAGACTCATTAGTCGCAGATCTGAGGAATTACACGCATGAAACAACTTATTGTGATGAAAGATGTTTTGCTAAAAAAAAGACAACCACAGGCTGAGACAGTAATCAGTCATCTATTAACACTGAACTTAATCACTAAACAGAAATCTTTTGTTGATTTAATTTGATCACACTGCAACACCATCATACAACTCAACACCACGCTATACATAATCATTTTAGCACAGGTTTGTTTGCTGCCTGAAGCAGGAACAGAAAAAAGAACACAAAGCTAGATCCCCAAGAGAGGGGGAAGCTACACCTGTAGAACTGGTCCCACATCCTCATCATGTGACAGCTCAGTGTCAGAGTCCTTCAAGTGACCAGAGTCCTTCAAGTGACCAAAGTCATCATCCTCATCCATATTTGATGTACATCCTGTTAAAGACACTCTGTTAGTCTAGATTATTCCAGCACATCTTGATAAATGCTATATTCTGGTTTAAACCCTGATCCTCACCAACACACAACGCCCGTTATTTGAAAACACACTTATTCATGCATTTCATTTGCATCAATAAGGAAGAGCACATTTAGCAATCCACTCCCATGATATTTTCATTTTAGAGAGTGAAACCAGTGATCCACACAACTGCATTCATCATTTCAGTGAGACCTGCTGACCTCAACACATTTTCTCTACATACTACACACAGTTTTAAAAAGATGGCAGACTTGTCAGTGTTCACCCTGGTAAGACGTACCATTGACCTGCTTCCCTTTATTGCTCAGTGATTTGCTCCATTTCTCTTTCAGTTGGTCTTTATTATCTTCTTCAGAAGCCTGCCCTGAGTCCGAGTCTGAGTCTCCATGTGCTTTTATCTCCTTCATGAGGTCTTCAATAACAAAGGGTGCCTGGTCGATAATGTTGCTGAAGATGCTGCCGCAGACGGCTCTGAAGAGAACCCGACTGGGGAGACAGAAAGAGAAGCAGCAAATGAAACAATGTCCAGTAACACAAACCAAAATCCATGAAAGAATCCCTCAGAAAAGAGGTTAGTGAGTAAATTTAACAGATCCACCTAACTCCTCTGATACATTAAATACATACAACAGGTCAAGGAGATCATTTGCTGCTAAACAAAGAGAATACAATTACATTTCTTTAGGATACAGCTCTCTGAAGCGGTGTGGACTTACTCTTTAGTTTTTGCTGCCGTTTTACAGAATGGGTCGATGAAGATCAAGTTCTGCTCCGCAGAGAGCTGGGGTGAAGAGAATATGCACAGCAGGTAATTATCTGATAGACCAGTGATTCCCTACCTGGGGGTCCCGACCCCCACAAGGGGTCGCCATGAAATCTCCAAAAATAGGTGCGTAGATACAGGGGGTGGGGGGTGGGGTTGGTCATCTAAAAAGTGTCTCGAAAAAGGGG
>JAUMHF010000013.1:14551226-14565046 GCA_032359275.1 Microctenopoma steveboyesi
CCCCCCCCCCCCCCCCCCCCCCCCCCCCCCCCCCCCCCCCCCCCCCCCCCCCCCCCCCCCCCCCCCCCCCCCCCGGTCAACTCAAAATTGTCTCGAAAAATGGGGGTCCCTTGGGAAAAAGGTTGGGAACCACTGTGATAGACAATTGGGGAATCACATGCTCTAGAACTATAGTAACTTCGAGAATACGTCACATCAAATCTCCACCATGGCTGCAAACACAGAAAATACTTATACAAACTCTAAAACACCTGTACCTCTGCTGAACCCACAGCTGCCAGTTCAGTCATGTACAGGTCCAGGATGTGGAACTGCAGTCCACTGGGTGCTGCGCTGCCACTCTGCAGTAACTGGGCTGTCAGCAGCTCCAGAAATTGGCCGACCACACTGAGGACAGATAGTTCTCAATTCAGAACACCGACGCTAATCACAGAGGTTTTATGAAGACATTTTTAATACATTACCTGCTGTTCCACTTTTTCCTCTTGAGCAACTCAAATGTTTGTCTGAACATGAAGCGAACCAGCTGTTAAAGATGGAAAAATAAATGAGAACATCTAAACATCAGTCTCAAACCACTTTTGTGCAACACATCTGTTATTAAGCTCAACTCCAGAACCAAGGCATTATTGAAATACGCAGTTTATCATCTACACACTGCTCCAACAGCTTGTTTACCAGACAGAGTGTTTGCAACATGTTATTACAGTCAGAACTCTCAAACCAAACCAGAGCCCACAACGTGCAGCTGTGGTTCTTACTGCTGTCAGAATACAGTGAGAAAAAGACGCCTTTTTATTTGTCATTGTGTCAGCTGGTTATTAATTGTGCCACACGTGTTTGCAGAGCTAGCAATGAACGGCTGGTAATATTATCTGCCAATGTGCAGGGTTCTGCTGTATGGACACGTTATTGTCCTGGTTCACAGGAATGACCAGACAGTACTTCATTACTTTGACTTTTATAAGCAAAATTTTCTGCCAACAACTCCAAACGTTTATTATTGTCTACATATAAGAAGACATTGAAACCTCACATTAATACAGTTCAAACTAGAAGCAAATATTATTAAAAGGATCAGATTTGTCTTAAAACCGCTTTACATGTGTAACTACAGGCCATGAACAAATCACTTCCTAATGCCCTTTTGGTAGAAGAAGTCAAGTTAAAAAAAGTTCATTCTATACAAAAAAATCTTTAATTTGGCAAGTTTACACATGATCATCAAAGCAAATAACGTGTCGGATATCATGTATGAAGTTTTATTCAGTTTTTTTATTCAGTTTCAGAGCTTCTTGTAGAACAGAATTGTAGAATTTTATCTGATAAAACAATAATAATTATGACATGATTAAACTGGCCTTACGCGTTTATATTAAGGGGGGTCTCCACCGCGTACCAAACACACAGTAAAGCTCATGCTTACACTGACCTGGAAGAACTTGTCCATCCGCAGCCGGTCAATACCAGTCCACTCTCTTTTGAAGGTCTGCAAGAAGCTCTCCAGATATAACAACTCTGCAGGGATCATATCGCCATGAAATGTAATCAATTTCCCTGAACCTGAAGTCAATCAATATGTCACACTTTAGCTACTTACGTCCATCGATGTCATGGAAGCTGTGGATCAGGGTGGAGATCTGGTTTGAAATCTCCTCCTAAAGAAAAATCATTAATAATCTAACCAGAAGGCAGAGGTGGGGGGGGTTTATGACAGGGACACACTTGGTGAAGCCAATCAATCAAAATGGTCCGTTGCATTGTTTTCACATAAACAGTTAAGGAACTACAACAACATCTGGTGGATTTTAAATGACGACATCATTTATGATGACCCTAACCCGTAACAACTGCATGTTCTGTACTGTAAATCTTAGCTTGTGGTCATGTAGGACACTCATTTTTTACAACAACTCAGTCACAAGTTTCCCCAACAGCCAAGAGTGGTTTCTTAGGTGTTGGGAAAACCTAGTTAGGACCAACGTGCCATTCAAGAAGAAGCTTCCAGATGCTGAGCCAGGTCCTTGATGGACGTCTAAGTTAAAACTGAAACTTCTCATCGGATTTTGACAGGTCTTCTCATTTTTTCCTTGATAATTTTACTGGCGATATCAGCCTTGTTTATATTTGTCACTCAATTCTGAATAAACATTCATATTCACATTCTTATTAACCCAGATAAATCTCTATAGAAATTGTCACACAACATCAAACCTGTCGCTACAAAAGGTTCTTAATTGCAATGACAATTGCTACAAAATATTAGGTTATGGGACCTGACATTTTGGTTAAAGCCATTTACTCTTTAATGATAAAATAAAAACATGTCAGTTTTTGAACATGAAACAGAATAGTGGATAAATGTAAGTTAGCAAGCGGTGTGTATGAGGTTGCAGCAGTATCCTGGATTCATAGTATACTTGATGGTTATCATTGTCTTTTCCTACCCATTCTTTTCTTTCCAATAAGAAAAGCGACTGCGGTAAACTGCGAGTCTTTACCAGCCACACTCAGCCCGATTACTGCCAGACCTGTTGACAGCCATTACTTTACTTTACTTTGCTTGGCAGACGCTTATATCCAAAGCGACTTACAGGGAGCTAGCGCTGGGTGTCTGGCTCAGGGACACACCTGGTAGGGAATGGATTAGGAGGCAGACGGGGTTCAAACCGGCAACCTTATACATCCCAGTCTGACGCCTAATCCACTGAGCTACCATTAGCCCCAAATGGAAAAAACTTTAAAGGGCGGTAAATCTTCCCAGGAGTGGCAGGCCCCCCCAAAAAAACTACCCCAGGAGAGCAGCAACAATTCATTCAACAGAACCAATCAGACTGTGCAAAAATGGACATCCAAGAGGTCCATGGCAAAAACCACTGCTGACCAAAAAGAACATAAAGGCTCATCACACTTCTGCCAGGAAACATCTTGAAGATTTTTGAAACATGTTCTATGGGCTGACAAAAAATAGTTTTGAACTTTTTGAAAGGCGTAACATCTGGCAAAAAAAGATCATACTAAGAGTCAAGCATGGTGGTGGTAGTATGACAACCTGGGGCTTCAACTGCAGAACCTGGACACCTTGCACCGTGATTGATGTAACCATCAATTCTGCTGTCTACAGAAAAGTCCTGAATGAGAATATGCTTTCATCAGTTTATGACTTCAAGCTGAAGCACAATTGGGTTCTGCAGCAGGACAATGACCCAAAACACACCAGCAAGTCCACCACTGAGTGTCTTAAAAAAAACAATTTTTGGCAGCTCCAAAACCTTTTTGGTGTGGCCTAGTCAAAGTCCAGTTATTAGGCTTAAGGGGCAATTACTGTTTCACACCAGGCCATGTAGGTTTGGATAGTTTTTTCTTAAAAACTACATACCTGGGTTAACTTTGTCTAATTTAAATTTGTTTCATGATCTGAAACAAAGTAGGACATATGCTAAAGCATCCATGTAACTAATTATAGTAATAACCATAATCAAAATTATAATAATATTCTACCATGCCATATAGAGAATTAGTAAAAGTTTTTTAGGTTTTCTGGTTTGCATACTGAATATCCATACTGCCATAACCCCAGACGTGCATATGCGAAAAGAGCTCACATACTCTATGAATAAGTGTTTTTTCATTTAATACCGTGTGTGTATTTGTGAATAAGACAACAACACGGGAAAACATACCTGTAGTAGTGGTTTGTCCTGCATCCACAGGCAGTAGAAAAGACCTTTCCATAACTTGAGCAGCTCATCACCCGTGAATCCATCTGTGCAGAGAAAAAAAAGGTTCATCAAGTTAGCTTCATACAACTGTTTACTTTTACTCAAGTAAAGGATTTCATTCACCCGTGCCGATCACTGATATCGATCGTTTGGATTGTACATTTTCTAATTTATTATAGGTACAGATTGGTGAGTTATGTGTGGTATTAAGTTATAATGCTTCAGAATAAGACCTGACATAACCTAATATTATATGCGTTTCCCCTACCATACAAGGGGGGGCGCCCCACCCCCCACGCTGATGATTCAGGGTGTGATTACACCCCCACCCCATGAAGTCATGTAAATTTTATTTAATTAGACTTTTTGTAGAGGCCAGATCACATTAGAAGACACCACACTCAGGACCTTTGTATGACGTAAAATATGAGCTACAGCTGTTCGGCTTTCCTGATCGCCAGTGAAATGCAGCGATCACACGGAAATCGTCCGACACTGATCAGTGGCCGATCGATCGGAGCAGAACTAGATTAAAGTTAAACACAGTTCATGTATGACCAGCAGTAAACGTTTTTACATTCGCTGCAGCTGGAGACAAACGAAATACTAAAGTAAAGTACATACACTGTACTTAAGTAGATTTTCAGGTAACGAAGTAAATAAGCAGAACTGCTGTGCTCTAAAAGCCAAGACACTTAGTCTTGACTTAGCTTAAGAGCTAAACCCCCACACCTGTTTAGAGACGATATTTGTTTCACTCACATATGTGACTGACTGGGACTAGCTACATTTCAATGGGTATTTTATTATATTAGTTATTCATATTTGTCTGGTTGCCACCATAAAGTTCACAATAGTTCGGTTTTTACTTGGTCTTAATGAACCAGAGCTTGCTTGCTAACGCTGACAGGCTAACTTACCTGTCGATTTCTGTGACCTGACGTTTATGTATTTCCTCAGTTTCTTGATAGCCTTGGTCCGGATGGGCTTCTCGTTGGAGGCTAACCTCTGCGCGAACTGGACCTCTGGCTCCTGAATCGAAGCCATGTTCGCACCGTTTCACGTGGAGGCTCACGTTCCTCTACGTTTTCCGCACGGCGCAGACTGATGACGTCAACGAGCGCTATCTATCGTGTTTAAACATTGCGCCACTGAGCGGCAGGAGCATGTGTCTACATTATACTGTGCTTGCGGGTTTTTAATAATGGCTAAAAAAAACTAAAGGCTACGGAAGAAAATTTGGGCCACCATGAAAATATTTTTTAGTTCTGACTATTTCTCAGAATTCTTACTAGCCAAACAGCCATTCAAAGATCCACAGCCATGCACCCCTTAGACTAACACACTTCACCTGGTCAGACTTTTTTTTGGTCAACTCAGCATCAGAATGTGAGAACTTTAAAACCCCCATTAATCAACACTAAGCAACAATTGAAGCAGGAGGTAGATAAATGAGAGGCAGAAACTGAGAGGTAATGAACTTCTAATGAAATTCATCAGTCGACCATGTTATACTGTAAATCATGGACTGTTCCAATACTGTCTTAGATGTTCCATAGCCACAGAAGGCCAACTACTTTTTAATGGATTCTCAGGGTACTGTGATCTTCACGTGGTGAGAGGTTCCTGTGGCATGCTACTTCTCTGACGTTTGTGATTCTGTATGTGGACATTTGGAGGATATTTGAATCACCCTCCAGTTGATCAAGATCATGTCAAACACAAAGAAAGATTTACAGATTTACAGTGGTAATATTGTATGTGTTTCTTCACTTCAGCCTCATGTTTGAGTTGAATGGACACCTGAAGCCACTATCCTGCAGAGCATCAGTTTAAATGGTGACGTCTAGAGATGTGGGTCACATGGCTATAGGAATGTGTTCAATTGTTCCTTTCCGTTCCGTTTATATTTGGGATATTATGAATGTCTTTCAATAGCAAGTCATGTTCAGAAAACGTTTAGTAGTAACTGGGGAACATTAAAGAATTTTGAAACCTTTCCAGTGATTGCTGTGCCATATATCATTGAGAGACATGGATTTTCAGTCATCAGCTAGTTGGCTGATGACAGTGCCAATACTTTATTTAATACTAAATTATTATTACTCTTATGTCTTCCCAGAAGTGTCTACAGAAATTTCCTGTCAGATTGCCTAAACCACCCATCAACTTCTTTGATTAGTAAACGTTCTGACATTTCTTTTTTCCACTAATCTGGTTTTTTAAGCTTGTTCAAATTTTCTACTGATTTTTTTACTTTATGAACTAGAGAGTCTAATTTTAGCCATTTAATAATTTAGTCTTTCAATTATTGATTAGCAGATAAGTGTTAAATATTTAGTATTTTCATAGTTTTTCTAGTTTTTCTCTTAGTGGAGCAACAGACGTGGCCTGAAGTATTTAAGAACTTTGTGGATTACAGTGTTTCACGTGTGCATCACGTAGCCTACATTGGAAAAATCAGTACATCTGGTGTTTGGAAAACTTTTAGAGTAATTGGTGGGTATTCCTCATAAAAGTTATCATGGACATTTTAAACGCGTTTGTTGAGTGTGATCATCTGAGATGAAGTGACGAAGGCTACAGCAACCTGCCCAGAGAGTTTCTCTGTTTTTCGCTCACTTTATAACAGGTCCCGGGGACAGTGTCAAAGCGGTGATGGAAGCAGCTAAGGGACTGAGGGAGGACAGTGTCTGGAACTCTCCCTGACGCTATGAAGCTCTGATCTCATCAAACTGTGAAGTGCACCACGAGCCGGGAGTGACGTCAGAGCAGCGGAGAGGCGCGTGCCCAGCTGTGTGTGTGAAACACAGAGAGAGAGAAGCTTTGAGGTGACAGTCGCTAGCTTTCACACAAGGAAGTGAAGGATATGTGACTGCGCTGAAGACTGGAACTACCACGAACCCGTCGACTTTTCAGTACGAGGTGAGTTCTTTAACAGGAATCAAGTGGTTGTAGCGAATTCTGTCCGGCTTCCAAGCCACGGTCTGCGATTTAACGTGAGTTGTGGTCTGACGGTAGCTAACGTTAGCTGTCGGAGAAATGCCAAGAAAACTCCGCCTTATGTGGAACTGTACGCATATATGCGTGTGGGTAAGATATATTTTAGCGACACTGGGGGTCTTATGTGGCTGGCTCGGTGCACTAACTGCTAACATATTTAGTAACGGTAACGTATCTAAGCTTACTAAGTTACTATTGGACAAGGTACCTCACAGAGGAAACCAGAGAACATTAGGTCTGAACAGTTCGGCACTTCTCAGTCTTTTAAGTTACTGTATGATGAAGCTTTAAATCGATTTACAACCGTATGTTAGCGATGATTATAAGGTCTGCTGCTCAAGGTCTCTGGAGTCAAATACATAGATTTGCTGGTTGTAACCCGTCCAGCACACAGACGTGTGTCCACTCAACCTGGTCAGCGCGGTTCATGGCTCTTTGTTTTATATCCTAAAGTGACCTGCTGGACAAACCTGAGGTCAGATGTGTGTCCGTACTTCTCACTCATCTTCCCCTTTTGTCTTCTCAGGGTGCTGACGTCTCCATCCATCTCAAGAGCTCTGTGTGCCGTGTGTCCTCTTGCTCATCATGTCCCAGCAGCTTCCCCCTGGAGTTGAAATGAGCTCAGGCAGCATCATCATGTCTGCACATATCCCATGAGTCTTTTCAGCTAGAGCCCACATCACCTGCACTTTAATCATCAACACCTGCATCTAAACATGGCCCCCATTCCTCCTGGTATCCGCTTGCTGGTTTCTTTCGACAGGGATCAGTGGTAAGTCAAAGTCTGTTTTTGTATTTCCTTTGAATTTTAACACACTCTCCAATACATTGTATGAGTTTCCATTTCTGACATGGAGATGTGATTAGTTTGCCATTGACAGCAAGTCTGTTTGCATTTGCGAACATTTCCTCCATCCAATAGTCTTTCTGTAAATACAGTACTTGTTACCTTGGCAATGGCAGGATCACACTGTTGCTATGTGATTTCACATAATGCAGCGAATTAGAATCAGCTAAAAGAAAAAGATTGTTGTTCCAGTTGTGTTGTTATTACAACATGTTATATGTTAAAGTGTTTACTGGGCTGCAAAACAAACAGTACAGATATAGATTTTTTTCCCCTGTGGCCTGTGATAATGCCAGGTGTGGTGGAAATCCTAGAGGTGTAATGCATATGTAATCAAGGTCTATTGTGCATACTTGTCTTTGTGTGTACAGCTAATCCACCTGTCTGTCGGGCTCTACGTGTGTGTCAGTATTTATTCCCCCATGTGAACTACAAGCTAATATTTGACAGTGAAACTAAGTTCCTGCATGTGTGGGTGGGAAGTTTTAAATGCCTGATCTATTGTAGAAACCAGATATTCAGGTTGTCTGTGACGTGGGAAATGTATCAGATCAACTGGTCAGCTGGGATGTCTGACATTCCCAGTTATTCAAATGTATTGACTTTAAATTCACTTTACTCATGAAAAAATCAATTTACCTCTGGGATTAATAAAGTGTTTTGAATATTAAATCTTGAAAGTATTAAACGGAGCACTTGAATAGTTTTTTTTTTATTTTTGACAAATATATTTGTGTCAAAGTGAGATAGTGAGGACACGTCACTAAATAGTAATATAAAATCATTAAAATATAAAACAGAAAATAAATTGGTTTTGGCCCTCAGGTTTTATGCTTCTGATACTCAGATGAGTTACTTTAAAGAGGTGAACATCTATCCAGTCTCTTATTTCCAGTTTAATAAATAAATCATTTATTTTACTTGTAGAAATCTGGTTCTACTGTGGGGTGGCACAGATACATCTCTTGACCAGATATACAGTGGGGTGCGAAAGTTTGGGCAACCTTGTTAATCTTCATGATTTTCCTGTATAATAAGGGACTGGGAATCTTGTCAAAGTTGAGGGACATTTGGATTCTACTCAAATGCAGGAAATACATTTTGTTATAACATGTAAAAAATTGATAAATGTCAATAAAGTGGATTCTTCTTATTCTTCTGAAGAGGAATGGTCTAAAATACCTTCAACGAGAATCCAGACTCTCATTGGAAGCTATAGGAAGTGTTTAGAGGCTGTCATTTCTGCAAAATGAAGATCTACTAAATATTGAGTTAATTCTTTTTTTTGGTGTCCAAATCTATGCACCTGCCTAATGTTGTTTAAACAATTATTGCACACTATCTGTAAATCCTTTCAACTTCGTTTCACTTCTCAAATATCACTGTGTGTGTCTCTACATGATATATTTAATTGAAACTTTTTATCAGCTGCATTGTGTCCACTAGCTATTCTCAGACATCCTCCTCAGTCTTTTTGCAGTGTCTGCTGCAGACCATCCTGCTGCAGAATGTCAGTTGACAGGCTCCAGCCAGCTGACGATTACAGTCCTGGTCCTCATTAACACGCGACACACAGGGAAAAACAGACTGACACATATCATTGCTGTTATCATTTCAGGTTTTGGTGTAATATTCTTATGTAATACACTGATGTTTATCATTGTCAGGTTTTCTTTGCTGTGTTTTGTGGTGCTGCTGTCACAGCTAAGCAGCGAACCTCTTGACCTTTGTTCACTGCATGTCTCTGCTGCTATTTATTTTATAGACTTTTTACTTTTATAGTCCTTATGTGAGCAAAATAGGAGTCTTATCAGATATTTGATGTATTGTTATTACCACAGTCATACGTTATACAGCCCTATGTTTGAAGAGTTTCAAAATGTGTTTCTCTGTTGTCTAAGGCGTCACATTCAGGTTTGTGATTACATGTGTTTTCTATATTTGCTTATTGCTTAATGGGAACAATACAACTTCCTAATGTCCCCAAACTAATTACAATATCCTGGAAATGTTATTCGCGTTACCTCTGTGCACAGCCTTTACAATAATACAGTAACATTATGTCTGGATTAGCATTATCAGTCCATCAGCTGCTGTCCAGTAAAAAGCAACAGATGAGAAGTGAAGTATTTCCCAAAGAAAGGGCTACAAATATATTTTTAAGGTGAGGAGTCCCAAAAACTCACCCAGGAGGTTATAAAAAAACAGAACAACATATAAAGATCTACAGGCCTTACTTGTCTCAGTTAAGGTCAGTTTTCAGGGCTCAACAATAAGAAAGAGACTGGACAACAATTGCATACATGGGAGCAATAAAAAAACATTGCTAACCAAAAAGAACACAAAGGCTCGCTTGACAGTTGCCAAAGGCTTTCAGAGACAATGCAGTGTCGGTCACAGTAAAATTAAAACGCCTGTGTGACTTGAACCATGCATCTGCAGAATGGTTAGGAGTAATGTTTGTGAAGAAAATTCAGCAGATGTTTGCTGTGGTTTTAACATGTTTGGTTATTAGAAAGATATCAAGCATATCAGTAAAACACTATATGCAAGTCTGTGGCCTATTCTGTTTCATCAAGTCCATTTTAAAATGGTATGTGCAGTTTTCATTAGTTTATAGGTGCTTCTGAACTAATTAGTTCTAGTGTGTCCCTCAGTTGTCCCTTTTGTGTTTTCTCTTTACAGGTACAGAGCTCTCACCTTCATCCTCACCTTCCTGCTCTATACCAGTTTCCACCTCTCCAGGAAACCCATTAGCATTGTCAAGGTAACATTCTCAGTTACTTACGATAGAATGGATTTAAAGCGTGGTTGAGCTTATTTTAGGGCACGTGATTGTGTGAAAGTGTCTTATCATTGGACTGTTTTAGTTTTAAAAAACAGACTGAGGCAGTCAGACACACAGGATTATGGGGATTGTTTACATCTCAGAAGCATGTTTTTTTTTTCTCTTTCAGTGTTTTATGGTTAATGCAATTACACACTCACTGTTTTGTATTGACAGAGCGAGCTCCATAAGAACTGCTCGTCTGTCAGTGATCTAGCCACCATGGCGTCAGGCAGTGGCAGCCAGCAGCCCTCCCTGACATCTCTTCCGACAGACATGGACTGTAGCTGGAAGCCTTTTGGTTTGTATCTGCTGAGTAGTTAGGATTCTGTTGTTCTTGTTTTAAAAAACCAATAACAGAGCATCTTTCGTACACTGTGCTGAGCCGTACAGTATTTCTTTATACTTTCAGATAAAAGCAACTACAAACAGCTGCTTGGAGCCATGGATTACTCCTTCCTCTGTGCCTATGCTATCGGGATGTACCTCAGGTGGGCGGATAGCTCTGTGTAGCAGAATTGAGTCACTGCAGTTTGAGTACAAGTAAAACACCCCAGATTACGTGACTGTAAACTGAACAATAGAATATTTCATTTAGTCTTCAGTGATAATCAGTGATGATGATGATAAGAGCAATTAATTCAGCCTTCTTAACTGAGTAGCTTTTATCTATGTTGCGCATTAAATTTATTTTTCTATGTGTAGAATCTGGTAGCTGTGAGGCCTGTGATTGAACATGGAGATATTTGATTTTACACATTAAATCCTTTGTTACAAGATCTTAGTTAAATAATCACTAATATAGGTAAAACCTTTAAAAGACTCACGCTTCAGGCTAAAGGAATCATTTCATCTTAACTACAGTTTTATATATACATCTCTCTATATTATATTAGACACAGTACTTATATATAGTATACATATATAAGTACTGTATTTTTTAACTCTGCCATGCATATTTTTAGAAAAACATTAACAAAACTGTAAGAGCAATAATCTATACACTAGTCAATTGCCTTAGAGGGTGGGAATCTCTGCAGTGCTCTGGATGGTCAGGGTTCAACGTGAAGTCTGGGTGAAAACTGGGTTGACACAAAACACACACACAAGACACAGCACTATTTATTACTGGGTGGAACAAACAACAACTGATAGGATATTATTTGTTGTCCCCACGCAGTGGCATCATCGGGGAGCGCCTTCCCATTCGACTGTACCTTACGGTGGGCATGCTGACCAGTGGCCTTTTTACCTGCCTGTTTGGATTGGGTTACATCTACAACATCCACAACCTTGGCTTCTATATATTTGCTCAGGTTAGACACAACATAATGCTTTAGTGCATGGAGCCAATGTTTAGCTACAATGTCGGTGAACTACAGTGGAGCCTCTAGCAACACACTCATTAAACTCACTGTTGTGTCACTCCTGGAAGGATTAAATATCTTGCTCTACAACTCTTGGAGATGTGTTACTACATAAGTGACAGATAATACTACAGATAACATATGTATGCATAATAATCTTTTAGACATATACAGTAAAGGAAATTATTATTTGACCCCTTGCTAATTTTGTAAGTTTGTCCAATGACAAAGAGATGAAAAGTCAGAACACTATCATCAGTAGGTTTAATGGTGACAGCACATTAAATGGAACAAACAAAAAATAACTTTAATTAAATGATAGAAACTGATTCGCATTTTATTGAGTGAAATAAGTATTTGAACCCCTACCAACCATTATGCGGCCTGGTAGCAGAGTGCTGGCAAGCAGGAGCCCCGGGATCGATTCCCAGCTGAGTCACCCAGCCCATCCCCCCCATACCAGGTGTGGCTCTGAGCGAGACACCCAGCGCCATCTCTCCGAGCGCCGCCTGTGTCTTCTCACTGCTCCCCTCAAGGGGGGATGGGTCAAATGCAAGAAATTTTGTTGTAACATGTAAAAATGTATCAATGACAATAAAATGGATTCTTCTTCTTCTTAAGGGTTCTGGCTCCCACAGAGTGGTTAGACACCCCTACTCAATTAGTCACCCTCATTAAAGACACCTGTCTTAACTAGTCACCTGTATAAAAGAAACTTGTCCACAGAATCAATCAAACAAGCAGACTTCAAACTCTCTAAAATGGGAAAGACCAAAGAGCTGTCCAAGGATGTCGGAGACATTATTGTAGACTTGTACAAGGCTGGAATGGGCTACTAAACCATTAGCAAGAAGAGCACAGGACAACTTCACCGCATCAACGGGAAAATGGACAGAGCCATGTATCGTAAAATTCTGAGTGACAACCTCCTTTCCTCTGCCAGGAAATTGAAAATGGGTCGTGGATGGGTGTTCCAGCACAACAATGACCCAAAACATACAGCAAAGGCACATAGAGTGGCCTAGTCAGTCTCCAGGCCTTAATCCAAAAGAAAACCTATGGAGGGAGCTGAAGCCCAAAGTTGCACAGAGACAGCCTCGAAACCTCAGTGATTTAGAGATGATCTGCAAACAGGAGTGGACCAAAATTCATCCTAAAATGTGCGCAAACTTGGTCATCAGTTAGAAGAAACGTTTGACCTCTGTGCTTGCAAACAAGGGTTTTGCCACTAAGTATTAAGTCTTTTTTTGTTAGAGGGTTAAAATCTGTCACTGTTAAAATAAATCCTACCATTAGAGACTTTTAATTTCTTTGTCATTTGACAAACGTACAAATTCAGCGAGGGGTCAAATAATTATTTCCTCCATTGTAGTATTGTGCACAGTCAACCCACTAAGTGTAACACGGAGCTTGTAAAGTGAATATTGTTGTGATTTATCCTGTCATGATTCAGGTAGCAAACGGCTTGGTCCAAACCACTGGCTGGCCCAGTGTGGTGACCTGCATCGGCAACTGGTTTGGAAAGGGCAGGTAAGTTGTAATAATGCTTTCAGTAACTGTAAAACAGTTTATGGTTTGGAATATTTGTGTGCATCACAGAGAGTGATTATTAAACTTTTATTTAATGTGAGGTAGCTTCAGCAATAGCATCTTGCACAGAAAAGTGCAGCCTACGTTACCTTTCAAACATGAGCGTGTCTTGTTGTGCTTTAACGTGTTGAATTAGATATCAAAAACCGTGCAAAACCAAGTCAGTATGGCCTGTGTGTTACTGTATGCAGGCTAGTCAACTGCAGCACACTGAACAGCACATAGACCTGGAAATGTCTACATCAGTAGTGTAGCTCTCTCCAAGACAACACAGACACAGGTCGATTCCTTTAAAACGGGCGTTTATTGCTTTGGCGCTCTCTCTCTTTAAGCCTCACGTACATCATTCCATCACGCCTTCGCGCCGTGAGAACTACACATATACAAGTCCTTCTCAAAGAATTTGCATATTGTGATAAAGTTCATTATTTTCTGTAATGTACTGATAAACATTAGACTGTCAT
>JAUMHF010000013.1:14577629-14593178 GCA_032359275.1 Microctenopoma steveboyesi
TGTTGCTCAAGTGGGACTGTTGGGTTTTCCGCATTATTTTGATTATATATACATCTATATTTTTGCAAGGTCCTAAATTTTTTCTTTACACGTGATCTCCTAAAACTAAACTGTACCCGTGTGTGTCCTATTGCATTGAAGGTCACCGTATCGTTTGGTGCCTTTGTCTGGAAGACAACTTGCTGGTGAGTTCCAGAACACACTCAGATAAAGCCATGACATAAAAGTTTGAATGTATATGAATATTTAAATTGTCATTTCCATCACTGTGTGTGTGTGTGTGTGTGTGTGTGTGTGTGTGTGTGTGTGTGTGTGTGTGTGTGTGTTCACGAATAGTCACTGTGTTTAACTGCTAGATGTTCACTTGAGGTCTTTGGCAAAATTTACCATAAGGATGATTTAGAAGCTGGTTAAAAGAAATGTATCTTTTAAAATGTCGGCCTGGTAGCTCAATGGGTTAAGCGTCAGACTGGAATGCAGCAGGTTGCAGGTTCAAATCCCAGTCTGACTCCTAGTCCATCCCCTACCAAGTGTGTCCCTGAGCCAGAGCCAGAACCTATTATATCTATTGTTTTATATTGTTTTATATGGCAGAACCCAGCGCTAGCTCCTTGTAAGTCGCTTTGGATAAAAGCGTCTGCCAAGCAAAGTATAGTAAAGTAAAGTAAAATCCTAGATAGCAATAGAAATCCAAGCTGCAGCTATGTAAATGTATGTTCACAGGATGGCTACGTACAACTGACAACTGACAAAAATTCTCGGATCATTGGATGTGTATCAGACGGGAATGATAAGGAATACAGATCATTCATTCTGACAGCCGTTAGACTATAACTGATGATGAATGATTATCACTCTACACAATGCACCTGATATATTGTATATATATATATGTATGTATATATATATATATATATATATTGTTTGTATTGTATTGCGTACTAGTGTCTTCTCTTATTTCATTTTTATAATATCTGTACCTCTGTGCCTACTCAGGCACTCTAGCTGCACGAAAATTACACACTAATGGAGAAGTTATAAAGTGCTCAAAAATCACACAAAACTTAAACTGCTGAAACGCAAAAACTAAAAAAGATACAAAGTAGAGTAAGAGAGATAAAAGAAGGATGTAAATTTTCAGATGTGTTTCAAGTTAAAATGACGTTTCTACGACAAACGATGACGATAAAAAGAGGAAAGTTGATGAGAAGTTGAACGATGATTCCCAAAAATGACAATACAAAAGAAAACGAAAAATAATGAATAAAATGAAAAGTTTAAAAGTTGACAAGCTAAAAAGTAATAGCCCACATCTCCTAAAGATGCACTTCTAGAAGTTTGAACAGAATTTCTACGACAACACGTCTAGGCCACATTAACTTCCGAAAAGGCTGCAGAATAATAATAAGAAGAAGAACATCAATAGTGTGGGAGCATTTGATTCTCGCCCACAATAAATAAAGAAGCTAGTTTAGAGGTGGAGAATAAAAGGTGCCTCCATTCGCCATGCCATACAATTGCCTCCTATTTATTTTTAATGCCAGGCACCAATAAATCTGTAAATAAAAAGACCAATTTGGAGGTGGAGAACAATAGGTGCCTCAATCAAAATGAATGAAGGCAATGAATAAATGGATTGCCTCCTATTCATTTTTAATGGCAGGCACCAAAAAGAAAGGGGTTAAAGCGTCAGACTGGAATGCAGCAGGTCGCAGGTTCGAATCCCAGTCTGACTCCTAGTCCATTCCCTACCAAGTGTGTCCCTGAGCCAGACACCCAGCACTAGCTGGATAAAAGCGTCTGCCAAGCAAAGTAAAGTAAAGTAAAGTATTTGGTCCCCAAGGCCTGAGAGACGAGCTATCCGATCAAATTACCACCTTATGATATTGCATTGGCTTTGAACACTACTACTAAATAGCTCTTTTACTCATTACATTAAATAAAATCTCCAAAACTGCCTTTCCACCTCAGGAATATTTCTAAGATTAGGAGCATCTTGTCGCAAAGTGATGCTAAGAAACTAGTCCATGTATTTGTTACCTTATAACCTTATTATCCCAGCAGAGCACTTCACTAATAAAGCTTATAGTGAGATATAGTTATTATAGTTATAGCTTATAGTTATAGTTAGTGCTTGCTCAAGTGGGAATGTTGGGTTTTCTAAAATTTTCTAAATATATTTATATAATGTGTAAGGTCTTAAACCTTATGCTGTAAAGTGTCTTAAGATAACTTATGTTTTGAATTGGCGCTATATAAATAAAGCTGAATTTAATTAGAGATGGATCAGGTGACTCTGAACCATCTCTTAGTTATGCTGCTCTAGATTTAGTCTGCCGGGGGACCCTCCTGATACACTGAACTCTTTGTTGTCTTCTATTTCCCCTTGTTGGGGCTTGTCTCCTCACTCTCTCTTTCTCTCTGTACCTGTATCTGTATCTGTACCTCTGTGTCCTTGACTTTGGAGTTATGTGATTTTACTTTGCAGCTGGTCCTACAAACCTGCCCAGTGCTCCGTCTGCTGCTCTTTGTTGGCCCACACTTTCAATGTTGGCCGTGCAGGGCAGGTGGAAGTAGTCTGGTGGCTGCAGTCATGTTACGAGACAAGTAGATTTAGATTTACTGTCTTACTCTTTTCTGGATTTTTATACAAAGGAATGTAGTCCCAGCTTGACATATCTTAGATAAATCAATAAAACAGTGAAAACTGAATTCAGCATACACAGGTTATAATAATATTAGATTACTCCACCACACACATACACACACACTGTTTACTCTTAAGTCAAGCTGAATTGTTATATTACTTAGTGACAGACATAAACACTTTAACAACACTGTTTGTCTGCTCTCACCTGTGACCCCTGAAATGTGAGTGACACAATGTACAAATAGCTATAGTTCTTATCTTCCCTCTGTCACTTTTTTTAACAATTTCTTTTAGCTGTTATTTTATTGGCCCATGGTGCTGAACTTTGGCCACAACACTGCAGCTTTAAGCCAATGGCAGGGCTTTCAGAAAGTGGCTTGTTACACATCAAGCTACCAGCTGTTTTCTACAGACGGGAGCATATTTACTGTATCTTTTCTCTTTCTTTATATCTGTGAGTGAATGTGCTTGGTCAGGTCTACTGATATTGTTTTTACTTTAGATTGACAGATTTAAGCTACGCAGACATCTTGACCAATGGTAGTGCAGTTTGTTAACGGTGTGGTGTGTGTAACTAGGTATGTATTACAGGTTTATCTTGCTCTCTACTCAGAGAAAGAGGAACTCTTTCAGAATGTACTGACGCAAGTAGCAGAGCAGTTTTCAAGGTAAGCAGATGCTTGGTTCACACAGTAGCAGCTTTGCGCACTTGTTTTATGGTGGGTACTGCATTATATGTAAATATTACATGTGCATATTTTCTATAATTAGGATGTTAATCGCGGTAAACCTATATAGTATATACCTATAGTTTATTTTTAGTCGGGTCTTTATTTTTGCGACTTTTCTATGTACAGCTTTTTGTACAGTGTAAAATGTTTAATCTCCACCAATGTGTAACCCAAAAATGTTATTGTTGTCACTTGGGTAATGCATTTTATGGGTTCTGCCTTTTAAACAAATATTTCATACCTCCCAAAGCTAGAGAACTGCTTTGATTTATACATGCTATTCATGGGATCATCAAAAATGTTACAAGGGTTTCACCCATCAACTGGTACATATGTCTGTCTTGTAGTGTTGTGGTCTCCTATTATTACTTCATTCACATCTTGGCTTTGGCTTTTCATACACTTTTCCATGTTTGTGCAGTCATGATTGATGTAGGATGTAATGAAAGCCAGCAGCAGGAAATAAGATACTATGTTGTTGCTAGTTGTTTATCACATACAGTGCAGACATATCTACAGTAACTGCAGTGATGCAATATGTGACGGCTGGCTCCTAGGCCATGACAAAGAACGCAAAACAGAAGGGTAAACTTGCCACAACATGTGGTTTTTATTAATTCAGAGACAGTTTCACAGCCGCATGTGCACACAAAGCCGGACAGCCCCGTCATGAAGCCGCTTCCGCTTAAGCCCGGTCGTCCGTACGCTTCATCCAGTCACGCCAGGCAATCCTCACACCGGCAGTCAATCTCGGCAAGGCCTGAAAGAGAAAACACACACAAACACGACCTTAGTCATCCTGGTCATGGTTATCTCAAAAAAGGTTTATCCAATAGCAATAGCGTGTGTGTGTGTGTGACTGAGTGACTGAGTGTATGTGTGTGTGTGTCCTCCTCCCTCCTGGCGGCCTCGAGGTTGGGCATGCGCACCGCCGTCTCCCGGATCCCGGGCTCCAGAAAGGCGAGGAACAAGGACAGCTCGTCGACGCACGTTCTCGCGACTTCGGGGGTGGGGCCCGACGCCGGAGGCGGAGCCGGAGCCACCGCGAGTGGGCTCCCGCTCCCGTTCCTGGGAGGAGGAAGAAGAGGAGGAGGAGGACGCGACCTCCACGCCACGTCTCCTCATTTGCACGGCATGTCGCGCGGGGGTTGTCTGTCTTCTTCTTCTTCTTCTTCTTCTTCTTCAGACTCTAAAGCTTCTTCTTCTTCTTCTTCTTCAGACTCTTCAGCTTCTTCTTCAGACTCTAAAGCTTCTTCTTCAGACTCATCTTCTTCTTCTTCTTCTCCTCCTCCTCCTTCTCCTTCTCCTTCTCCTTCTCCTCCCCCTCCTCCTTCTCCCTCTCCTCCTTCTCCTCCTTCTCCCTGTCCTCCTATGTCCTCCTCCGGTTCTTCTTCACGCGCTCCGCCGCGGTCGCCGTCATCGATGCGACGGGTCCAGGATCTCTTGCGCGTGCGGGCCATTCGTGTTTTGGTTTTGTTTGGTTGCCAAAAGAACGACCGAGAAATCGAACCCCGAAGAGTAAATGGTACAAAAAAAAAAAAAAACACCCCTCGCGGATCTCGTCTCTATTTGGAGTGTCCCACCCCCCCCCCCCCCCACGCGTTCCTTCCATCGGCGGGTAGCTGGCCGCCCGGACGTGTTCCGCGGCCGAGACTGTCTGCCCTTGAGCTCCTGGCAAAAAGACTTGAGTTCAGTCAGACTTGAGAAAGCACTCTTGAATGGAAGGGTCGTCAAGAAACCTAACAAGTCCAGTTGCTATTGGATAAACCTTTTTGAGATACACACATAATACATCATCACGAATATATATATATGATATTATATAATTAAACTTTAGAAGCTTTTTGTGACTAATCAGCTAATCAGTCCTTTGCTTATTCACATCTAAAAATGAGACTAGAAGATTAAAATTGGAACATTTATACGTAATGTTTTAACTGATTATGAACATTCTCGTTTTATATATTGTATATATATATATATGTGTATGTGTGTACACACGCACGTGTGTGTGTGTGTGTAAAAATAACACAACTATTAATTCCACTTTTCTACAAAGCAGGTAATCCATCATGAAGTGCTTTTTAGGCAGTTGGATCAGATGCAGATCGCTTTCATTCTCTCTTTACTCATTTTTCCCTCACTGTCGCTCTTCTGCCTGCTATCTGTCTGCAGGGCGTTCAAGATTAATGAGCTAAAGACCTAAGTCACTAACCGCCTCGCCATCTTGGAGAAGAGAGTCGAGCGTAAGTGTTTCTCACAAGCCTATTGTCATATTGTCAAGCGTGTATCGAGGCTTGCTTCAATGACGTATGTTGCTTGTTGTTTCCCCGCAAGTTGTATGGTGTCGGTCTCAAAGACACATAAATATTAAGTGGATTTATTCAGTTCGATTTAGAAACTTCACACATAAAACTAATGTCATGATAACTTGATACACAAAGACAACACTTAGTTCCCTGGCACTTTTTATTCCCATGCCAAACTGTGGAAAGATTTCAAGAACAGGAACACATCTGCCTGCATTACTGTCTTTGACCAGCCGGGGGGTTGTGAGCACATGAAGCCAGAAATGAGGCCTTGAGAAATGAACCATTTAGCGAACCAATTGGCTGCGAGACTACAAAGCTTCACAAGGCTTCATCTGGCCATCACTACCGTCGGGCAACTTCTTAAAGTAAAACATTTCACTCAAAAGTCAGTTCTTGTCCATGCTTGCAGCTTTTAGCTGAAGTAGTAGCGTTTCTTCTTCTTCTTCTTCTTCTTCGTCTAATCATTTCCGGCAGGCCAAACACCGGCATAGTGCAATGCTGACACCCCTTCTGAGCTGCTAACGAGTTTAAGGATTACGGTCTTAAATAACAGGAAATCAAAAACTGCATTATCTACATTAAATTTTCCTAATGCATTAAACTTTTCACAATAATTAATGCAAGTTAACAGCCTTATTTAAGACCTTACAGAATATAAACAGCAAAACAATTATGTGACGCCTTTAAGAAGGTTCATATGATTTCCTTTCGGGATTTAGCGTACATCCTAGGGCAGACACAGCACTGGTGATAGTTAGCAGGACCCAAGCTCCGGTTTGCTCACATGCCCATTGTTGGCACTTTCGGTGATGGATGGGTCAAAATAGTTGCATTTTTGTGTTAAGCTCTGCATATTTATTGAGTACAATTTAAAAAAAACAGCAAAAGTGCAGTGTATATTAGTATAGAGGTGAATGCATACTATCAATGCCTGTCATCTGAACTCTTGTTAGCTTAAATTGAGGATCTGATTAGATAAGATGAATCTACACGCATTACAACACGTTACCAGAAGTTTTTAAAATCGACCAGCAGCATCCACCCTGTGATCAAATACTGAAAGCCCAAGGGTATCAAAAGATAACAGGATAAATATGCCGATTTCCCGAGATATACATGGCCTGGTTTTCTCTAGAAAATATCTTGATATCTTCAGAAGACATGTTAAGACCCCAAGTTGCCCCTGATGTGTAAGGTCAGCTGTTGCATGCAATCAGCTCTGCGATTGGTGTGTGTCATTGGATAAATAAGAAGCAGTGTAAAGTGGTTTGTACAGTATATGTATAAAAGTGCAGAACATTCAACATGTGTCTATTTAAGACACTATTCGATTAAATCTCCGTTATTTAAGAAGCAGTTTGTCCCAGCTTTAGTTTTACAGGCGATCACACCTCAGTGATCCTGATGATACTGTAAACTTCATTTCTGTCATGACACGGAGGAAATCTATGCATGTGTAACTGTTTGCTGTCTGTCATACACTTAGCACAGACAGATGCATCTTTGGACAAAAATTTGACTGGTATTAATTTGTGTCTGCTTCAAGTAGCTCCTCTATTTTGCAGAGTGATGCGCCTTCCTTGTTTTTCAGTTCAGTCCTGGAAACTAGAATTCCTTCTTGTGAGGTCAATATGTTTCAGTGTTTATCCAAGCGGGCTTAAACGTCAATATTTGCTGGATCTTACCCTAATGGTATGATGCATGAAAAGGACATGTTCAGAGCAACAAATGTGTAGAGCCACTAACAGCATGAGTCAAGTTTGCATGGTTTGGTGGTACTAAATGCTGACACATTCTATGAGGAATATAAATGTGTGTAGCTGACCACCACTAGGGGCCTGCCGCTAGTTTAGCTGAGAAATACTCACCATCTCAGAGAAACTATCTAGAATAATTTGGCAAGCGTGATTAGAAATATAAAACTATAATGAACTGCATTTTTAAAAAGTGAATTGTGGGATCACTTTTTAAATGAATTATATTAGAAGAAACATTTAGTTTTGTGATTTTGGCCAATTCAACTGGGATACTGTCAAAAATTCAGACTTAAGACATATCAAGTTAAGGACACTCAGGTTTGAAGTACAGTAAAACTACTTCTTCCAGTTTTACCATTTTTCTCTATTCCTGAAACAGATTTTTCGTACCTACTCTCTCTGACTGGCAGCACTGTAGTAGTTTCATATCTGACACACAGCCACTTGACACAAGCATGCCAATTGCCTGGATACCTGGTCCCACGGCAACGGTGAGGTGCCCACACAGATTTGCATCCTTTCATCACTTCGGTTGCCATGGTCACCTATTCTGATGAGAGCTGAAGAGTTGTTGGAGGAGAGCTTTTCAGTTTAAGAGAGGTGGAATGATGAAAGAGAGAGAGAGAGTCAGGAGGACAGGGACAGACAGAGGAGGCCACAGTCAGATATACACATGACAGTGAGAGTCCAGAGTTCTGTATAGCAATAGTATAGTAATGTTCAATGCCTTATACAGGCTGCTGCACGTTCATTGGGTGATCTCTGTTAATTTCTCAGCAAGACCTGCACAGAGCTTGAGGGAACTCCTTCTCCACACAAAATGTACTGTGGGAGAGTGACATCTCTGCAGACTGAAGGTAGATAGATTTTTTTCTTTTTTATAGATTTTTAAATAAATCAGAATATATAGAACATTTGAGTGCTGATTATTCTGGAGACCTTACCACCTTACGTACTTTGTAGACCTTGTTTAACACCTTAAACATTATAGGTACAAAAGTAATTTAGAAAACCCAATAGTCCCACTTGAACAAGCACTGAGGCGACAGTTAATGGAAGAAACTTACAGCAGAACCAGACTTAGGGTGGATGGTCATCTGCCTCTACCAGTTGGGGTTAGTGGACAGAGGAGAGAGAAACAAACGACAGGCAATAGAGATCAATACAACAACAATAAGGAACAGCATGCAAAGCTCTGGGCAGGTTGCCTGGACCAGCAACTACAGCTTCAAGGTTGAGGATACCTGAGGAGAAATACAGAAAGTGATAGACAAGTGAGGACGAAGCACAAAGGGTAGAGAAAAGAAACAACGTTTATTACATGAAATGAGGTCATAAAGTGGACAGAGACGAAAAGGAGGAGAGGAGCTCAGTGTATCGGGAAGCATCCCCCAGCAGACTAAACCTATAGCAGCATAACTAGGGGATGGTTCAGTCACCTGATCCATCTTTAACTATAAGCTTAATCAAAAAGGAGGTTTTAAGTCTAGTCTTAAAGGTAAAGAGGGTGTCTTCCTCCCGAACTTTAACTGGAAGCTGGTTCCACAGGAGAGGATCTTGATAGCTAAATGCTCTGCCTCCCATTCTACATTTGGAAACTCTAGGAACCACAAGTAGACCAGCACTCTGAGAGCAAAGTACTCTGCTGGGATAATAAGGTTCTATCAGGCCTTTGATGTATGTTGGGGCCTGATCATTTAGCACTTTATATGTGAGGAGAAGGATTTAGAAGGTAAATTATATATCTTGGTCAAAGATGACTCCAAGATTCCTTACAGTAGTACTTGAGGCTAGTGCAGAGTCATCTAATGTAGCAATCTGAATAGATACCGTGTCTCTGAGATTTTTGGATCCAAATATAATAACCACAGTTTTGTCTGATTTGAGAAGTAGAAAGTTACAGGACATTCAGGCCTTTATGTTTTTTTAACAAGCATGAAGTTTCCCTAACTGATTCATGGACAAATATAATTGTGTACCATCTGCATAACAATGAAGGTTAATTGAGTGTTTTCTTATAATGTTGCCTAAGGGAGTCATGTATAATGAAAATAGAATCGGTCAAAGCACAAAACCCTGTGGAACTCCGTATCTAACCTGCATGTGCAGGAAAGATTCATCATTAACTTGAACAAACTGGGATCTATATGATAGATTACATTTAAACCAGCTTAGTGCTGTTCCTTTAATCTCTTGTCGTACAGAGAGACCTTGCCTGTCGGAGGCTAAGAGAAGATCATTGGTAAAGTGCTGTTTCTGTACTATGATTTATTGTAATTAATTATGATCTACAGGAAAGAAGCAGTCTTAAGTAAGACTGAGGTCTACAATTCTATAGCTATTGGACAAGTTTGTCTGTCCATGCCAATTGTAGGATTTGCAAATTTTTCTATAACAGTTCTAATTTTATTTGTAAATAAATCATGAAGTCATCACTGACGGAATTGTAGGTTCAACAAAGCTATTACTTTTTTGTCAGCCTGGCTACTGGGCTGAAGAGAAACCCGGGATTTGTTGTTATTTGGTTTGGGGGAAAACTATTAAATGATCAATTTCTACTCAATAAGTCAAAACTTTGAGTATTTGAAATTAGAGACAAGTTTAGATAGATAATGGTGAGTAAATAGCAGCAGTGGCCTCAGAGAGACAGTGGATCAGCTTGAGTATAAATTCTTGCAGTACTGAATGGAATCAGTAAGTAATGATATGTCCAGACAGGAAAATATAATTTACAGTCACTACTGGCAGTGGTAGTAGCTCAACTTTATCAGACAGAACTCAAGTGAATGTGTGACACTATTTAAAATTATTTTTTATTTTTTTGAAGATTGTTTACATGTTAAAGCACGGTGACATCTATAGCTGCACATGCTTTCTCTTCATTTTTTCGTTTTGTATGGCCTCAACCACTTTCACACCTAAAGAAATGACTAACTATAGCCTGGACAAATATTCCAATCAAAACCTTCCATGTCATTGTCACTTTTGCTCACCTTGGGAAGAACTTGCTTCTATTAGCTAATGAAAGTAAATGTAGTCCACACCCTGAGAAATAGATCATTTGGAGCACATTTCATGCCAGTCCATGTTCTCTAAAATCACAAATGGTGCCACCAGAAGAATGAGTGCCACTAAGTGCAAGGCCATTAACATTGCCTCAGCAGTTTCAGTTAAATAGATAAAAATATCTGTTAGTTCCCTTTACTTTAAGTCACAAAAAAACTATCAACTAAGATTCATGTTTGACAAATTCTCAATGTGTTTTCCTACAGTGGAAGAAATGAAGGTGGTGGAGATTGAGAAATGTTGCAACGACATCAAGAAGCTCCATGAGGAGATGACAATGAGAAACAACAGGTTGTACCAACTATCTTAGTTGGAAAATATGACAACAGCTACTATAATAAGTAGTGAAAATAACAGCTACTATAATAAGTAGTGAAAATAAGCAGAAATTAAACACTCAATCTGTGTCACTGGTAGCTGTAGTGAATAATAATTAATAGTGTATATTCTTTCTTGATAGTGTCAAGCTTTTTTTCTTTTAGTTACTTTGTGGAAGACTATAAGAAGCTGACTCTTCGTAGAGACATTCCTTCCTATCCCAAGGTAAGGCTTTCCTAGAAAGTCTCACACACTGTTCACTCTACTACTAGGAATCTGCAGATGTTAGGTGTACTAAGAAATGCCACACCTCGACTTTCGTTCCAGGAAACAGGTTTAACTTAGTGTGTGGCTTCACATGCTCATGTATTAAAAAACCAAACCAAATCTGATTGTTTGATTTTCTGCAAACACAGAGGAAACGTGACAGTTGTAGGAATGTAATTGGACAGTTTTATACGGGCTGTTGAGGTTTAGAACTAGTCTCTTACCAGAAATCAGTTAGTGGAATACACCAGGTCAATGGGAGATCACGTCACCTCTACTCAGAAAAACTCAGAACACACCAGTGAATCCATATAAATCCTTTACCTGCTGACAGCTAGTGCTTTTTTCAGTGTAACTGGCAGTGATGTTTGTTAAACTCAAATTCTAATATGTAAATTACTGAACACAAAATGACACGTAACACTTAATGCATGGTGGGCCTCAGTGCCATGCGGTGGCAGACGAGTCAACAAGCTCTGTTGCCTGCATTACATGCTGTTACAACAGACCAGACAATGGAGCCCAACAAGTTAAAGCTGAGAAGCCAGCTGAACCCATCTCACACACAATTCCTTTTTTCTTATCTCCCCCTGTGGCTGTCTGTCCTGCTGCCCTCCCTGTTTGTGTGTGTCTGTGTAGTATCATCTATCTAAAGAGACAATAGAAGCTCTTAGATTGCCTACATTTGATGCTTGGCAGTGGGAGCCCAATGAGGTGAGACATTAACTAGTTCATTTTTCAAGCATGCATTTAATAATTATTGACTAATTAACTAATGATGAAGGTGTAAATATCAATTAATCAATGTGCTACTAATAGTATCCCCGTTTTCTTCAAAGGCTATGATAATGATTACTGTAGAAAAGTTGTGTTTTCAGTGTGAGTTACCTGACACGACCTGCTGGCAAATGACATTATTAGAATGGCACTAGTCAAGTTAGAGATGAAAGTGCCTGGATTTTAATGAGCAATGATGTTGAATCAGAGCAAATAAAATGTCAAACTTGAGTGAGATACTACAGCATAATAAACTGCAGCACCCAATCACCCAACTTATAGGAGTGAGTTTATTCAGACTTCCAATAAAGGGTTCTGTTAGTCCAACAATTTCACGAAAGACAACTCCACTTCATTGAAACCTTCTTTGAAATACCTTCTGATATGTTGTGGGTGAGAATATTTACAACGTCTGTGAGCTAGAGGTGCTGAACTGAACTAATCTGTCATTAATTTATGCTTCTGAGCTGCAGCAGGATGAGCTTGGTTCTTAAACTGATATCTGGACAGTAACGCCATTGAAATATAGGGTTTGTAGATTGTCAGTGAAAGCTGGCTGCACAACTTGAGTCTCATTTACAATATCAAGGTGTGGCAACTCAAACTAGTATTAAACACAGTTTGAGTCAAGTTTTAGTGTTCTCACGTAAAAGGCCATAACTTATAGTGAAAATTATTTTATCTAGTTTGTTTTTATAATTATGACATAATAAAGTCCTTATACTTATTATATATTGTTATTCTTTTGTTCATAGACATAACAGAGCAGCGGTCAAAACCAGCTTGTTTTAATTTTGTGTGTAAAAGGTTCTGTGTGATTAAAGGGTTCTCTCCAAATAACAAAAAAAACATCATGGTTTCTTGTTCCTTCAGATGCTGAGCTGTTTGGAACATATGTACCATGACCTTGGTGTGGTCAGAGACTTCAATATTAATCCCATCACACTCAAGAGGTGGTTGGTGAGCAGACCATAATTATGTTTCTAGAACAGTGGTTCACAAACTCAAGAGTGCTGGTGCCAACCTATCCAATCCTAAGTGTTCACTCTAATCAAAATACATGACTAATTCAAGTATTTGCCCAAATATTTAATTAAAAAAACAAACACACTGAGGGGGCATGTGGAAGCACTGGAGAGATGGGAACAGAACCTCAGGTGGACAGTTCAGAGGCAGCACACATGGATCTTTTAGCGTCTTAGGCAAGCGGCCCAAGCACAGGAGCTTGTGCCAAAGCTCAGGTGTACATCCCAGTGTACAGGAGCCATATGGTATGCTTAGGCAGTTGGGCCAAGAATGGGAGCCATAGAGGCTCAGGTGGCTGACAGTCTCGGAAAAGAACCACAGGTCCCTCTGAAGGGGAGGCAGAGGGTCGCAGCTTCTGAAAATCTCAAGAGGAAATACTGGAGGTTGGGGGTGACAGGTGAGTCTCTAGAGGCCTAGTTTATGTGTCCTCGATGTTGCCCCGCTGGGAGGCAGGAACAGGAGAAGCAGCAGCACCCCAGTTTTCCTCTTGCACCGTCAGGCTTTACTCACTGTACTGACGAGTCCGTCAGAAATGAGTCACCATGCTTCCCTGACTGGACCTTTAACTGGAGAGATTTGGGTCTCTCAAAGAGACGGGCACGCTATTGTGACTGGCCTGGGGCTGGGACCTCGGTCTTTAATAGGTACAAGACCAAGCCAGTAGCTCAGTGAGACAGGTTCGAGACAACAAAATCTGTTTGACTTTGGCCTGACTTCGCCACCTTAATCTCATCTGAATCTAAATATTTACAGTACAAGTACAAAAAAGAGGGAACATTTCTATAAAACATCATGTTGTTGAGCCAAGACCTGAGCCAATCGGAACTTGATCAGGTCTTGCAGTCGGTGGAGAGCAAGTGCAGCCCCGGGCTCCAATTATTGACACTGTTACTTATGTATGCATGGCACCAGAGCATTCGGCATCAGTTCACAAATGAAACTAACCATAGATCACCAGTGAGTCTGTGCAGAACTTGCTCATCTTGAATGAGACTAATGAGAACTGAAGCCATGAGGGTTTTGTCCCACCGCTCAGATTTTCTTACTGTTGCTTTGCCTCACTTGCTAGAACCTCTGAGCAGAGAACCACAAACAGACCCGTCCTGTCTTTGCATCCCACACTTGTGAATCAAGCACAGGACGAGGCAGAGGAGTTGCAGCAATCTACAACTCCAGCTTAATAATCGACCCAAGATCTAAACATAGTTATAAATTATAGTAGAGCCTCACTATTAGTGTCTAAGGTCCAAACTGGAAAAATGAAAAAACAGTTTTATTAGTTATTGTGTACTGTCCTCCTGTCCCTTACTCTGAGTTTTTATCTGAATTCTCAGACTTTCTATTTGATTTAGTTCTTAGTACAGATAAGGTGCGCTTTAAACCTTACAGTCACAGTTATATTCACACCCATGATCTTGTTCTGACTTATGGATTAGACATTGATAATTATATAGTTTTTCCCCAAAACCCTTTGTTGTCGGACAATTTCTTAATAACATTTGAATTTACCTTAATGGAGTCAACTTCAATTATGAAAAAATCCCTTACAGTAGACGTTTAACTGAAAATACAGTCACTAGATTTATGGAAATGATTCCACCATCTTTTAGCCAATTAACATCCACCTACATAGAAGAGAACAGTGATACTAATCTCACTCCTGCACATGTTGATTATCTAGTTGATAATGCTGCACCTTTTCTGATCACTTTACTTGATACTGTTGCTGTTGAAGTTAGTTAATCAGAAGAGGTTTGCTCCATGGTACAACTGTTAGGGTTTTGTGTTAAGGACCCAGGCGCACTGGGATGCAAACTAAAATTCAAGAGTTTAATAACACAAACTGAAAGAACACCAAAACTGAATGAACTGAACACTGAAAACAAGAACTGAAAATCACTCCCAATGGAGGCCAAAAACACACTGAGGATTATTACCAGAGATAAAGAAAATAATAAACTGGCAGAATAAGGCTGTGCTGAAAAACCGAACTAAAAATCACTCCAACCGGGAGGATAAACACAGGTACTCGAACTACGTAAACCAACACACTGTGAGGGAAACGGACAGCATTACCAAGAGCAGAAATACACAGGGACAAACCAGGTGGGGAAACAGACCAGATGACAGAGGTGAACATCACAGAACAGACACGGACCTATGGGCAGGCGGGAGGATGGAGACAGACTGGGAGCGAACGAGACCAGGGATCAGACCAAACAAGACCAAACCAAGCAGACGCAGGACGCGAAGGGGAGACAGGACAGAACATGGCAGACCAGACGGGTTGCAGACAGCGGCTGAGATGGGGACCGACAGGCTGGCAGGGAACACAGAGCTTTTGTGGACTTGCGGAACATGGAGGAAACATAACAAATAATCCGGCGGGGAGAGACGGGCAAAGGTAGAATATAAAGGGATGGATCAAATCAAGAGAGTGCTAACAGGTGAGTGTAATCGGGAACCGGGAGTGATGGCCAGTGGCAGTGTTAATTATGAATCTTCCATGCACATGCAGGTTAAATACAGAGTTCCACAGGGTTTTGTGCATGAACCCATTCTATTTTCATTAGTGGGGGAGCATGTAATGCTCCCACACTATTGAGTTCCTCTTTTTTCTTTATTAGTGGGGGAGCATGGAATGC
>JAUMHF010000013.1:14608483-14650060 GCA_032359275.1 Microctenopoma steveboyesi
AAACTTCAAGCATGTTTAAAAGACATAGAGGCCTGGATGTCCTGTAACTTTCTACTCCTTAATTCAGACAAGACTGAAGTTATTTAGTCCCCAAGGCCTGGGAGACAAGCTATCCAATCAAATTGCCACCTTAGCTGATATTGCACTGGCTTCAAACACTACTGTGAGGACTCTTGGTGTTATTTTTGATCAAGATATCTCGTTTAACCATTACATAAAATAAATCTCCAGAGCTGCCTTCTTCCACCTCAGGGATATTTTTAAGATTAGGAGCATCCTGTCTCAGAGTGATGCTGAGAAACTTGCCATGCTTTTGTAACTTCTAGACTGGACTACTGTAATTCATTACTGATAGGATGTCCCAGTAAGCCATTAAAAAACCTCCAGGTAATCCAGAATGCTGCAGCCAGAGTTTTGACTGGACTTAACAAGAGAGATCATATTACTCCTACATTAGCTTTATTAGATTTGGAGGCAGAGCCTTCAGCCATCAAGCTCCTCTCCTGTGGAACCAGCTTCCAGTTAAAGTTCAGGAGGCAGACACCCTCTTTACATTTAAGATTAAACTTAAAACTTTCCTTTTTGATAAATCTTATAGTTAGAGATGATTCAGGTGACTGAACCATCTCTTAGTTAAGCTGCTATAGATTTAGTCTTCTGGGGGACCTTCCTGACACTCTGAGCTCCTCTCCTCCTTCTCTCTCTCCCTCTCATCATGACATCATTGCATGCTCCTCCTGTTGTTATGTTCTCTGTTACCTGTTCTTTTCTCTCTCCTCTGTCCGCTAACCCCAACCGGTCAAGATGGCAGATGGCCGCCCACCCTGCGCCTGGTTCTGCTGGTGGTTTCTTTATCTTAAAGAGAGTTTTTCTTTTCCACTGTTGCCTAGTGCTTGCTCAAATTGAACTGTTGGGTTTTCTGTATTATTTTGCTTACATATACACTTATATTTTTGCAAGGTCCTAAACCTTGCTATGTAAAGTGCCCCGAAATGACTTTTGTTATGATTTGGCACTATACAAATAAAGATGAATTGAATTAAAATATACTGAAAATCCTGTGAAATGTATAGAACAAGTTAAAGCAGCTTCATATTATGGCTGCACGATTTGGGTAAAAAACTCATATTGTGATTATTGAGATCAATATTGCTTTGACTTACGCTTCTCTGGCCTATTTACTAGCAAACACTCGTTTTGTACTGGAATAACAGCAGAGGGTAAAAACTTGCAGAGAGATCCTAAGCGAAACTTCTGGAGCAGCATTTCTTGATTATTATGAAATATAAAATATACATTTACAAAATAACTTGATTTTTAAGTGGTTTTAGTTTTCTTTTCAATGTTTAGTTGAGTTTGTGTGATGTATTTCATGTTCCTTTAAGACTTAAAAATCTTTACCATCGACCTATACTATAACCACCCCCAAGACTACAGGTTACAGCTCCAGACCAGAAAATTAAACCAGAAACTTACTCGACACTGGTGTTTTGTTTACAGTCAGAGGAGCAGTTTTTTTCGGTCACAAAGAAAGCTAATTTAGAAGCTTTGTTTTAAAGAATGAAAAGTTTTGGATGAAGTACACAACTGTTGATGTATATCTACAAAAAGGTTTTATCCAAAGCAACTGGACTTGGTTTCTTGAAGTTCTCAGAAATGTCTTCTTCAGGCAAGCGACTGAAGAAAAATGAAAAAAAAATGTCGACTGCGTTTACACCTTATTTTCACAGGACATCAGCATGGAGCCATGTGATGCTATTTGTTTGTAATGAACAACATTTGAAGGAGTCTTTTCTTTTTCCACCACTGAGACTCATCTGTGAGTGTGTGTCTGTGAGAGAGAAAGATGGATGACTCACCTTCAAGTGTGTCCCAGTGTGGCTTAAAGGCTTCAGTCACTGTGTTGAGTTCAGGGCTCTGAGTGTCACACTAATGGGAGCAGGAGAGCACATAGGTCAGGTTCTAATAGCTAGAGTGTCATTAAACACTCCAAATGAAAACAAGCAAGTTGAACTCAGGGGCGGCGGTGAAACAGGAGGTAGAGAAGTTATATTCCTCACCTTGTTAGGTCATATGGTAAATATCCTTGGACACGACACTGAACTCCAAGTGGTCAGGTCAGCTGCATAGCAGCTCTGCCATCAGTGTATTAGTCTGTGTGTGCTTGTGTGTGTGAACGGGTGAATGGGAAGCAGTGTAAATTGCTTTGAGTACCAGTCTAGGTAGAAAAGCGCTATATAAGTGAAGACCATTTACCATCTATCTTCCTGGACAAGGACAGACTGGTCATTTACCAACTGAAAAAATAGTGGTTGGTATGGTGATTTAATTAATCCAACCTTTATTTACAGTCTTTTTAACATGTGTTGGTGTGCAGCACAGACAGTTAGGTGACATTTATTAACTGATGACGTGAGTCGTAAGGACAGTAAATACAGTGTGTGATTAGAGAGTAGTCACAAGTTTGTAGAGCTGATGGTTTGAACAACAGACCATGTTTAAATTTTTGAATTCAAAACTCAATGCTTGCCTACAGGGCTGTAAATAGAAGCGCACCCTCTTATATTAACACGTTATTAGTTAGCTAAACTTCTGCACAAACTCTAAAATCTGTGAGAGGAGACTAAAAATTATTTCTTCTCTAGTCCCAATCCAGTCTATTATTCTTTGTTGCCCTGGATGGTGGAATGACCCTTCCTGCTTGTTTTTAGTTTGCAGTAACTAGAATTTACAGAAACCAATGGGTAATTGCTGATGTCTTTTGCTAGCTTTGTATAGAAGCATCTGTGATGTATAGTAAAGTAAAGTAAAGGTAAAGAAAAGTAGAGTAAAGTAGAACAAAGTCAAGTGGAGTAAAGTAAAAGCTAACTAACAACTGATTATGATCTTCTATAGTGTAAGTAGAAAATCTAAATTTGTAGAACTGCATCAGACTGTACCTCCCAGCTGCTTTGTCTGTATGTGTATATCTGCAGCGGTGCATCATCACAGTCCATCAGCACCCAGAGCCGGCCTTCTGTGTCATAGGTCACATCCAGTGGACAGTTTGGCAGTGTGAGTTTGCTGTGTGGCATTAGCTTCTCTCCTCCACCCTGGTCCACGGTAAAAAAGTGAACCGTGGACACTCTGGTGACACACAGAAAGGAAATGATCACCAAGTGGTTCCATGTGTCCTGGATCGGTGATGTTAGACCACACATTGTAGCTCATTATGCTGCCAGGTATCTGCTGTTTGCTTGTGTGAGGACTGGATTCAAGAACGCTTCAAAGGTACAAGCGTGTTACAACCTTCTGACATAACCAGTAACTAGCAGGACAAGTGGGGGAGATAAGAAGCAACGGCTGCATACCGAGCAGAGATAGTAAAACTGCAGCAGATAGAGACTGGATAAGCTGCTGAGTATTTGATCTGTGTTTGGGTGAGGGAAGGAATTGAAATTAGATTAAGTTAAATAAGATTAAAGGTACTGCAGGTTTTCTGCAGTGACGCCTGATACATTAAACACTGATAAGCTCAATGACAAGTTAGACATGTGACCTGAACCGTTTACTGCACGATGAGAAACCAGCTAAATTCTAGAAGAGGAAGTGATGTCATGGTAATGGTAATGTTAACTCACTCCTCCTCCTGAGAGAACAAAAATTTTAAGTTAAGTTAATATATTTTCCTACATTTCACTTTCACTAAAAATATGGTACTTAAATTTTAAAAACTGAATTTATTTATATAGCCCTAAATCACAACAAGTAATCTCAGAGCACTTTCCAGTTAAAAGTTTACGACGTAACCAATGGAGAGAAGGTAATGTAGGAGTAATATGATCTCTCTTGTTAATTCCAGTCAGAACTCTGGCTGCAGCATTCTGGATTAACTGGAGGCTTTTGGCCTCTTGGAGTTATTGGGACAAACTATCAGAAACACAAACAGATATAGAATCTCATCTTACATCTCAGTTAAAATAACCTGCTCACTACACATCCACAGGATGATTTGCTCCATCAGGTTTGTATCATTGTAAGGTCACTTTGGTCTTTTTTTAAACCATTTTCAGGCATTTCACAGACTAAACATTGAACCATGAAAACAACTACTACCTTTAAGCATATTACAAACAATCATTAGCTGTGCATAAAGTGATCCCTTAAATGGATTTAAGGGATCTTTATTAAAAGCATTTTGTGTGTGTGTGTGTGTGTGTGTGTGGGGGGGGTAATATGATGTGAAGAAAGTTTGCATTTCGAGAATCTGCATGATGAAGATGTTAACAAATTAACTGTTACAAGTGTCCAAGTGTAAACAAATGTCCAGTTCTGTGCTTGCAGAGTCAAAGATGTGATTCTCTTTCACACTCATACAAACAGACATACACACAGACTAACTCTAACCTTTCACACTGCACTGCTACGTGGTGACCATCAGGGGAGCTGGTGAGTCGACACACAGTTAGCTTCTGCTGAATAAGAGAAAGAGACAACAGGGGAGTCATCACAGGCAATGTTCTAGAAGCTGAACATCAGCACGTTAGTCGTTCTGTCACTGTGCATCAAAATGTTTTCCTATAGTCTAATAGTACTGTTAGTACAGCTTCTCTGTACTGTGAGCACTTTGTGATGGCAGAGCAGACCTGCTCCAGATCTACTCAGAATCTGGACACAGCATCATGTTTGTCTTGCAGGATGAACCATACTGGAGTCACCTTCTCTTTGTCATCCTCACAGCTCTGTGTCTCTTCAAGCTCGTTGAGATCCCAGCTCTGCAGCCTACGGCCGGACTCATAGTCCCATAGCTTCACGGTTCCATCCTGATGCAAACAAAGATGACATAAATCAACATGAAACTCACTCTATGAGACGATGATTTTTACTACATTTAACAGCAAACATTGTTCTAGAAAAATGAATTGTCCACGGCAAGAAAAAACACATGTGTGTAAAGATAAGTAGATGTGAAAAACTCTTCTTTCCTGTACATCACCAGGTCCTTAAAACAGCTAAGAAGGTTCATTCACTTTTGTCACTCTTAAACAGAAAAGGAAACCAACACTTTAAATCTTTTCCATAACCAGGTCATTCTTTTTAGATTTATTTTTAATCTGTACAGTTAAGTTAAGAATGCAAAACTCAGAATATTCAAGGTGGTGTGTGTGTTGAATAACCATTAGCAACACACATACCCCTGATCCAGACAGCAGACAATGTGGATATGCTGATGGGATCAGCAAGGCACTGACAAACCTGAGAGAAAGTGAGACAAAACCAGCAACAATAAAGATAAAACTGTTGCAACGAACAGACACCTTCCAGACACCCTACTGTCCTGCTTGATTTTTATGTCAGGTTACTTACTCTTCATGTCCCAGACAGAAGGACTGGATGTTGTACGGACACTTGCGGTGGCTCACTCTGATCTTCTCATCGCGGTCGGCTGTGAGGATGTACCTGTCGTCCAGCGACATGGTCTAAAAGACAGCAGAGAAGAGAAAGCACTTCGTCGCATCAGTCTGTGGCGGAGACATCCTGAGAAAATGGTACAATTCAACTCAACAGCAGCACAAACTACAACCAAAGTGACCATGAAATCAGTGAATCAGCAGCTGTCTGAAAGGTTAAACACTGATTACTGGTTAAGGACTCATGACACTTCACTGGTTTTGGTTGTGTGTGTGTGTGTGTGTGTGGGATGGGGTGGGGGCAGTACAGATACAGTATTTAAAAGACCAGTGTACAATATGTATATCTGTTCTTATCAATTCCCTACAGCTGAGAGAGTGTGGTGTTCCTTACTAAAGCTAGCAGCATGGACAAGTGGCCCATCTTCAGCTCACCCTCCCTCTGTGGATCAACCACTGAGAAGGAGTACACATCTCCTGATTTGTCTGCCACCAGCAGCTCGTCCTCAACGTGGCTGAACACCAGAGATGTGCACCTCCTGACCACCCACCTTTGTAAGAAATATACACACAAGCCAGTGAACATCACTGCCATCAGAACATGAAGCTTCTGCTGTTGGAGGACAGAGTTCAGTTTTACCTGACACTGATGCACTGCCATGAAGGCTCACACTGAAACAGGACCAGTCTCTTGGTGTCATCAGTCAGTGCCACCAGCTTTCCAGAAGGAGATGCAGCCAAGGCAAGGATTTTGTCATTTCCTGTTTCCTCCAAGCCACAATCACTGGTAACAAATGAGACAATTTACAGACATTAAAATGACTGCTGATATTCCATCTGGTTTTTAGGGTCTTATTGGTTGTCAATTATCTAAAGAATTACATATTAGTGTGAACTATTATGCTTTTTGTATTGTTACCTTTTATGTGTTCAGCATAGTTTCACTAAGAACAGATCCACTGGTTCTCATTGTCCCTCTTAGACTGTCAGATGTTCACGCCAAACCTTCATTGTGAACTTGCCCTTATAATGATTGCCTTAATAATTATCCTAAATAAAAGAAAAAGTCTTATGAAACAGGAATCAAGAGGCTGTATTTACCTGCTGTCATCTTTGGGCTTTAGATTCTTGTGCTTCTCAGAAGTGCTGCAGTCAAACACAAACAGTTCTCTGCAATCAAGTGCAAAAGAAGAATCCACTTTATTATCATTTATAGATTTTTACATGTTACAATGAAATTTATTCTCTGCATTTGACCCATCCCCCCTTAGCGGGAGCATTGAGCAGCCACAGACGGTGCTCGGGGAGCTAGCGCTGGGTATCTCGCTCAGGGACACACCTGGTATGGGGGACAGGCTGGGTGACGCAGCTGGGAATCGATCCCGCTCTTCCTGGATCCCAGCCCTCTGCCTCAAACACTGAGCTACCAGATCATATATTAAATCCACACAAGTGGATGTAGCCATTTTATTTTAAGCATTAGATTCTCATCAAAAAACAAGGAAACAGGAAAAATGTTAAGAATTTTAGTTAGTTGCCTCAATTTACTAAGGAACTACTTTATTTATATATAGCATTCTTCGCACGCTTCGAAACAACACAACAGCAGCACTCACCTGTTGAAGCCCTGCCCTCGTCCCCACCCGGTTCCCGCCCCACTCCACTAACTGTAAAGGAGCCCGATGTTAGACGAGTGCTCTTGACAGTGAACCCCACAAAGGCTTACAGAGTACATGGCAGGGTGCTCAAAGCGTGCGCCCACCAGCTCAGGCCCACATCAACAATTTGATCGTGAAATTTGCTGAAGACACCACAGTGGTCGGACTCATCTCTAAGGGAGATGAGACAGATTACAGAGAGAAGGTCCTGAAGTTGTCAGCCTGGTGCTCAGAGAACAACCTGGCTCTGAACACTAGAAAAACCAAAGAGATCATCATCAACTTTAGAAGACACAGTACCGAGATAGCCCCCCTCTACATCAACAGGGAATGTGTGGAGAGGGTCCCCACATTCAGGTTTCTTGGTGTACTCATCTCCGCCGACATCTTCTGGACAGACAATATCACAGCTGTCATCAAGAAGGCTCAGCAATGCTTACACCTCCCGAGAGTCCTCAGGAAGTGTAACCTGGACTCCAACCTGCTACAGACCTACTACCATTCATCCATCGAGAGTTGATGATCACAGACCCTCTGCTGGACCCCCTGCGGTTCGACCCCCTATGGAAGATGCAGTCAACATGGGTCTACATCACATCCTAGAACATCTTGATTGCCCAGGCACATATGTCAGAGTTCTGTTTGTGGACTTCTGATCTGCATTTAACACCATCATCCCTGAGACACTCTCCTCTAAACTCTCCCAGCTTTCTGTTCCCCCCTCCACCTGTCAGTGGATCTACAACTTCCTGACCAACAGGTCACAACAGGTGAAGATGGGAACAGTTACATTCCAGACACGTCACATAGGCTGTGTCCTCTCTCCTCTTCTCTTCTTCTTCCCTCTACACCAATGACTTTATCTCCAGCGACCCAGGTGTAAAGCTCCTACATCCGAAACGGTGATGAATCTGCGTATCGACAGGAGGTTTAAAGACTGACTGTCTGGTGCAGTCACAACAACCTAGAGCTGAACACGCTGAAAACAGTGGAGATGATAGTCGACTTCAGACAACACCACCCTGTTCCGGCCCGCCTCACCATACTGTGTCAGTGGCTGAAACGTTTAAGTTCTTGGGTTCCACCATCTCCCAAGACTTAAGGTGGGAAACCAACATCACCTCCCTCCTCAAAAGGAAGCTGTTGTTGGGACGAGCTGCTCAGCAGAGGATGTACATCCTGCGGCAGCTGAAGAAGTTTCACCTTCCTCAGGAGCTGCTGATCCAGTTCTACTCTGCTGTCATTGAGTCCATCCTCTGCTCCTCCCTCACAGTCTGGTTTGGAGCAGCCACTGCACAGGACAAACAGACTACAGCGCACAGTCAGAACAGCAAAGCTCATTGGTGCACCTCTGCCCTCTCTCCAGGACCTGTACACCTTAAGAGTCAGAAAGCGGGCAGAGAAAATCACCACAGACCCTTCACACCTTGGACAAAAACTCTTGCAGCTTCTCCCCTCTGGCAAACGCTACAGAGCTACGTTTGCTAGAACCACCAGACATAAGAACAGTTTCATCCCCCAGGCAATATCACTAATGAACAGCTGATTGCTGCTGCTTTATGGACACAAACTGCACTCTGCGCGCGCGCGCGCGCGCGCACACACACACACACACACACACACACACACACACACACACACAGTCTTGTCTTTTTGTCTTGTTACAATTTGTCTGTAATTTGTCTTTTAATGTATTGTTTTTCATGTACTTGTTTTCTGTCGGTACTGTCTTAGAGAAGCTAGAAACGACCAAAGCAAATTCCTTGTATGTGCAAGATACTTGGCAAATGAAGCTGATTCTGATTCCATTCTATATTCCTTGGTGGCAACTGTACAGTTAAGGTGGCAAAACTGACAGGACACTGATAAATCACTCAACATAAAATTCTCCATGTTATCTGGTTTCCTTGGTAAAGTATGCACATATTGACATGGTTTTCAACAAGTAGCTGTCAAATACTGATTTACTCTACTTTCAAATTAGACAAGGGATACAACTGACAACATACTGAATAAACATATTTTGTACATTCATACTGTGTGTTGTTTATGTCTTATGTCTTTTGATTCTTTTTTTACAGTGAAAAGTTTTTTGTTGTTTACCTGTTGCTAACGTTTCAGCTGTATCCACAGCAGTCATCAGAGCATTGTTTTTTGAGGTCACTTCCTCTCTCTTCCTCTTGCTCTAATGACGGCTGTGGATACAGCTGAAACGTTAGCAACAGGTAAACAACAAAAAACTTTTCACTGTGTTGTAAAAAAAGAATCAAAAGACATAAAAACATACTGATTAATCTGTAGTTTATTTACTAGACTATTCTGATTTGATTATTTTTTGAAAAAAAAAAAAGCTATAATTAGGAGCATCCTGTCTCGAAGTGATGCCGAAGAACTAGTCCATGCATTTGTTACCTCTAGACTGGACTACTGTAACTCTTTACTGATAGGATGTCCCAATAACTCACTTATAAGCCTCCAGTTAATCCAGATGCTGCAGCCAGAGTTCGGACTGGAATTAACAAGAGAGATCATATTTCTCCTACATTAGCTTCTCTCCATTGGCTTCCTGTTAAATCTAGAATAGAGTTTAAAATCCTTCTTCTCACTTATAAAGTGCTAAATGATCAGGCCCCAACATATCTTAAAGACCTGATAGAACCTTATTATCCCAGCAGAGCACTTTGCTCTCAGAGTGCTGGTCTACTTGTGGTTCCTTGATAAAGCTTATAGTTAGAGGTGTATCAGGTAACTGAACCATCTCTTAGTTATGCTGCTATAGGTTTAGCCTGCTGGGGGACTCTATATCTCACTGAGCTCCTCTCCTCCTTTTCCTTCTCTGTCCACATCACTGATATCATTGCATGTTAATAACTTTGTTTCTTTTCTCTCCTCTAGTCGTGCTTTGTCCTGTATCTCTCTCTCTTACTATCTCTCTCTCAGGCATTGTTGCCTCAATGCTTGCTCGAGTGGGACTGTTGGGTTTTTAAATATTTTGGTATATATTGATATAATGTGTAAGGCCTTAAACCTTACACTGTTAAGTGCCTTGTGATAACTTATGTTGTAAATTGGCGCTATATAAATAAAGTTGAATTGAACTGAATTATTTGAATAGTTGCAGTTTATATTGATTGCTACATAAGATCTTCTATTGTTACTATAAACATTTCAAATTGCTACGTTTTATTATAAAAAATGTCCGTTGTGCTAGCTTCTAGCAAGTGGCGATAATGTAGTGGATTAAAAGTAAAAGTGCAAGTACAATCACCTAAAAACTGTACGTAATAAATTTATAACATAATAAATAATTAATGGGGTAGCTATTTCTTAATAGTCAGTTAAGTGTTGAGCCAGCATTCATATGGAGTGACCATTTAACATACATCCAAACCTGTGCACACAGATTAGTCATAATCTAGCCGCTAGCTAACACAACTAAGCAAAATAAGTTAACAGCTAAGTAGTCGATAAATAAAACACATTTCAAACGTTTCATACCTGCCCTGCTTAGTATTAATTGCTACGAGTTTCTTGTCGCAGGTGGCAATAAACCACTTTCCACTGAAACAGACAGCAGACATGATCGACACGCGGAGACGTATTTTGTCGCGCACTAAATGCGTCACCAGCCACGCTACACATCCCTCGACGAAGAGAGTACAGAATGTACACAAAAGTCTACCATGATGGGTCAGGTTGTTTTCTGTCAGCATACACGTGTTTAGCCGTCCAGATATGAATATAAATACAAGTTATTTCACTTAAATAAGTTGTTCACCATAGTCACAGTACATGACGAGAAAAACACTAAGCTGTTATGTTTCAGTTAGATTAAAAAGTGAAAGAGCAGACACCAGAGATAACTGTAATTCTGCGTTTAGACATTCAGAATATCAAGAAACACTGTTGTTATAAAAACAAGTCAACGTGGTCGAATAATCACCACGGATGGGAGAATAACTGACAAAAAAATCATAATGAGCAGTAAGTGCAGGATCATGCCACGAAGGGGGCGTTCACTGTCACGTTCTTGTGTTACATAAAAGCGGCTAAAGTTTGACTGAACCATGTCCATGCTGCTGTGAGCCGCGTCCCGGAGCCCCTCAAAAGAACAACAGCTTATTATTGTCATTTAGCAAGAGGTAACATGTCGTTATGTGTTTATTTTATTTTCATACATGTATTGTACCTTGGGTTTCTGTGCTCTGTTTCTAAATTGCTATTGTTTTTTGTGGGATGCTAATGTTGCACGTTATTATTTGTTTGTGTTCAGTGAATACCAGCACAGGCTGCACAGAAAGATGGCGGCTTTTCTGTTAAGGGTAGGACGACTGGGCTGTGATAAGGTAATAATTAAAAATGACAAAACAGCAGAATATGAACTGTGTAACAAGATGGGGACGTGTGTGAGGCTGGTAGCTGTTTTTGTCAGCTTGACGTTTGTCAGCCATCACGGTGTAAATTATAGCTAGCAGCTCTCCACACACAGACACAGCTGCAGCCTGCTAAAGCTGTGACACTGAGTTATCCAGAAGGATTTGAATTTCTAAAATGCTTGTCATGGCTGTTGTTATTGACATTTACATGGAGCAGGTTTTGTGAGCATGGGCATGTATAAGCAAGGTTAGTGAGTTTTCACCTGAATAGTCTGTAATTACATTTAAAGATGTCTATCCATAAAAATTGTTCTTGACATGTTTACTTAGAATCGCTGTGTGAAGACAAGGCTGGATTAATGTCAGCTTGTTTTAACCCCACTGACATGGCATTGGTACAGTGATAACAAAGTCATGCTGTGACATTAGAACCTTGACTTTAGTTAAATTATTCTTGACATCAGTGTTGATTTTGGAGATATATTAGAAATAATAATTATGAAATAACAACACAACAACAATTTTGAAATGAATCATGAAAACATTTAGGATTTTTCTTATCATAAACATCATATACTGCAGGTTCAACGTGAGCCTGAGCATGCAGACATGTGTGGTGCTACTATAGGACACATTAGCAATGATAATTGGATGGTCCATAAAACCTCATCATCTGCCTCACTGGCAGCCATCCACTGAGATTTAGTCTAGTCAAATTCAGTCCATGTGAAGCTGCAAGGTTTGAAGTGTTTCTGTTGTCGGTGTCAGAGTGTAAATAACAAACCTCTTTTTTATTCGAATGGTCGAAATAAGGACAGAGACACACTTGGTGTTGTTGTTTTGTCATGCAGGTTAAGTACAGGTTTAGAACAAATGCTGTCTGAAACAAATCACAAGGTGTCTTAAACCCCACTGGTACTAAGTCACAAAACACCACTAGAGGTCATTATAATACAAATGGAAGTTAAAGCTTCTGGCATAATGCAAAGCTGCTGACTGCAGATTAAATCTGAAATCTGAACATGTAAAATGTATCCTGATGACAGCAATTATGAAAGTCATGTCTATTACAAATAGAAAGCTAGTAATTATAAATGCAAACTAAAAAGCATACATGTACTGTATATTATTTATTTATTTATATTAATATATTGATAGTGATAATTCTGTATATTCCATATGTTGATACCTTATTACATTGTAAGCAGGCATTTCTAAGATGACTGAAGGGAACACTTTGGTGATAAAAAATATTAACGTTATTACATTTAAAAAATTTAATTACCTGCCTCGTTGATCAAGACATAGTAACCACATTGGTGTAGCTGCCACACAAGGTGTTAGTACTCCAAAGAATAAGAACTGATCCTAATAGTGTGCGTGTTGGTGTGTTGTCAGTGTTTGCAGGCTGGGAGCTGGAGTGCACTGAGCAGAGCACCAGCTACCGTAGCCTTTAGCACAAAATCCGGGGGTTCCAAGAAGTCTCAAAAGAAAACCTTGGGTAGGTTTCAAAGGGTTCCTGCTAATGTCACAAGATGTGGCTGTTTCTTGATTGTCACTGAGATCATTAATTTAAATAATTTTACCTTATTTGTTTTTTACTGACCCACAGCGGTTCAAGTGCCATAATAACTGAGCAAAACCTACAGTAAAAGTTAAAATATGTAGTAAAGGTAGAAGGGCAAAAGTAAAGCAGAGAGGCATCCTTTACAGTGGTGACCTGTTCATTAGGCTGTGCTATCAGGTAATTGATAGAGAATCATTACACCATTTTTCCTCACTGCACTATGGCCTACAGACAGGCAAGAGGTGCAACAGGCCATGGTGATCCTCCCAGAAACATTTGAGATAAGGAAAACCTATTTCTGGAACAGAGACAACAGACATTTATTCTTGCTATAAATAGGTACACAAAAATTACAATAATTTTCATCATGAAACTGTACTAAAACATATAGAAATATTAGTATGGAGCACACTACTACTATATATATATATATATATATATATATATATTATATACCATTGTCACATGTCAAATTATGCGTAGCCTCACTTATTCTACAAATGTATGCTGATAAAACATGTAGTTCCCCTGCTAAACCTAAGGTACCTTTTATCATATTGTGACACTGCTGAAGATGTCAATAGCTAGCACTGATTGTTTCCAGGGTTAGACCTATAAATGCTGGACCAGGCACATTAGTAGCTTTTGTGTTTCATGTGATTTTGTGTGAAGATGATTTTGACAGAATGAAGCAAGTTCTAAGAGATGTATTGTCATCTAAACAATATAGCCGCTTAGGTTTTAAAAGTTGAGGCTTTATTAAACGTGGCATTGCAGTGAACCTGTTATTATTCTGTCATATGTTAAAAAAAATAATGTATTTTCTCTGCTTACCCTCTTTCTTAATCCTAGATAAAAAACAGGCTAAAACGTACTTCGATATAGAGAAACTTGTCCAACACAAACCTTTTGAAGTTTCTCCAGCAACAGCTGCAGCAATAGCAGCAGCAACACCAACTTCACAGCCCATGCCCACTGGTGCTTCACCCGAGCCTGTGGCAACCACCTCTGCTGTAGAAGCTGGAGGGACAGTGGCGGAGGCCTCTGTCAGTCCACAAGGTGTCTCCTACCCTTCAACAGCTGAAGCCACACCAGTTGTTGAAGTGCCTCCAGCTGTTGAAGCAACTACTTTTGCTGCTGTCACTGAAGCCACACCAGTGGTTGAAGCAGTTGCAGAAGGTGCTGTTGCTACACCAAGTGAAGATTTTGTAGAGGTCATTGCCACTGAAACCACTGCTCTCACTGGTCACCACCCTCTTGAAGCTGCAATTAAAGCCCCTGATGGAGTGCCTCCTCTCCCAACCACAGATGCTGAAGCTACCCCTGAAGTTGTGCTTGTTGCAGCTGCTCTTGTAGATGCGGCAGCTCCTGAGCCAGGGGCAGAAGCTGCACCCGTAGAGGCGGCCTCGGAGCTTGTGGCAGAATCTGCACACGTAGAAGCGGCCCCTGAGTCTGTGGCAGAAGCTGCACCCATAGAAGTGGCCCCTGAGCCTGTGGCAAAACATGCAGCCATAGAGGTGGCACCCGAGCCAGTGGCAAAACATGCAGCCATAGAGGCGGCACCTGAGCCAGTGGCAGAAGCTACACCAGTAGAAATGGTCCCAGAGCCTGTGGCAGAAGCTGCCCTAGTAGAAGTGGCTGCAGAGCCTGTGACAGAAGCTGCACCCATAGAGGTGGCTCTGGATCCTGTGGCAGAAGCTACACACAAAGAAGAGGCCTCAGAGCCTGTGCCAGAAGCTGCACCCGTAGAAGCGGCCCCTGAGTCTGTGGCAGAAGCTGCACCCATAGAAGTGGCCCCTGAGCCTGTGGCAGAATCTGTATTCATTGAAGCAACCCCTGAGCCTGTGGCAAAACATGCAGCCATAGAGGCGGCACCTGAGCCAGTGGCAGAAGCTACACCCATAGAGGTGGCTCTGGATCCTGTGGCAGAAGCTACACACAAAGAAGAGGCCTCAGAGCCTGTGCCAGAAGCTGCAACCATAGAAGTGGCCCTGGAGCCTGTTGCTCAAGAGGTGCCTTTAGAAGTGGCCCCCGAGTCTCTTAAGGCTGCTTACACCCCTGTAGAGAGCTCAGAGGAGTTGGTGGACCATGCTCCATTCATAACTGAAGCTGCAGGAAAGGAACTGCAGGAGGAGGTCCCAGCTGAACCATCTGAGGGTACACAACCCACCCCCTCCCCCCACAATCCTTCTCTTTTCCTCTGTGGACCCTCCAGTCTACCAGCAGTTTTATATTCACCATTTACACAACTATAGAGGAACTATATGGCTTTGTGATGAGTATGTTTGGGATGAGTGTAAGGATACACTGTTAAATTACTCAACAAACACACATTTTTTTCTAGCCTTGCACAACATAGGCAAATTACACCATAACCCTATAACACCATAATACACTGTAGCTACCATCCATGCCCCATCTTTCATTTAATATGTAGTGATAGATCAAGTTATTGTCTTGTGTGTTGTTTTGTTGCTTTACACAAGACTCCTCACTTAAATCTCTACCACTTTTTGCACACTTTACTGTGTTGAATTTGAAAAGGTTGGGAAGGAAAAAAAAGATGTTGTAGGTAAAGTATTCACACTTTTTGGTATAACACCCCAAAACTACGTGACTAAGTCCTGTACAAGTGTACAAAACTTGTATAATAAGTCCATCTGCTTTACTTTACTTGGCAGACGCTTTTATACAAAGCAACTTACAAAAAGAAGACACCAGCAATTACAATTTTGGTTTCCATAAATTCTGAGTTACTACAAACTAAGAGCCCTGATATGGCCTAACTCGTCAAGACAAAGAACATGCTTAGGAATTGTTTAGTGGCAGACAATTATGTGAATGTGTGTGGTAGACTCACTTGAAGTACTTTTTAAACAAGTGAGTTTTCAAATGGTGATAGTCTCAGCCAGTCGAATGGAGCAGGGCAAGTTGTTCCACCAGCCAGGGACAATAAAAGAGAATGGACTCAGTGGAGAGCTGTGAGAAGAGGATTGATATGGGTGCATTTCGGCTGGTTAAAAATAAGGGGGGGCCGCAGCATTCTGGACCATCTCGAGGGGTTTGATAGTGACTGCAGAAGCTCCAGCTAAGAGAGAGTTGCAATAGTTAAGTCTAGAGATGACCATTGCCTGGACAAGGAGCTGTGAGAGAGAAAAGGCCTAATCTTATGTTGTAGACAGTTAACCTACAGGACCTGGAGGTGCAGCAACATGCTCGTTCAGGTTCAGTTTGTCTATCCAAACTCCAAGGTGTTTGGCAGGCTTTTTAGGTGTTAGTTTTAGCAAGCTAGTTTGGATTAAAATGTTTTGCTGAGGAGAGTTGCTGCCTAGGAAGATTAAGATCTCAGTTTTGGATAAGTTCAGTTATAAGTGTCTGTCAGACATCCAAGCCGATATGTCTGAGAGGCGGGCTAAGCTTTTTGTTGAAACAGTGGTATCTGGAGGGAAGGACAAATAGAGCTGAAATGTCATCAGCATAGGATTGATATTAAAAGCAATGGGATTGGATGATGTTACCAATTGAGAAAAGAAGGGGCTCAAGGACAGAGCCTTGTGAAACCCCTGCAGTTATCTTGGATATTGTGGATGTCTCACCTCCTCGCGATACCCAGAAGGACCTAACCTGAATATATTTTCAGTAATTCCTAAACCTTACAGTGTGGAGAGAAGAATCTGTTGAGTAATCGTGCCAGAAGATGGGTCCAGAAGGATGGGGACAGATGATCTGCGAAACCAGACTGAAAAGGGTCAAGTAGATCCTGCTCGTAGAGAAATGCAGAAATATAAGAATTTTAGAAAGAAGTGGAAGGTTGGAGACTGGGTTGTAGCTGTCTAGTAGGGTTGAGTGTAGGTTTTTTGAGCAGAGGAACAATTAGAGCCTGTTGAAGGCGGTGGGAAATATTCCTGTTACAAGTGATGACGTCAAGTGATGACAAGTCATTACGTGTGTCAAAGAAGAAATAATAGTGGATTGAGTGGACTGAAGAAGGTGTTCAGAAAGCAGAGTGAAGGCAGGTCTCAAACCATTTCTAAAGCTCAAGTAATAAAATGGAAGCAGGCTACAATGACCTTGGTCTTTGAGGTGTTTAGGTACACAGTGGTCACCGTAGCAGGGCTTCAGAAGTCCTCTGAACCTGGTAAAAGGCTAAATGTTTGTCAAGCATTCATCATTTAAACTACCACAAAGGCATGAGGACAAAGATTCTCTGGCTTAGCTCACTATGTTGATGATATCATCCTTATAGTGAAGCCTGGTGGTGACAGCATCATGTTGAGGTGAAGCTTCTCTGTAGCTGTGAAAGGGCGACTGGGTTGAAGGAAGAATGAAGTTTTGGAGCTATAATTACTGTCGTAGGGGTTCTACATAATGCTATACTAGAGGACTGAATACTTAAGTCAATTATACATTTATAATTTTCAATACATTTGCAAAAAAATCATTATGGGTTAGGGTTAGATATTTTTTTACTTCCAAATTGAATAGCAGTAAAATATGCAAGAAGTGCAAAGGTCTGACTACTTTAACAGTCAGATATTTTATTCTTTTTTTATTTCCCTACTCACTAACTTTAAGTTTGCTAACTAACTTTAAGTTTTCTTACTATACTTATTGCCTTTGTTTTCTAGAACTACGCAAAATTTCAATGATTCCTTTCATTTAAAGATCCACAGTTTCATACAGTTTGTAGTCATCTTACCGAAGATGTTCTAACATGACAACACCATTTTTGCACATTTCTAAGTTTTGTGTTGAGCTTCTTAAACTGTTATTCTTGATTTTGTCTTTCTAATTGATCAAAACTAAATATAAACTAAATATAATAAAACTAAATATACAGGTACTGTACAGCCGTAGAACTGTTCCACTTTTTCCTCCTTCCTTCCCTATGCTCCTCATGCTTTTCTGCTGTGTGATTGTTGAATTTATTGTTAATGGGTGAAGTGTGTCTATGTCTGTGACTATCCACTTTCTTTCATGGTAAAAACACTGAAGTTGTACTCTGTTTGCTGTGTATGGAGCATGGCATGTTAGATCTGAAACCAGTTTTTGAGACTTCACTGGGACATGCTTGAAATTTTTATACTGTCGTAAGTCTGTCTCTGCTGTACAGTGCTGTAAATGTGTAGCCTAGCATGACCTATCACAGAAACTTTTAAACCTGTCAGCTGACCTGACCTTTCACATGTTCTTTTCGATCTGACCCCTATATCTTCCTCTTGTATGTACCGGGTGCAGTTTTGTGCATGAGGATTACGTATTAAATTTGATTTGTGTCTTCTAGCCTCATGGACAGATGATCATAACATGAGCATTCTTCTGTGAAGAGTAATTGACTTTTTTTTGACTTCCAGCTCATATGGACCCAATTCAGAAGCTTTTTGTGGACTCCATACGAGAGTACTCATCAAGAAGCCAGTGAGTCTCCCTATCACAACCAGTTTGTTCATGTTCCAACAAGAACTTCACACACTGCTACTCTGTCCTTAGTACTACTGAACATGTTCAGCTATAACAGAGGTGACAGGCAGTTGCAGCAGTGTGTTTAGTAGGATTTGACAACTGTTGCATTTACTTTTGTGCTCTACTCAGTTTACTGTGAGTGTTAGAGACATTCTATAAGGGGGTAATAGGTCATAAGATAACCAGCACCATAACTACGTTTGACTGATGAGGTGAAGGCTTTTGGTAATTTCTTTCTCCACGCTGTCTTTCTTTGTCATTTTGATACAGATAAACTTTTGTTTTATTACTCAACAGAGCAGCTTTCTTTTTAAGTGATTTTGCCAGCTGCAATGCTGCAATGTGGTTGAAGTGAAATGATATGTTGATGTACTGTAGGGCTACTGGTGGACTAGTCGATGCGAGTTCAGAGTATGAGAAGGCTTTGGCAGAAGAGATAGCAAAGCTTCAGAGACTCTATGGTGGTGGAGACCTCACATCTTTCCCTGATTTCAAATTTGCAGGTGAGACAAGTAAATGAACTACTACAACAATTCCTATTCCAGAAACATCTTGTTGTTTTGCACTTTGCCATGTAGTCTGAAATGAAAGCTGGCAGTTATGAGGTAAACATTGATGGTTGTCAACATAAAGCTGTGATACATAATGAAACAAGCACTAGGTTAATAGCTCTGCTCTGTGTTTTCTAGAGCCCAAAATGGATGAAGTGCCCCAGAAGTGAACATCAACACTTTGTACTGAATCTTTTCTACTGCAGAGTTTTTCCTGCTTGTAGAACGTTAAAGAAACCTTGTACCCAAGTTATCTTCGTATGTAAGAATAGAGTGAGTAGTTCCAATAGGTGAAGGTAAAGCATTTAATACTTGAGAAAGTAACCTCATCATTGTGCTATAAGATTTGTGTAGACCAATTACATACTTAATGTGGACTAAATAAGATCAGCTTCAAATGTTGTGTGTGTGCCTCTTTTTGCTGGTGCAGGCGTATGTATTTAGTATATACAGAGAGCTAATTGAGAATCATTGAAATTTACAGTTTGACCAATTAAATTATTTAAAGCAACATCAGTGAGTATGCAGGAGTGTAATGTATTTAAAATGCACACACTGTACATAGACCAGTGTGCACAGGTGAGATGTGTGCAAAAGCGATCCTATAGTGTACCGAAATTTAGTTCAGAGTGTTATTTACTGTATACATTATTGTAGAATAATACTTTTGAGTTAATAATAATGTACTGGACTGTGGTTAACACGTAAATTATAGTGAAGGACTTCTCACCCTTATTAGCAACAGCTTAAAGATCAGAAAACAAAAATGACCTACCACACTCAACATACTCATACATACAACTCGTATGTATACATAACATATAACACAATTTGTGACTAATCCTTAATTAAACGTGAATTATTTGTTTCACAATTGTATAGAGAGTTAATCCACTGAAAGCTGGCTGGGTATATACAAAGGTGTCAAAAGTGCTCACATTCTCTACTTAAGTAGAAGTACAGATACTTTGTGAAAAACTACTCTGGTAAAATTAAAACTACAGATTGAAATCCTTTAATCCTTTTAAAGTACAAATGTACAGGTTTTGAAAAGTATTTAACAATTTTCACTTTTAATGATACAAAATTAAATTCACTTCAACTTTATTTATATAGCGCCATTTTACAACATAAGTCATCTCAAGGCACTTTACAGTGTAAGGTTTAAGACCTTACACATTATATCAATATATACAGAGACATTGACAAAACCCAACAGTCCCAGCAAGCACTGTGGAGAGGAAAAACTCCCTTTAAGAGGAAGACCCCTCCAGCAGAACTAGGCTCAGGGTGAGCGGCCATCTGCCTCGACTGGTTGGGGTTAGTGGATAGAGAAGAGAGAAAAGAAAAGCAGGTAACAGAGATCATAACAACAACAAGGAGCAGCAGACGAAGCACCGGCAGGTTGGTAGGACGAGAAACCACAGCTCCAAGGTCGAGGATACCCGAGAGAGAGAGAGAGAGAGGGGATGAAGCACAACTAGGGGAGAGAATAGAACAAAGTTATTAACATGCTATGATGTCAGTGAAGCGGACAGAGAAGGAAAATGAGGAGAGGAGCTCAGTGAGATATAGAGTCCCCCAGCAGACTAAACCTATAGCAGCATAACTAAAAGATGGTTCAGTCACCTGATCCACCTCTAACTATAAGCTTTATCAAAAAGTTTTTAGTCTAATCTTAAAGGTAGCGAGGGTGTCTGCCTCCCAAACTTTAACTGGGAGCTGGTTTAAAAGGAGATAAGCTTGATAGCTGAAGGCTCTGCCTCCCATTCTACATTTAGAAACCACAAGTAGACCAGTATTCTGAGAGCAAAGTGCTCTGCTGGGATAATAAGGTTCTATCAAGTCTTTAAGATATGTTGGGGCCTGATCATATAGTGTTTTATATGTGAGGAGAAGGATTTTAAACTCTATTTTAGATTTAACAGGAAGCCAAAGGAGAGAAGCTAATGTAGGAGAAATGTCTCTTGTTAATTCCAGTCCGAACTCTGGCTGCAGCAATCTGGATTAACCTATAACCTAATCTAGTGTAGTAATCTGACCAGATACCTTGTCTCTAAGATTTTTGGGTCCAAATATCATAACCTCAGTTTTGTCTGAGTTAACGAGTAGAAAATTATCCAGGCTTCTATGTCTTTTAAACAAGTGCGAAGTTTTCCTAAATGATTGGTTTCATCTGGTCTCATGGATAAATATAATTGTGTATCATCTGCATAACAATGGAAATTAATTGAGTGTTTCCTTATAATGTTGCCTAAGGGAGTCGTGTTTAATGAAAATAGAATAGTTCCAAACACAGAACCCTGTGGAACTCCGATCTATCTGATAAATAGGAGTTAAACCAGCTTAGTGCTGTTTCTATAATCCCAGTGACATGTTCTAATCTGTGTAATAAAATGTTGTGATCAATAGTTTCAAAAGCTGCACCAAGAACTAACAAGACAAGTACAGAGAGACATTCGCTGTCGGAAGCTAAGAGGAGATGATTGGTATATGTAATTTCTGCAGTAAAAGTATGCTCCAGGCGTTTCACTTTAGCATAGTTACATATGTGAATGCAGATTGTTTAAAAACGAGTCAATTGAAAAGCGGTACGTAAAACTTGAGAAAAGTGATAAAAAGAGAAAAAGAACTGATAAAAACTAAAACAGAGGACAGCACCCGTGGTTCGAACCCACGGTCGGAGGACCGGATGGGCTAGAGCATAAGTACACAGCTTTTTGCGAAGTAACCACTGAACTACACCTCCGCAAGGCAAAGACGATGCCCGTGGTTAAATAAGGTGGACATGAGTGCGTGTACAGTCTGAGGTGTTCAGTTTTTGCCTCGCAAGTAAGCACTGAGCTGAACCTCGCCCAGACGATTCTGAAAAGTAGCGTATTTAAAAGCCCAAGTACAGTAAAATTTGACGTTGCTCTTAAAATTCGTCTGTAGATGGCGCTCCTGCGTTCTACAGCTGTATAAGTTACACTGTAAGTGTTTATGGTTACCAGTGTGTTGATCGTGTCGGCTGTATTCATGGTGCGTTACGTTTCTTTGAATATATGGATGACAGGATGAAACATGTGCCCTACTCCGCTTAACAATTGCTTTATATTGTGCATTGGACTGATCCTATGTTAGGTTTTATTCACGTGTTGTTACTTTTGGAGACCATTATGTTACGTTACGTTTATTTCATAAAGGACAAAGGCTAGTTTTTCCCCCCGGTTATAAGACGTTGTAAATGATTTCTAAGTGTTAAATGTTTCTTGGATTTAAAAAAATAATCTGCCACGTTATTTTTAGGGGAAACTGAAACACTCAATTTACCACGACGGGTTAGACCTTGTTCCGAGTGAGCTTTATCTGCCAACTCGCGCATTTATTGAGCAATTGTTTTTAGTTATAATATTAAAAGACAATTAAAAACAGCAACTGTTGATGATGTATGATTTCATATTAAGTATCTTTTAGCTGTAATTGGATGACCTCGGTGAAACGCAGCTTTCCACAGAAATGACAAAGTGGAAAGAAAGATAAGTATTTTCACTGCGGAACCATTATATCTTCCACTTTCCGACCGGAGCATTGCATTGGGAACACGAAATGGCGTCCTCCTTGCTGCGGTTCGGGCGAATACGTCCTCTAAAGGTAAAGCCAGTGGGAACGTTTTGATGCGGTGTGTTCGGTTGTGGATCACGGAGAACATCATGCTACATCTTACACTGCGAAATATTTTGCAGTAAACGGGCGATTCTGTAGTTGTCTAACACCAGACGTACTTAGTTCTGAGCCACGTAACGTTCCTTCATCTGACAAACATTCATTGCCAACAATTTTTAACATATCGTGTTTAATTAAATGTACAAAGCCAACGCCAGCGGGTGAGGTGGCTAAATACGTCAAATACGAGCCAAAATGCCTTTTTTAAGGTCTTAGTTAACCTGTGCTCATACCACTTATGGTGTCTTCTCACATTGGAACTAATGAAAGTAACCACAACAAAGCATCCAACCTGCTCTTTCCACTGAATATATTGTTATTATACCAAATCTTGTCCATCTCTCTTTTGTAGTATCTACAGCTGGAGAGCTGGGGCATCCTTAGGAGCCACCCAGTTGCTTCATTCTGCACTCAAACTGGGGGTCCTGTGATGGTGAAAAAGACAAAGGCTGTGAGCAAGAGTAAGACCATGATAATGATTGTGTACATTGTTTGCAGGTTCTTCTTTGTCTCTGTTTTTGGCAGATGCAAACCAACCGATGAAGTGTGTAGAGTCAGTACATTGAGTTATACAATGTTAGACTGAAAAACCTGAACAAAAAAAGGTTGCATTAGAGCCTGCTGTCTAGTCCTGTATCCATGACATATTGAATTAACCCTTTCTGATTATATCCTTTCCTGCTCTTATATCTAACAATGTATTTAAGCTCCAGCCCTTACTTGCATCCTGTACTGTTGACTTTAAATTCTCCCTTTCTGAATGGTATTAACTGTAGCACAGTATTTGCTGGTTGATATTTTGCAATAATTATATATTTTTCCCTGTTTTTATTTTTGTCTGCAGTGCTGTATGCTGTTTATGTAGGGTTTATAATTTTATGTGTTGGTTTTTCAAGCCTAATCTGTCACTTTTCTACAGGAAATGTGCAATGAGCTATTAAGGCAGATAAACATTGTGATTTTGGGCCTAGACAACAGATGACTAGATGTGGTGAGATATTACTGTGTAGCAGATGTTCAAGAAGAAAGACATCATGGTCCTGTTACTGAAGTACAAGATTTTGACAGTGTCTGTGTCAGAATTTTAGGATTACTGTCTCAAAATGTGACTGCTGCTACAACCTGTGTCTGCTGAACATATCCAATCTAAATGCTGCATGAAATGACTCAATGATCAACTCAAGACAATACTAACTTTTTTCAGATGTAGTGGTGCAGGTTAATCATGAACATTGATTTGTTACGAGGCACGACACAGTGTGGCTGCAGTGAATGTATAAAATAACTTTTTTTCAAATCCTTTATATTATGTTTAGTCATCCCTTCAATCCAGAAAAAATCAGAGGTATATTCAGTTTGTAAATACTTGTAGGTGGTTATGAATAGAAACTCTTCAAAAGGATAAGGGTACATATATATGTTTTAATCAATTTGCTATGGTATTTTCCATTTTTTCTAATTTTGTGTTTAAAAAACAAACAAACAAACATGAAATTCCTGGAACGCATATTTGGGTGCAAGATATTATAATTATTATAATTAACTACACTTCCCATTTACCATTTTCCTCAGCAGCAGAGTCTCCAGATGAGAGAGCAAGCCTGCTAGCCTACAAGACTGCAGTATCCTTTCCAGTTAGACTTTCACAGTCTGGAGCGTTCCCAGCACAGTCTTTAAATGTAGCTAAGCCAGCAGCCAGCGCCGCTGCCAGAAACACTCCAGAAACAGTAGTAGTAGTAGCTGCTGCAGCCTCCACCTCAGATGATGCAGTCCCACCTGCCACAGGCTCCTCTGAACCTGGTGATCCAGCAGCTGGTGGATTGTCCTCCTCATCATCCAGCAATTCCGACTCTGACTCAGACTCTGACTCAGACTCTGAGGAAACCAAGACATCACAACCAAAACTCTCAAAATTAACTGTGGTAAAGGAAGCTAAAACCAGGGAGGTCACATCAAATGTGACAGAGAACAGTCATAAAGATCAGAAGCAAGTTGGAGCAGAACCTGAAGATAATCCTCTTAGCAATGCTGAGTCTGGACAGGAGGCTGCTACAGCAGCAGTTGTGGCAACAATAGCAGCAATTCAAGCTACTTTAGAGACACCCATTGCTCGCTCTGAGGAGTCAGTGGACTCCACCAAGATCTGCACAGAAGACACTCTAGAGGTTCCCCGCATCAAAGTATCAGCTGAAGCCCAATTGAAACACTCTGCATCTGCAGCTGTCCCTGATTCCCAGACAGAAGGTATGAGTGAGTCTGTACCTCCTGAAAAAGGGCCAGCTGATGAAACTACTGGAACCACAAAGCCCACGTCTGTTGAAGCTTCCGCACAAGATGAAGCGTCCACCGCTGTGATCGCGAAGACTACAGCTGAGGCTTCCCACTCTGTAGAGGGCACGGAGGCATTGGTGGACCGTGCTCCAATTGTAGCTGAAGCTGCAATAGAAAAGATGAAGGCAGAGGGTACACACTACACCAACCTACCCCTAAATTTCTTTCTCCCTTTCGCTTTGAGGACCTTAATCGCCTACAGATGAACATACTTTTGGTTGTTAACCAGACCTCACACCCTGTAGTTGCTGTTGCATTCTCAGATTTAAATATTATCTCAGGCTTTTTTGCTTTATACTGTGACATCTAACCTCTCCATGCATTGGTTATTTTGCATGACATCAGTGCAGCGTACTTAATTTTTATTTATGGCATCAGGGCTTTCTCTGCTTTCTTTTTCCTTATGAATTTTTTGCTTTACTGGAATTCCTCTTTGCTTGCATTCTAGTTAGACTTAAACCACCTGCATAACTATGTTGCTGCTGTCAGTGTATGATTAAGGTGACTAATTCCTCTTTATTTCAATTCATCTTTACTTGTATAGCGCCAAATCATAAGGAAAGTCATTTTAGGGCACTTTACATAGCAAGGTTACAGACCTTGGAAAAATATAAGTGTATATATAAACAAAATAATGCAGAAAAACGAACAGTCCCACTTGAGCAAGCACTAGGCAACAGTGGAGAGGAAAAACTCCCTTTAAGAGGAAGAAACCTCCAGCAGAAACAGGCTCAGGGTGGAAGGCCATCTGTCTCGACCGGTTGGGGTTAGTGGACAGAGAAGAGAGAAAAGAACAGCAGGTAACATAGATCATAACTACAACAAGGAGCAGCAGACGAAGCACTGGGCAGGATGGTAGGACCAGCGGCCACAAGGTGAAATAACAATAACTATAAGCTTTATCAAAAAGGAAAGTCTAATCTTAAAGGTAGAGAGGGTGTCTGCCTCCCGAACATTTAGAAACTCTAGGAACCACAAGTAAACCAGCACTCTGAGAGCTCAAGTCTTTAAGATATGTTGGGGTCTGATCATTTAGTGCTTTATATGTGAGGATAAAATTTTAAAACTATTCTAGATTTGACTAAGGTGTTTATTGCTTACTGTGACGTCTAATCCTACTCATGTTTTGGCTCTCTTCATCTTTCTTAAAATCTGTCTTTCTTTAATCCCTCTCATGTAACCAATTCTCACACTTGCCAAAACTGTCACCACTCCTTTCTCTTCTAGCTGTTTTGTTTATAGTTTCTAAATTTCTGTTTGTTTAAAACGTGAAGGAAATATAATGTTACAGAAAATGTGTGTATTTGGTTACAATGTAATTAATGCAGCTGCTAACAACTGTGATTAGTGAAGCTCTGGACAAAAAGAACTGGATATAACTAGAGTCAACAAAATTTTTTCAGAGAGCAAAATCACACAATTCCCCAAATTCATTAAATCTTGTTCATAATATGAATTTCAAACAGCCACCAAATACTGCAGACACAGATTAATTTGTATACATTTTATTTTCCTTTTACCAGCCTAGTCTTCAGTCAGAAGCCTTCGTTTTGGGATTAATGTATTTCTGATGGTGATGGATGTGTATGATTTTATCTTATATTTTGATTGCACTCCTATTTAAACATTATGTGTTTAAAGACCGTTTCATTCACATCTTCGTCCAACAGTGTTATTTTCCTAGTCTGGGCTGTCTTTACTGTCTGCAGGCACATTTACCTCCACATGCTGCCCCTCACAAACATTTTCCCCAAGATTTTTCACACCAGTGTGTCTCCTCACTCAGTTGGGGGTATTGTAGGTCACCACCATGGGAAATACCTCACTACAAACCACCTTTGTCAACATGTGTGAATATGTAAATGCCTCATCCTTTCAACAAGCTTTCAAACTAGCAAGCCCCATTTTGTACTTATGTTTTATTTTATCTGTAATATCTGCAGCTTTATTACTTGAGAATCAGTAACACTATTGCATTTGACAAAACTTGAGCTATGTCTGTTTTAATGCATGCATAGCAGGAAGATATGGGATACAAATCTTTGTAACATAATCAGCTTTCTTATGTGACTTTTCTTCTTTCCTCTCTGTGTGCAGAGGCTGCAGCAGCAGCACCCCCAGAGCCTGAGGAACCTTTCGACAACAGCACTTATAAAAATTACCAACACCACAACTACACCCCATACACATTCGTTGACCTGGATGTAGAGATGGCTAAGTTTCGTCTCCCTCAACCCACGTCTGGCAGACCTTCACCCAGGCACTAAAGGAACTGACCTGCCTGCAAATGTTTAAAATGGCTTATAAATGTTGAAGGTGTTGTTCCTCCTTACATATGATCTCACACACACACACACACACACACACACACACACACACCCCTATATGAAAATTAGCTGCTAAAATGTTATGCTATTAAACTACACAAATCTAAATCTAAAATGAAGTCTGTTTTGTCTTGTGTGATTCTGTTATGTCTTATATAAAGTAATAGGCGTATAAAAGGATAGGCAGAGATCAAAAGCTTTATTTATGCTGCTTTTTTGCCTTAGGGGGTCATTTGAAAAGAGCTGAATGTGCAAGTCGTTTATCTATGTGTTTCTATTTTAATGATTACAATTTTGACTCTTTTAGCCTGCCCGCTTGCACATAATTTTGTAATTATCCTGGCTACATGCCTCTTTTAGGAGCAAACAATGCGCAGCTGTTGTTGTATTTGTTTATTGGTATGAGCTGGCGAGAAAATAGGCATAAAGCAGTGTAAAGCTGGAGATATACATAGAAAATGTTTTGTATAAATGAGGGCAGTGAAGAACGTTCGCCAAACCGTACGCAGCAGGGTAGAGGGACTGGAAGGCAGCAGGACGTCATTTCTCAGCCCACTTTTTAAATATTCATGAGCTGAGCGCCCCTGCGTGCCCTTACGCGATGACGTGTCGCGACAACTGCGGGTCCCGATTGCTGCAGCCGCTTGTCAGTGTGACGAAGATTGGCACTCAGGTAAGCTGTCACTCAAAATCCCTCTTTTTCCGTTCCCTATCAATCAAACAATCTGTGCCGCACGCAAAAATGCCCCGGGGCGAGGAGCGCGGACCTAGTCAGGGCAGCGAAGGGTGTTTTTGGAAGGAAATCAGAAGCGTCAGAGCTACGGGAAGAATAAAAAAATCTGTACACAAGTGGGGGGGGGGGTAAAAAAAATATGTCCGCGTTTTGGGGGCAGAGGAGGATTGTGGAAAAGCACAGAGCGAGAGAGCTAGAAACTAGGCCCGATAGTTGTATAGTTAGCGCGGAGGGGAGGGGAAGGAGAAGGAGAGGGCAGCTATCCCCGCTTGATTGATTGAGTGATGTGGGAAGGATTTAAAGATCAACCGGGCTAGCCTGGCGTTCAATCACTGCTTCGTAATATCACTGTAGTCGAATTACTGTACACAGCTGACAACATTAACATATTTATTTATAATATTTATTCACAATCGTTAAAGCGAGCGAAGCTGCCCTGGTATTTTGGCAAGCGGTTCGTTGCGTATCAATCCGCAGCGGGGTCTTATTTGTACCTGGCTAGCTAGGTTAGCTTGTTTTTGGCAGCGGCTGCCTTTGCTAAATATGGCGCTTTATGTTTTGGTTGTACCGTACCAGCACGAGAAACACCCATTAGTATCACTTAGCTTCTTTGCTAACATTAGCTGTAGCTTGAACATACTGTTGCTTTTTATGGTGTAGCCTCACGAGCTAACGCAAACGTAGCGTTAACATTACAGGCTAGTTAGCAAATTTTTTTGGACAAACAACGCATAGCATCAGTCAGATCGAGCGGCGTTGTCAGCGACTAACAGTAATATTGGCATAGTCTAAGAATAGGTGCATATGTTAGCACAAAGGTTTGCTTAAAATGTAATCTGTCCTTGCCGCCACAAACGGTGTCCTAGCAGCTGCAGGATATCGCTAACATAACCTCCCTGTTATAGCATTGCACTAGAAGGTTTCTAACCTTCTTATAACACAATTTGTTTTATAGTAGTGGTATGAAAAGGATGGTTTATGAAGGGTGACAGGAAATATTTAACTAAATTGGCAAACCCTTCATGTCTCCTAATTTAACATTAGTTCTCTACTCATATTCCCCTGTTACCCGGATGTTGTATATACCTGCACAGAACATTTAAGGTTTGAGCTTTTCATGAAATGTTTCATGACCTACATGACATGCTTTACGTAATTTCTTTCTTATTTTTTAGTGAATATTTCAACATAAAATATTAGGTTTTTATGCTTAACTTATTAGCATAAATGGTGTTCAGGAAATATTTTTAGAATGTCGTGAAATTAAACTTGTTCATTTTACCATAACCACATTGGTCTAGTATAGAAGGCTTTTCAGAACAGTTACATGATTAGAAGCTTTTGTGACTACACTTCGAGCATTACAGGCAGTCTAACTGAAACTGTGTGCATTGTGTAGGTTGGCCACCTGTCCCCACTCTCTATAATGCCCAAGTGTTTGCATCATCTGCAGTGAACGTGATGGCAGCCCAGTCGGTTTCCATAGACAAATACCCAAAGGGAGAGCAGCAGGTGGGTGAGAGAGAGAATTTTGATTTGGGACATTGAGGCCCACACAACCTTATTACAGTGGGAGCTACACTTAACTTTTTACTTAATTGACAAAGATAATCAACCACAATACTGTAAAAGGTAGTTTTTGCACATACACTTACATATTTCAGTCTACAGCTTTTAGTGTTCTTCACTCTTCCCTGATGCATCATCTAGTTATTTTTAGTGGTGGTAAGTCAGTCTGGTAAGCCAGACACAGGGAAACACTCCATGAATGTAATGCCAAGCAATTTCAATGCTCTTAGATCAGTTTTAGTAAACTGTTGGTCACGTGTCTCTCAAAAAGGGATTCATTTGTGGTTGTTACAAGTCTCTATTTGAGAGACAATAATTCCATACAAAGCCTAGTACGCCTTTGTCTGTGCTTAAGTACATGTATTTTTTTCATATTTTTTTCAAGTGCCACATTTGGGGCTCTTAAGGCCTGAGATTAATCTATGATTAATCAGAATTTTACACCCCTAGCAAGAGGTTATTTAAACCCGTTTGTACACTACTATTATTGACTAAGTTACTGTCACATGGGGATGGGATTTCTGCTTTGCCAGTAGGCAGGAAAGGTGTGAAATTTTATGGAGCACAGAGTCTGCTCTTAATCAGTGAGCAAAGTTAAAGTCAAAAGACCAGGGGACATTATAGTGTATCTGTGTATTGTAAAAGAATAATATTCATTCAATACAATTTATTTATATAGCGCCAAATTACAACAATTCACCTCAAAGCACTTTACTGTGTTAGGTGTAATTACATAAATTAATGTAATAGTGATTTCCACATGAAAAGTATTCTGATGTCCTCTAGTGCAAACAAAAAAATTAAGTGAGTAATTCTGGACTGACAAACCATGATGCTTATAATGTCTCTCTGCCTTGTTGATGATCTCAGTAAAAAAAAGTTTTGTCAGACTATGTCCTCATGACTCCCCAAAGGGTTTATATTGAAGTAGTGCTCTGTGTCAAGCCTTGCCCTCCAGCTACGCTGGTTTTTCACAGGATGTTTTTTGATGCTTCTCTCTTTACCTATTCTGTGTTTGTCTTATTGTTTTGGCACCTACAGTCACTTACTATCTTTTGTTACTTGATTTTTCTGTTTTTCTGCAGATTCAAGGCTTGGTAAAGATAGACAGTGATTCAGAGCAGAAGTTCATTGAGGGAACACTGGCAGGGGTGCCCAGCCCATCACCAACAGAACCACAGACACCCATGGACGCCGCCAAAGCCTCTATATATCGGTAGAGCTAATTCCATTTATTAAGTGAAAGAGGACCAGAACGATTTCCTCTATTCCTGAATCTTTTTCCATTAGTGTTAGATTGACCAGAATCTATCCACCAGATAAGCTCACATGATGTCCATGACAACCCACTCTTCTTACCATGACTTTCCAAATGTTCTCTTTAAATTTCACACAGAGGCTTACTTTATGAAAGTCTAGCTTGTAGAGTCATACTGCTGTAGTCTGTAATAGACATACAGTAAATGTAGCAGAAAAAGATGGTCAGCCTGTAGAAAACATATGCTGATATGCTAAGGTATACCATATTTTTTGTGTTTTGTGTTTTTTTTAAATTATATTATAGGAATCTATTACTGGGGAGAGAGAATCTCCTTTCATTCAAGTGTTCTGTTTTATAACTTGTACTATTTTGTGTGTGCGTATGCACATTTTACAGGCATCCCCTGTTCCCTCTGTTGGCCCTGCTGTTTGAGAAGTGTGAACAGTCCACATTGAGCTCTGACTGCATTACCTCAGCAAGCTTTGATGTGGACATTGAGAACTTTGTTCGCAATCAGGAGAAAGAAGGCAAACCCTTCTTTAGTGAGGATCCTGAACTTGACAACTTGGTAAGCTGCCTCTGCACTTCAGGGATAGAGAATATCAGAAGTCTACTTACACTGCTGTTAAACATGTGCAGAATTTAGTCCAGCTTTTAAAATGACTATTGACTGCTATATATCCACAATCCTATAATATCGAAAAATAAGGGCCGCACAGATTTGCAGAGGTGTGTACAAGCTGACAGTTAGACTGGCGTCAATGTCTCACTCTAATATTTTCTAGATACAATGCTCCTTGTGATATCTATTGAAAATAGTTTAGATTAATAACGGAAGCAGATGACTAAAAACAATTTAAGTTCTCAGGTATTTGACAAAGTTGAGACAGGGATATGAGGCTTTTCACAAACAATGCAAGTCCATCTTACCAACACACTTATGGGTCAGTGATCCCTGACCTCAGCAGCATGGTGACCATGTTGCTTCATAAGTATTATGATTATGATTGAGTACCTTCTCAGAATGATTTAATGCAGGGTCTGTCAGTAAGTTGGTGATATTGACTTTGTAAACCCACACAGTTAGATTTGGGTTTAGATTAGTACAACATGAAGCCCATGGTGTAACAGAACCTGACCTTACATGTCTCTGTAAGTGTCAAGCACTCCACCTGTATGTTGAGTTTTAGCTTTAGGTATATAAAATGCTAAATAAAAGAATAAAATTTAAATTATGAAATAAATTAAGGCAATCCTAGTGAAAGCTGGAGAAAATATCCTTATCCTCTCATGAAACTCTTTTTTTTTTCCTCAGATGGTGAAAGCTATCCAGGTACTTAGGATCCACCTGCTGGAGTTGGAGAAGGTGAGCGACCTGTGCAAGGACTTCTGTAGTCGTTACATAGCCTGCCTCAAGACTAAGATGAACAGTGAGACTCTGTTGAGTGGGGAGCCAGGAAGTCCATATTCCCCTGTACAAGGCCAGGCCCACAGTTTCTCACCCACCAAGACTCAGGTTTGAACCGAAGGGCTGCACACATAACCAAAGTCATTCACCACTGCTAGTGGGCTTTTCAGTGTCAAAATTTTATACTAAACATTTTATTTCCTCTAAGGTTTTGAAATTTGAATAATTTACATAAATGTCACAAATGTAAACAAAATATAAATAATATTCTATAAAAAATAAGTCTAAAGTAACATCCAACAAAAAGAATATGTATGTGACTTGAAAGCATGAAAATGAAAATACAAAATGTGCCTATCATGCAGACTCCCAGCTCTCTCGCGGGGACCCTCAGTCCCCAGGGTCAAATTGTGGTGCCAGCATCAGCACTGCAGCAAGGGAATGTTACCGTGACAGCCGTCAACCCCACACAGGTGGTTGCAGGTATGTCACCATGGCATACAACCCCTCCCTCAGGTACTGTACTATTGTCTGCTGCTGAAATATTTCATGTACCAGTGGGACACTAAATTCAGAGTTCTGTTTGTGGCCTGCTCTTCACATCTCAGCAGATTAACCTGATTGTGCGTGTGTGCATGTTTGCTAATTTCAGGTGGCACAGTGTATCAGCCTGTTACAGTTGTCACTCCTCAGGGACAGGTGGTAACACAGGCTCTATCTCCTGGGACAATACGCGTTCAAAACAATCAGGTAGTATCTGTTCTATTGTGATGGCAGGTGATGCTGCTGAAAAGTGTCTAAAATGTTGATGTGGACACATTGCAGGGAATGCACATGACTATGGTCTGGACATTTGTTTTATTGTTTTTGAAATGGGCCCTGATGGAGAGAGAAACCTGATTGGAATCATTAGACCAGTACACAAAGACCGCAGCCTTTTATTGTTTTTACCTTTTTTTTAAGCTGTGGCTGTGCACAGTAATCTATTCTGTGTCATTCTGAATGTATTAGACTGATCAAAGACAAAACATAAACACATAACCAATATTCATATACATATATATTCAGATACATATTCATAAACATATGATTATTTGATTCTGTTGTGTTAACGTAGCAGCACATAATTTAAAGACTCTATGAATGTCTGTTTATTTAGCTCCAGCTGCAGTTTCACCAGGATTTGAATCTCTTTAATCACGATGACAATTCAACCAAGAACAAGCGTGGCGTTCTTCCTAAACATGCCACCAATGTCATGCGCTCATGGCTCTTCCAGCACATCGGGGTAAGTCTGTGTGCAGTCTTTGACTGTAATACCACTTGTAAAGACTTAAAGCATTGAAATATTTGTGCCTCGTTCTTTTCTATAGCACCCATATCCAACAGAGGACGAAAAGAAACAGATTGCCACTCAGACAAACCTGACACTTCTGCAGGTCAACAACTGGTGAGTTCTGTTGCTCTGATGGTTAACAAAGCCGCTGTCCTTCGGCAGAAATGTTTAAAAGAACAACCAGAGGTGTGGACAAATGAGACCAACTTGAATCAGCTCAGACTCATTCTTAGGACGTACAGCTATCATGTGAACATTTCACACCATCTTTTCTTGATTTTTCTACTCCAAAGTCATTCTGTAGTAGACTTGTTTGTATCACCCAGCTTACAGACAGCCACTCTGTCTGCCTTTCATATGCAGAAAACTAGAACTAGACAAAGGACACTGCTAAAACAAGCATAAGGTAAAGATGGCTGTAGTAGGCGTCACCAGGGAAGATACCTGGTGGTGTCTAAGTGGTAGACATGAAGTCATTGCTGCATAGAAAAGAACTAAACATGACATAACATTGCTGTATCCCAAATGGAACTATGCACGGAGGGGTCTCTTGTTGAACTCTCTTTTTAATTACAAATGTCAGAGGTAAGTGGATATATGCTGGGTATTATGGAGGCCATTGATATAAGACACATTCCAGCTAAAGCAGTCATAGAGAATCAACATGAGTCCCCTTTTTTCCCTTAGGTTTATAAATGCACGGAGGCGAATCCTGCAACCCATGTTGGACGCCAGCTCCTCTGAGACTCCCAAAGCCAAGAAGAAAACTCCTCAGAACCGGCCTCTGCAGCGCTTCTGGCCTGACTCCATTGCCACTGGAGGAGGCACTCAGCAACAAGTTACCATGCCAGATGGTATGCCACAAAGTTTCTAAGTGTTGCTGTTAAAAGTTATTTTACCCCTTCACACACGCTGATGAAGTCAGGGTCATGTAACGTGCCTGACCCAGCAGGAGCAACCTGGGGGTTTAGTGTCTTGCTCACTTCAGCCTATGGAAGTGAAGGAGCTGAGAATGAACTGAAACTGACCTCACTGTTCCTACTGATCCTCAGGTGCTGTGTTTTCTTGGAACAGCAGAGAATATCTTAAAATTATTGAGACAACTATCAGTTTAGGCCAAAAGTAATTAGACAGATACATAAGGAATAAATGTGTGTGTGCGTGTGTGTACGTGTAAATGAATAAGAAAATGAGAAGCAGTGTAAAGTGCTTTAAGAACCAGTACAGGTAGAAAAGCTCTGTATAAGAGTGGAAAATTTACCACTTACCTTCTGAGAAAAATTAATCATTTTTGTTATGGTCTGATGTGAGTTTTTGTTTTTTTTTTTATCCCATTTTCAGGAACCATGGTTACAGTAAATGTGGAGAGTCTTCAGAGCCTGACGTCAGACGGCGCCACACTGGCAGTTCAGCAGGTGATGCTTGGGGGCCACAGCGAAGACGAGTCGGGGGACAGTGGAGAGGAGGACGATGATGCGGACATGGCTGGGCTGGGCCTAGACAACAGCGACTCATTGCAGTAGAGGACACACTCCCTTACCCACTGATCAACATTTACACATAAGACATGCGTAAATAGTTCTAGAGAATATGTGTGTTGTCAAACACACAGTGAATCATAGTACAAGAAGACGCGCATTAGGTTTACATGGAGCACAAAACTACAGGACAAACCATCCTGCACTCTTCCAACCCGCCACCATGCTGAACAGCAGATTACGTAGGCTGCCTGTGTCTACATCAGGAGTTTCATTTCAGAAACTGTATTTTAATTATTTAGTTGATGTAGGCGAGTGCACTTTTTTGTATATTTAAGCTCAAAAAGATTAAATCAAACAGACGAAAAAAAGAAGTGTTAAAAACACAGAAGCAAGTTTGTAAATGTTGACTGATTCTTGATTTAAATTTTTTCTTGGCCCCGTTCCCCAGATCTCATTTTGAATGCCAACACTTTTAAAGTTGTATCTGTAAGGATTTGTCTTCACTTTTTGCATGCCTGTGTTTTGAGTAGATGTGCAGAACCCTTATAAATGGCTCTCACACGGGCCCCTGCAGGCTGAGCAGAGCCTAAGTGCTGAGGTTTGGGGGGGGGGAAAGAGAGATGCTTATTTTTATATACAAACATATGGAATTAGTGTTTTTTTTGTTCTCCTGTTTTGTAAGGAATATTTATGTACAGATTCATAATTAAAGCTAGAGACCCTGTTTTCCAGGGTTCTTTGAAGTTTTCTAAAATACAGAAAAATAATTTGAATGCTATTGAAAATTGCTATTTAAATTGGTTTTAATCTTACAATACTAACAAGGCCTTACCCATGTTCTTTTCTAAAGAATTCTTGCCAAGAAGCACAAAAAGAAAGTCTGACCCTTGTTAAAATTGGTCATAAAGACACTAAGCAGCAGAACAGCTGCGGTTCCGTAAAGCATTGTTAATAATATTCCTTTGTGTATTGCAGCATCAGTTTTTTTGAAGAGTAAACTTACAGTGACTTGCCTGCAGTGCTCAGAGTTTTTAAATACAGCTCCAGTTTTAACCACATTGTGTATACCATGCATTACGTCTCTTAATCATTTTACAATAAGTAGCATAGGTTTCACTTTGTCAAATGCACAATCCAGAACACTATGTTATTCACACAATCACAAGGGTCTGAGATGGAAACCCCGGAGATATCAACTCCATCAACAGCAAGAAGCAGTGGACTGTTTGCACGCATTCAACTTTTATTTATGTACGCGTACATGCTACTGCATTAAAACTGAGAGCAGTTGGAAAGTTGGACTCTTTGCTCTTTGCCAGCTTGAAGGATGTCAGTCCCCCTGCCACTACAGGCACATGTAGTGAATGATTTGAAATCTCTTTATCAATTTGTTTATTACTGCACAGATTGAGGTGCCTCTTGTTTGAAAATCTGTAGTTGTACTGTACAACAGCAGTCTGTCTGGCATTGCAGTAACCTGATTTATCTCTCTCGTAAAGCTGAGACTTGAAGTGATTAATTTCATGCGGGCCAGAGGGTCTAGAGACTCAGTTCCTCACTTGCATTTGTCCAGATTTTTATAACACGTTGTTCACTTTTCTCTTGTCTGTTTTGCCTTAGAGCTTTCTATTTTGGAATAAACAATGCTTAACTCTCTGCTGTGCACCATCTCTCCACTCTCCACCAGCTTTACACAAGAACCGGATTTGGTTAGTTCAGCAACTCTGCAAGTCTCCTGTGGTACAATTTCTTTCTTTGGGTCTTGTTTGTTGGTTTTTCTGACAAATGTAATGACATCCACACTGTGAAAATAGCCTGTTGGTGGCTTAGTTGTCTGTGCTCGGAGTTGAAGAAATGATGTGATCCATTTCTCTCTGAAAGACACACAGGAAACAAATGCAATGATCCATTTTAACATTATACAAAGTGCAATTGTAACCTTCAAATGTTAACAAAATGATGCACGAGACAAACATCATCTAGAAATAATCTGTGTGTGAATTTTCTAGATGGTTTAGGGCCATCAGTGGGGGAAATGGAACGAGGTAATGAACAGAAATTTTGTAAGGGAATACCTGTAACAACCATTCACTTACTAAACCAGTGACACGTGGAAGGTTTGATACAGTTCAGCATATGGAAGTGAGTAACAACACTGTCCATGTCCACTAATCCTCACTCAAATCTAGTGTATGTAAATTGTGATCAAAACACAAGGAGTTAAGTGTATTTCAAAAATCTTTCCCACATGAAGACCTCTGACATGAAGACTGCACCAGCAGGTGCTGTCTGCACAGTCCAGTGGGAAGGAGAACCAGCTGTCGGTGTAACAGCATGAGGTCACCAGCAGCTGGTACTATGCAGGGGCAGATTAGTCAAGCTTCAACAGAGAAAACTGCACTTTTCACTCACAGCTAGTGCCATATTATTATAACCATTAGCAGTACTTCTAACTCAACATGTTTACTGTATGCAGCCATTAATGACAGGATGTGTGGGTGTGTGTATGCTTTCAGAAAGATCCTTCCGGTTTAGCTCTAGCTCTGTACTTGTCTGATTACATATAGATGTTCAGTCATTCTGGGTAAGTGACATTTCGACTCTATGGACAAAATGCACCGCCCTATAAAATGTGGTTACTGTTTGTCCCAGAAAATAATAATTTCACAGTAAAGTTGTAGGACTGATCATGGTTAGTGCAAGCAACACTCTTCCTAGTGGGAGATGGAACGGGGTGCCTTCTCTGGCACAACAGCCCCATAAAAAACAGCTTTTACGCTCATATAGAAAGAAAACAAATCAAAAATCTAATAATGAATATATATGTAATGTATGTACATTAACAGCCAATAAAGTCTTAGATCAGCTGCATGAAGCCATGCATAACGCTCCACAGGTTTAGCTGTAAATCAGTCCACTGATGTCCACTGACACTACTCATCATTTTTCTTCTATCTTATGTATTATTTTATGTAGCACAGAGTTACATTGGAATATTGATGAAATGATGCTTATTTATAGCTGAAATAACCACATTTATGTTTATCCTTACACAGGAGGTTTAAATAGGATTTGATGCTCACTGCTCTGGATCCAGAAACACAGTACACTTCACTTCACTAAATGTAGAATGGGAGGCTAAAGTTCTGAAGGCAGACACCCTCTTTACCACCCATACCCTGTAGCTATGGGTGACAAAGTGTTTCATGAATGAACTTTGGGTTTAGGTACATTGATTATCGATTGATTATTAATGGCAGTTATCTGATATTCATATACTTAAATAACTAATACTTTTTAACAAACAAGTAACCAAGGCTGAAGACATGTTTGGCTAATCTTCACGCTGATGACAACATGAAGCACAAAGTCCTGCAAACCATCATCTCCAGACTTGGTGCACAAGTCAGATTTGTTGGTGAGCTAAGGTCTTATTGATTCAGGAGCTTGTCTAAAAAGCTTTGTGAATTATCATGAGCTTAAAGTGAGGTGTTTGTTCTAACTCAGCCAGTTAGGAGCTAATTTCTTTTGAAAGAGGCAGGTTCTAAAATAGGACACAGCTTGTGAGGTACTGACCTCCATCTGTTGGCGGATCCAGCTCAGTGACTCTGTGATGCATGTGTAAACACCCGGCTTGTTCTTCACAGCGCAGCCAATTCCCCAGCTGGTCGCTCCAACCAGCTTCCATACTGATAATACCTCACAGGCCAGAGGACCTCCGCTGTCACCCTGTGGAAACACACATGCAGGTAAAACACAGACACAGTAAGTAAACTCACAACTGAAAAATGAGGATACTAATATTTAAATTTCTGTCCTTCCTGAGATAAAGGGCATTGTATGAGTTGGTAGTAACGTATGTGATGTGTGGCCAAGAGACATTTGAAATCAGTGCATTGAAGCTGAACATACAAGATGAGATGAGATAAGATAGGATTTTACTGATCCTACAGTGGGGAGATTTGTGTGTTACCACAGCTCCATACAGAGTATTTGCCAAGCAATTAAAGTAAAGTAAAGTTAACAAAGTAAACAATAGTAAAATAGTGATCGTGAAATAAGACACTAGCTATTGTGTAAAGTACAATACAAACAATTCAATTCAATTCAATTTAACTTTATTCATATAGCGCCAATTAACAACATAAGTCATCTCAAGGCACTTTACAGTGTAAGGTTTAAGACCTTACACATTATATCAATATATACAGAGTGATTGAGAAAACCAACAGTCCCATTTGAGCAAGCGCTGAGGCGACAGTGGAGAGGAAAAACTCCCTTTAAGAGGAAGAAACCTCCAGCAGAACCAGGCTCAGGGTGGACGGCCATCTGCCTCGACCGGTTGGGGTTAGTGGACAGAGGAGAGAGAAAAGAACAGCAGGTAACATAGATCACAACAACAACAAGGAGCAGCAGATGAAGCACCGGCAGGTTGGCCGGACCAGCAACCACAGCTCCAAGGTCGAGGATACCTGAGAGAGAGAGAGAGAGAGAGACACAGAGAGAACGAAGCACAACTAGGGGGGAGAAAAGACACAAAGTTATTAACATGCAATGATGTCAAAGAAGTGGACAGAGGACAGGAGGAGAGGAGCTCAGTAAGATATAGAGTCCCCCAGCAGACTAAACCTATAGCAGCATAACTAAGAAATGGTTCAGTTATTTGATCCACCTCTAACTATAAGCTTTATCAAAAAGGAAAGTTTGAGGTCCTATCTTAAAAGTAGCGAGGGTGTCTGCCTCCCGAACTTTAACTGGAAGCTGGTTCCACAGGAGAGGAGCTGAAGGCTCTGCCTCCCATTCTACATTTAGAAACTCTAGGAACCATAAGTAGACCAGCACTCTGAGAGCAAAGGGGCAGTATGGATCTATGAGGTCTTTGATGTATGATGGGACCTGATCATTTAGTGCTTTATAAGTGAGAAGAAGGATTTTAAACTCTATTCTAGATTTAACAGGGAGACAATGGAGAGAAACTAACGTTAGAGAAATATGATCTTTCTTGTTAATTCCAGTCAGAACTCTGGCTGCAGCATTCTGGATTAACTGGAGGCTTTTGAGTGACTACAGTAGTGAATTACAGTAGTCCAGCCTGGAGGTAACAAATGCATGGACTAGTTTCTCGGCATCACTTTGAGACAGGATGCTCCTAATTTTATCAATATTCCTAAGGTGGAAGAAGGAAGTGCTAGATATGTATTTTATTTAGGAAGTAAATGATAAATCTTGATCAAAGATTCCTCCAAGATTCCTCAAAGTTGTACTTTAGGCTAGTGTAATATATATATATACAATATATCAGGTTAATAGTGGAAAGTGACAATCATGATGCCTTATAGAATCTAACGGCTGTCGGGATGAATGATCTATGAAAACGCTTCTTTCTGCAAAGAGGGCGTATCAGCCTCTGACTGAAAGAGCTGCTCAGCGCACCCACAGACTCAAACAGAGGGTGGTGTGGGTTGGTTATCATAGATGTTAGTTAGCTAACATGCTGCTCTCGCCTACTACTGCCACAGTCTCCAGAGGACATCCCAGCACACAGCTAGACCTCTGTACCATTTTGTCGATCCTGCTCCTGTCCCTGTCCCTGTCCTATCTGCATCTTCTCCTCCAGCAGGCCACTGCATTGAAAAGGGCGAATGCTACCACAGAATCATAGAAAGTCCTTAACAGAGTCCTGCAGACTTCGAAGAACCTCAGCCTCCTCAGCAGGTGGAGTTGGAGTCTGGCCCTTCTTATACTGTACTTTTATCGCTTTTATCCAAAGCGACTTACAAGGAGCTAGCGCAGGGTGTCTGGCTCAGGGACACACCTGGTAGGAGATGGATTAGGAGTCAGACAGGATTCGAACCAACAACCTCCTGCTTCGCAGTCTGACGCCTAACCCACTGAGCTACCAGGCCGTACAACTACTACTTACTGCTACTTAACTTACTATACTTTCCTAAATTTATGCAGTGTGGACTATTGATTTACTGCTTGTACAGCACTTTGAGCAGCACAAACTGTTGTAAATGTGCTATATAAATATATATATGACCTTGACCTTACTGCTGTAAAATCTTTATAATTTCTATTACACTAAAACAAATTAACATGTTGGTCTGCACTTGGAATCCATGACTGTAAAACATTCCTAAACTTTTAGCTGTTTTCCTTCTTGTTAGCTAAGTGCTCCACTTTTTTCATCAGCTGTTACCCAACTGTGTGTTTTAGAGCTTTTTCTCTGAAAACAGCTGCAGTGAACAGAACCGTTAAAGTTACATAAGCTGAAAAAACTCAGATTTCCCTTTTTAGTCTTATAAATTCAATTCAATTTAACCGTTCAAGGAAGATGGCCGAAAATATCCGTAGTTCTTACAGTAAAAAACTGTTAAACGATGACAGTAAAAGTCTGTAAATTGGTAAACAGTTAAAT
>JAUMHF010000013.1:14661327-14674010 GCA_032359275.1 Microctenopoma steveboyesi
TATTGATATAATGTGTAAGGTCTTAAACCTTACACTGTAAAGTGCCTTGAGATAACCTTTGTTGTAAAATGGCGCTAAATAAATAAAATTGAATTGAATTGAAACAAACACAGCTGAAAGCTGCCTAAAGGGAAAGAAAATAATAGATATGAGTCACAGTTAAGACCTCGAGTATCCCAGCTGTTTGCAGGCAGAGAGCCCCAGCAAGTTGTTCCAGTCCTCTGAGCAGACTGTCCTCCATACTCCCTCTTTCTGGACCTGTAGCACAGAGCTCTTTCCACTCAGACGCACTGACAGACACATAAAGTAACAGTGACAAAAAGACAGACACACACACATCATCATCATCATCACCTGGTTTTAAATATTTTCTCCTAAAATCCCTCTATCTCTTCATCTACTTTCTTCTTCTCTTCTATTTTCTTTTCTGTACACAGGACTTATTTACTAAAAAACTCTGTGAAATAAATAAGGTTTGTTTTGAAGTTTTGAATATAATATAATATAGTCATCAGTCATGTCTGTGTACACATGTTGATATGTGGGAGCGTGTCTCACCACAGCCAAGCTCGTCCTCTCCATTGTGACATTGCAGCTCACCATCACACCGAGCAGAGAAACTGATGCACTGAGCTGAGGAGCTGCAGCGAAACTTCCCCATACATCTTAGACCCACTGCACACAGACAGAGAAGCTGACCAACTTATGTAATACTAGAATATCAGACCAACAAAGGAAAGAGATCAAGTGCAGTGTAATGCTCTGAGCATGCATCCCAACCTACTGCAAAAGATGAAAATAAAAAGAAGTGAAATGGTCCTTTAATTAATTGGCTCGTCTGATCCAAGTCCTGAGAGACAGGCTATCGGATCAAATTACCACCTTAGGTGATATTACATTGGCTTCAAACACAAGAGGAATCTTGGTGTTATTTTTGTTCAAGTTATCTCTTTTACCAATTACATAAAATAAATCTAAGATTAGGAGCATCCTGTCTCAAAGTGATGCTGACAAACTAGTCCATGCATGACAGATGCCCGCCCATCCTGAGCCTGGCTCTGCTGGAGGCCTCTCCTGTTAAAGGTTAAAGAGAGTGTTGATAGTTGGTTTTTCTACAATACTGTATTTATATTCTATTATAGTGCCCTGACAGGCACTCTACAGTATGTTCTTTTCTGTCCTCCCTTGATGAGAAGAAAATGTGTCATTGAGCTCATACTTTCATACTCAACAAGCAGGGACAACATCAAATATTGAGCAAAGACAGCTCACATTACAATGACTCCATCATTGCTAAAGAATTCACACAACACTGAGCTCCTCACCCCCAAGGCCGATGCAGAGAGCGAGAGTGACGACCAGGATGAGGCACAAAGTGATGAGCAACTCCACTGGATGAGCCAGCAACCTGCTTTTCCAGCTTCTCTCTATGTCATCCTCTGCAGACACAAAAGACTTCATGAACATCTATACAGTTTACAAATGCTAAAATATGAGCTGCCAACTATTTTATTTTAAGGTATCCACCTTAAAGTTTCACTTCTTAATTGTGGGAAGGCCAAAAGCCCAAGTATTAGTCAGTCTTTATTGTACTTCCTGCCGTACCACTACCTCAGAGACAGCACAGGCTCTCACCGTGGATAAATGGCTGCACCTTCGTGACGGGCATAGCTGGGCTGGGTGCAGCTATAGGCTGGGGTTGTTCAGCTTTGGCAGATTTGGTCTCTGATTGAGGGTCAGCAGCAAAGCTGCTCAGAGGGCTGACATGAAATGTGTTGGGGGTTTCAACAGAAGGGAGGTCTTCTTCTGTCACAGAGACTAACTCTATCTCGGAGGGGTCTGGTTGCTCAGATACCTCTGCTTTAAATTCCTAAGGGGTGAAAACATGGAGAGAAATGACTCATTCATTCAGAGACTGAATCATACACTGAACAAACATCATATCTGTATGTGTTTAGACACTTTTACATTTTAACTGTCACCCACTGAAAAGCAGTGGATACTAGACAAAGACAAACAATACTTGCATCAGACACACATACACAGACGGTGATGTTCCATGACTCAGCTTTTCTTTTCACTGTAGTCCTTTATGGAAGAAACAATTGCAATGCTGTTTGATGTTTGTTATTCATTCTTTTATATGAATCAATTAATGTCAATATCTTGTCGTTTGTCTGTGTCAACAGTTCTCAACTTTTTGTCTTAGTCAACTTTGAAAGGTTTAGGGAAAATGGCTAAGTCTAGTTGTGTTTGACTGCAACTCTCACAGTTCCAAACCTCAACCTACTGTGAGAAAAAAGAAAAAGGCCGTGTCACATTTATTCCCCAGTCAGGGCCGTTTATGGGTCTGTGGGGGCCCTATGCAAGATTATTTTGGGGGCCCGTTTTGAATCGATATAACAAATTTAAATCCCTCAATTATCTGTTGCAATGCATCATAGTAGGTTCTCAAACCTTAAAATTAAAAACATGATTCACGATTCAAACAAGATTCACTGTTTCTAGTTTTTTTGTTTTATGAGATTCATCAATTTTGTTTATTACTTAATATGCATTATTATGTAAAGAGCAGAAGTGCTCAAACTTTTAAAAAACTGATACATTTCATGATGTGAAGATACCTGTAGGAAATATTGGCAGCAAAGGTGACTTAAAATGCAGTTATAAAATAAAGTTGTGTGTCAGCCAGGTCAAGAACCCAGGTCTCCTACATGCTAACGGAACAACATAACAGTTGAGCTAATAAAGACATGCAGGATAAGCGAAGATGTGTGTTTAAGAGCAAACCAAAGTTAATACTCGGGTGCAATTGTTTCTGCGATACATAAAACATTTTCCAACAGTTTACAAAAGTTTCTGTCAACATTACAGACAGATATTTTAATTACATGTGATTTTAATAATATGGTCCTATGCCTCTGCATAGTCTGCATAGGGCAAGAAACGGTACTGCCCCCAGTACTAACTTTTCACCCTGCCACAACTGCCCCCAGTACTAAATTTTCACCCCAACTCTCTAATTGCCATATCTACCTTTTCTTTTTAGTTGACCCCCCACCACCACCTTCTTACTACATCTCTCTTGCCCCCGCCCTACACTGTCTGTCAAAGAAGATGTCCTGTGTTGTGTTTTCTCCAAACCTGAAATGCATTTAACTGATTTAAAATACTTTCCTGTGAGTTGTTACTATTCAAGCACCAGTTTCACTCACTCTATTTTGTCCACTTACTGATATAGAGGGTGATTTGTCAACAGAAGCAGTGTTGGCAGCAGTATCTGCAAAATGAGTTAAAACAGTAAAATTAAGTGAAGATGACACTAAAAAAGAGAGAAAATGAAGAATCTTGAATACGAGCTGTATTCCTGAGTTTGATCAAAATATGTCCAACGTACTGATCTCGCCGAAGCTTTTCATTGCCGAACCATTGTCCACACTCAGAGAAGCTTTATCTTGTTGGCCATATCGATCATATCCCTCCCTCTCTTCTTTTCTCCCTTTCTCTCCCCTTTCTCCTCTCCTCTTGAGCCTACAGATTGGTACAAAGGGACACCTGAGCAGGTGAGGGCTGGGAGTGGGGATCGGGTGACCTCCCACACTGTGGGTAGGATTACGCACAGTATGTGTGTCCAGAGAGACAGGTGCAGAAAGGAATCTGCTGGTCACACTGATCAGTGACTCACTATCCAGCTGCTTCATGGTTCATGATATATGTTTAAGTGTTGCAGTAGCCATAGAAAAAATATATTACAGAACAGTATAGACATTAAAAAAAACCTATATAACAAAGGTTACCACTGGAAAATAAGATAAACACACATCTAAACAGAAACAGGGGCAGGTTGGGAAATGGTGGAACTATAAACAGACAGTTGGAGCAGAGCTCTGTCAAAATGAAAATTATATATATATATTTATATTTATATATATATATATATATTTTGTGGTTAATGACTACTAATACTGTGGATAAATAAAGAGAGACAAAGAGAGGGTGAAGAAAGAAGGTACAAAATAGTAACTGAACCCAAAACCAACTTACATAAAAGGAAAGGTGCGGAGTGACTGGTAGCATGGCATGATGAGTATGAACTGACTAAGGAAAGAAGGAATGGCAGAGGCTTAAATAATGAGGGAGTAAAAGTGGAGAGAGAGGGAATTGGTAAAGTGAGGGAGGAACAAAAGCAAAACGACACATGAGGGAGGGAGGAGAACATGACACTTATCTTCAGCATTTATAATAATCCCTAGATTTGACATAGTAGAGTTTAGTTGGTTGGAGGAACAAGGATGGCGTAGGAAAGAAATGTTTGCTATCTGATGCAAAAGTTTGTTTTTAATACAGTGTTTGTGCATAAGCATTTGGAGAAAAACTGTAAAACTTGGCATTATAATAAGTAATACTTATCAAGTTATTCAATTTATTAATTTTATTAAGTCTTCTGAAACTATGGGAATTTTGTTGATCCAGATCCACTTAAATACAATATGACTATAAAAAATAGATTTTATTGAACAAGACAAAAATAAATAAAACTGTACATCAATAAATCCATCCATTTGTTATCGTAACTGCTTTTGGAAGTGCTGGAGACTATGCCAGCTGTCACTGGGTGAGAAACAAAGTCCACCCTGGACAGGTCACCACACTATCATAGTGTTGACATAAAGACACAGACAATTTCACACTCAAACCATTCACACTCAAACCTGAGTCACCCTGCAGTAGTGGGAGGATCAGAACCACCACTGACACAGGGAGAACATGCAAACACCACACAGAAAGGTATGCAGCCGACCCGTGGATTCAACAGTGCAATGTGCCACCTGGAAAAATAAATCATAAAAGCCAGTTCATAAAATTTATATTGACTGATGATCGCCCACCCTGAACCTAATTCTGCTGGAGGTTTCTTCTCTTAAGGGTTCTCTAACTCTCTAAGAGTTTTTCCTTTCCACTGTCGCCTCACCGCTTGCTCTAGTGGGACTGTTGGGTTTTCATCATTATTTTGTATATATTTATATAATGTGTAAAATCTTACACTGTAAAGTGCCACGAGATATGTTATGTTGTGAATTGGTTCTATATAAATACAGCTGAATTGAATGGATCAATCTGATTTATACTCTTGCAGCTGCTGAGCAGAATATTTGGCTCTGAAGCTCATAAATCATCCAGTCTACCTGCTTATCACCACTGAGCAGTTTCCCAGTAGCTAAACATGAGGTGAAAAGTAGTGCTCTGTTCTCTATGGTTAAACATCTGTTATTTGGTGTGATGTGCAGGCACAATGTACTGACACCATGTGGAGTTACAGTAAGCCAGGTCAGTCTGAGGAAGTGGGGCAAAGGGAACACTCACAGCTCTTTATCTGGTCCTGGCTGTAAGCTACAACTGTGGGAGGGTCGAACACAGACGATCCTGATCACTGTGTTCTCCGAGGCAGGAAGTGGGTGCAGGATTGGTGGTGGCCCACACTGTTGCCCTTTCTGAGGTCTCCCTTGTTAGAAAGAGCCAGGTAGATGCCTGGGTGAGACAGAGACGAGTAGGTGGTGTAGTGATTCTCCTCTAGTTTCTCCAGCAGCAGACATTCATCAGTAAAGTGCTCCTGGAAAATACAGAACATATTTGTCACAATGTGTTGTTCTTTATGAAATTTAGCAAACTTTTCTCACATGCATTACATCTTTTCACCAAGCTGTACTCACTGCTCCATATGCCAGTCCTTCACCACTCATGCAGAGGTACAAGCCACTCTTGACACCTCTGATAGACACCACTCCTTGCTTCATAGCAGACAATGTGAGCCAAGCTAGACAAATGCAGGGGAAACAACATGTAAAGGTTTGGCTGTTTACTGGGACATTTACATCAAGTAAACTAGTGAACTAGTAATGGTGAGGGAGTCTAAACTCACAGTATTCAGTGGGTTTATGGACTCCTCTCACAGAGCCATTGGGCAGAATCTGGAGGTGGAAGCCGATCCCAACACGACAGTACAGCAGCTGCTGTTTGAACCTTTCTCTAGCTGGATGAGGACTAGAATCTGTGTTGTAAAGAAATGATTCTGTTGTTGCTGATAAGTGACACACTGACAAAAAGGAGTTGGTAATACATACTTCCAGTAATAAAGAATGCGTGAGTTTGACTAGAGCTGCTCTAAAAACCAAGGCAGTGAACACTGAAGCTCAAGCTTAAACTAAATCATTAACATTGAACATTATTGAATAACCAGTGGTGGTATATTACATTATATATAAGTACTTTCATTTCCACTGTGCCATATATTAACTGGACAAAATAAAATAAACATGTTTTCTTCATAGTATTTCATAAACAATATATCATCATCATCATTTTCTGCTCATGTAAATTAAAATACATGTTGTTTAAAAAAACTACTTGAAACAAAAAAAATGTAACTAAACAATAAAGGTAAAGAAAAAGAGTTGCTCACTTTTTTCTTTCAGCAGAGAATCCCTCATGTGCAGCTTCCAAAGGTCCCGGAAGTGGGTCCCATGGTCTTCAGGTGAAGCCAGAGTTTTTTGTGTCTGTTCTCCCATGGAGCGATTGCACACACATGAAAGCAGGAGCAGCATGAAGCCAGGCAGCAGCCAGGAGACATTCATAGTAAAACACAACAGACCCGTGTCAACAGACCACACAGTGAGGTCCTCCATACAGTCATAGCCAGTGACACACGTTTCCAGCTTAGACCTCTTCTTCTTCTTTTTCTGAACTTGAACTCACTCATCTCCTCTCTACCCTCTTCCTGCTTTTATCTTCTCAGCGCCTCTGCTATGCTGGAACACTGACTGACAGGGACACAGTGAGATACTCTGTACACAACTGTTATCAGACACATATCACTAATCCTGCCGTCACCTTCACACATATGATGTTCTCTGAAGCTGCTGCACACAACAGCTGCTTCTGTTTCCACAGACATAGCAACTCCACTGTTAACCTGCTGTCAACCAGTCACTTTACAGCACTGCTTCAGTCACTGAACGATGTGGGAAGTATGGACCAACTCTGACACTTCACTGTTTGGGTGTAGCCTGCGTACACGAACATGTTTTTATGTCACCCAATCAGACCTGTGACGAGTGACAGACGTGCAAACTGTCTGTTCAGTATCACAATCACTGAGATTGGAGAGAAGTTGAACTGATAGGGGAGAGCGGTGGAATAACACTAAAAGACAGTGTAGGATCTAAAGCCTCAATGAGGCAAGGTTTCACAGTGACAACTTTATTACACAGGTAGAGTACGTGGGCACACGATTATTAAACTAATTTGAGACAGCTGAACATGTTAACCCAATCCAGTCTTACAGCAGCCTCCAGTCTTCTGGGTTTGATTTTTGAACCTTGTACTTAACCTGGCTACAGGGATTTGGATTTCTTTTATACTTCTGAAACAGCAAAGGGCCACACACCTGATCACCAACAGTGTGGACCCGTTCAGGGGACACATACAACCCTGGCAAATGTTCTGAATTCAAGTGAGACAGGTTTTCCTTGTTATTCAAGTGTTTTGTGAGATGAATTAGTCAGTAATACCTAGCTCTAAGGGATTTTATCTGTGAAACTAAAATCAGAACAGCGCCCATGTTGAATGTGAGAGTAGAAGGAAGATTGGTCAGATGCACTGAACAGCCAACACAACCCTTTGGAATGTGTTCACGAATCTTTACTGATGTAATATCCACCATTGTATACCATTGTAGCAACAGAATGAATTTGGAGGTGAACATTTGTCTATTTACAGAGAAATACATTAAAAAATGACGAGGAGCTTCATCATGCAGCAATGATCTAAAACACTCAACAGAGCACTTAATCAGAGAAAGAAACAGACAACAGAAGGAGGCTGCAGTGGAAAACTCAAAAAATGTTTATCTTAAACTCAGTGTATGGAATAACCACATTGATCTAGTACTTTTGGAGGATTCTGCAGCAATAGAGAATAATGCTGATGGTAATGGTAGTTTAAGGCGTATTCAGCAGCAGTTCTGAGGCTTTAGTGTTCCTTTTGAATCCCAGCTTTTAAGCTGATTCCCCACTTACTACAACACAACCTTTGAATTAAGACTCAACTGCTCAGTGATAAAGAACAACACACACAAAGAATCAGCTCTGTAATATGGAATGTATTTTATTTTATGCCTACAAATTTCCATGTTGCATATGCTACATCACGTCTTTAGAAAGTTATTTTTTCACTTAAAACCTTTCACATTATTCAGTGTTTCCATGTTGTCATGTGTCAACAGTTGTAGAAACCAAAGTCTGACAAATGAGCTGGAGTTCAGACAGCATCAGTTAGAGCTGCAGCAGAAGACAAATGTTCAGGTGCAGTCAGCAGTTGAATAGCTTTTTGTATGTTGTTCACTCTGTAAGTTAACCATCAAATTGTTTAAACGCTTTGTGAATATATCCTGAAACTTTTGTTGGTAGTTTTTGCTTGCGTGGGACACACTTGACAGACTGGTGGAACAGATTTTTGGCCAGCTGCACCATGAAATGTTCAGTGCTCTGGTAAGACACAGGATGCTTCCTTCAGAGATTCATCATGTGACTCTGGTGACTTGTAGGCTGCACAGTGTGTGACAGCACACATCCTATCTGAGATGAGTAACACCACAAGCAGCAAATGGTAATAGACTGATGATTTTATTCATTAAATGCATAGTTTGGAAGGATGGTGACGGGAAGAATTCAAATCCATGTTTGACATATGAACATGTTAAGAAGGATATTTATCTCAGTTAATAAAAAAATCACTAGAACATCAGCAAACGCACATGTTCAGGCACTTTCTCATCTCACATTATGATCAGCATAAAGACACGAGTGTGTCTTTCAGCTGGTGAATGGCTGAATTTGAGTCACAAGGTATTTAACTAGGAATTTGTTGCTACTGTGTCAGTAATTACACCACTGCTAAACTTGGATTGCAGCAGAAATGTCTAAATATGTTACTATGTTTGAATGTAAAGACCTTTATAATTAACTAGTTTCAGACTAGTCACATGTAAAACATGTAGTGCAATCAACTATGTAATCATTAACTTACTGTAGCATCATGATGTTGCAGAACATCTAGCATTCATCAGTTTCATCAATCAATTCATTCATTCATCAATTCATCAGAAGGGATTTTGGGATTATGCTAAGATGGCTAGGTGGAGATGGAGTTATTCATTTATTCAAATGTTTTACAAGTTTGCTTTACTTACACTAGATACACAATCTCACACTTAAAAGAAAGCTACGTTTTAATCTACAACCAGCTTCTGACAGACATTTTTGTTATCTCACGCAGTTGAATTTCTGTCTCCGTCTTTACAGCTATGTTCAACTTAACTCCCATAAACTATATATTTCATTTACATCACAAACACAGTTCACCAACCGCAGCATGAAGGCTAAGAGGCTCCTTTAGCTCTCAACTTGGACAGCAGCATCTCGTTCTTCCGACACTCCTAGTGACAGGACACAGTCACACACATGCTTTTTAGCTTTTAGCAAATTAACACACATGCCTAATTTGTAACCACAGCTTTCAGGCAGTGGTCTCTAAATTTTTTCCAGAACCGTCTATTTATAACTGTGAACCATTTTAATATTACCACATTAACTGGTTTATTTTTATGCCCCAGTATACAGCTCTTGTGTTGCAAATAAATGTGAACAGTATGTATGTCAACTGATCAGAAACAAACTGTCATAAGTGGAAAATTTTTAAGCTTCTGTTTGTAACAGGTTTTAGGTCTGATTGAAATTTTTAGCTAGCTAAAAAGTCAAGTGGAAGACCCCAAAATTCACCAGCACTGAGCTGGAGGATCCAATTGGCTGCCCATGACACTGGATGATCATCAAGCTAAATTAAGGCAGTTGCTGGTTGTTTCAATAAATTGCATGCTCAAAGAAATGATTTGTCTAACTCCAATTTCTTGTAGCATATTACATTTCCCCAGGGGGATCAATAAAGTATTCATTATTATTATTATTATTATTATTATAAAGCCATACTTGGAACCTTGTTAAGTTCCAAGCATACAACTTATTATTTTGATCGGGACTGTATAAAACACCCCTAGAATATTTCCTCACTTATAACCAGGGAATTACATGTTGATACCAACTCATTGTATTTCTCACCTCCTTAAAGTCCTTGACAGTTTTGAAGTAGAGCCTCTGCTTGTCAAGCAGCTCCAGGTATTCATCGTTTAGCTGATCTCTCCTCATTTTGTTCTCCTGCTTCTTCTTCTCCATCTGAAAAGGCAGACGAGACAGAAGAAATTAGGCAGATTGTGCTTTATGATATCTATCTTCCTGGCTCTTTAAACCACATGTACAGCTGAACTTTTATTCAGCAACATTCCCATGCTTCCAGACCTCAGCAATGAAATTAATGTGGTGAGAGCTGTCCCTTTAAGAAATCGTTATACCTTGTTACGACTCTGTTTGATTCCCTCCACAATTTGTTCCATCTGTCTGAGAAACTGCTCCTTGGCTCCTGAAGACGACATGGCCCTAGATAAAGAGCAAAACAAACCAGTATATTATTACATCAAACACACACATTACAAATGTGAGTGAAAGTAAACTTACTGTTGGAAGTTGTCATGAATGGAGTTAAGCAGATTCACCTACAGAAATAAAAACACATATATAATTTATCTTTGATATGTTTAATCGGTCATACATATCAATACTCAAACTGTAGAGAGCTGCTAAAATTAAAGTCAAATCTAAATTTAAAGCCCCATTGTTGGGGGCTCCTGTTGCTAACAAGAGACTGTTCTCGCTACTTACCTCCTTCTCCAGATAGACCTTCTTGTCATCTAACGTGTTATACAGAGTAAAGAACTGCTTGGTCTCTTTGTGAGTTGCAGAAACTGAAAAGCAAAAGAAGAAGTAGAGAATAACCATGTACTGATAAACCAAGTGTGTGTGAAATTACATGAGGAAAAAACCTTGGCTGTAGAGTTCGATAAATCTTTTCTGGTACTGGGTCAACTCGGCCCGACTTGGCACTGCATCAATCTTTCTCTGCATGACGGCAATCTCACGGTTCCTCCGAGCCTGAAAGGTTTGTAGGAAACTCCTGAGTGATGCAGCTTTTGACTATAGTGTGTCAGATACCCAAATGTCACTGGCATTACTCAATGTTGTAGCTGCATCGGAAACTAAAAAGAGATTCTTGTCTCCAGTGCCTGAACTGACTCAGTGGTTTAATATATTAATATAATATTAGTAATTAATTAATGTTTTTTCTAGACGTCAATTATTCCAATTCAGATACTGTAAATTGTATACACACAGTACTGTCAAAACGTTTGAGGCAGGTGTGAAGCAATGTTGCAAACAACTGGAAGTGTTAATCATTTAATACAGTGAATAAACAAAAGAGAAAATCTTAATATTTGATGTGACCACCCTGTGCCTTCAAAAAGGCATCAATTCTTGTAGGTACACTTGCACACAGTTTTTGAAGGAACTCATCTGGTGGGTTGTTCCAAACATTATGGAGAACTAACCACAGATCTTTCTTGTTCTTCTTTAGAAAGATAGTTCTTAATGACTTTGGCTCTATGTTTGGAGTCGTGCTACAGAATAAAATAAATCATCACACATCCCAGATGGTATTGGATGATAAATTAGTATCTCCCAGTATTTCCCAGCACTGAGATTACTTTAATCCTCCATTTACAGAAATGCAGACCGAAACGTTCAAGGAACCTCCACCGTGCTGTAGATGGGTGGACCTGGGTCCCACTGGTCTCTGCCAGTTTTGAGCTGTTGGGAATGCTGGACACCTTCCGACGTCCGAGACCACTGCTTCTGTGATCTTCAACATTACCCGTCTCTTTGTGCTTCTTTAAAAGAACAGCACCTCTTGAAACTCCAGTCTGCTTTGAATCTTTTTCTGAGAGAGATCTTGCTGATGCAGTAGAAAAATCTTGTGTCTTGTTGCTGTGCAGAGTTTGGCACCTCACCCAGTTTTAAGCCTCCTACACAGCTGTTTCTGTTTCAGTTAATGACTGTGTTTCAACCTATGTTGATGATCATCAGCACCTGTTTGGTATAGCTGGTTAATCATACACCTGATTCTACAAACTCCCTGACTTTGTGTAAGTGTACCTGTAAGAACTAAAGGCAAAAGGGAGTAACACCAAGTATTGATTTGATTTAGATTTTTCTTTTCTTTGCTCATTTTTCATTTTGTAAATTGATTAGAATAAACAACCATTACTTATATTTTTAAAAGAATTGTTTACAGCATTTTGTCACAATAGCCTAAGACGTTTGCACAGTACTGTATAATAGCAGCAGAAGAAATTTCTATTTACATTAACAAAACTGTCGCTGTTACACTGTAAGATGAGTAGCAACTGGCTTTGGACAGTTGGTCAAACAAATTCACCTACATTCTTATATAAAAAATATAATATTCAGTAACGTTACTGACTATGCTCAATCCTTTTCAGGGCATTGTGTTATTGGTAATACTGTTGAACTAGTATTATTTACTGTGCCTTCAATTTGACGCATTCCTATCTGTGGTGCATTATCTTCTACTGTGAACTGCCACACGCACGCACGCACGCACGCACGCACGCACGCACGCACGCACGCACGCACGCACGCACGCACGCACGCACGCAC
>JAUMHF010000013.1:14683214-14701400 GCA_032359275.1 Microctenopoma steveboyesi
GGTGTCTTCTTCTTGTAAGTCGCTTTGGATAAAAGCGTCTGCCAAGCAAAGTAAAGTAAAGTAAAGTAAAGTAATCTGCTGAAGAATGTACACTGACTAAAGCACCTTTGAAATGACTAAAAGGGACACTGTGGATTTTGCATCTATGCCCTCATAAATAAAGAAAGTTGGGCATTTTTTGCCCAAGTGCACAAAGTACATGGAGGAGAAAATGCTAATAAAAACACAATGTCATTTATCAAGCCTGAAAATGATAGTGTGGTGGCTAGGACAGTAACTGACTATAATACCTTCTGGTGAAATTTGCTTGAGCATAGAAGGTTAACAGTGTTAATCTGATGGAATGTAAATTTGAATTTGAACAATATTTGTTTACCACTGGTGTAAATATACACTACCAATCAAAAGTTTGGATAAATACAGAAATAACTACGTTTTTGAAATAGAAGAATGTTTCTTTTAACACCAAATTCTAAAATACAGTGTAGATATTGATAATATTAAAAAAAGACTATTGTGTATCTCTCCTCTAATTGTAAAATCGAAACACAACTCATGCCTTTCAGCACAATTGACAATTCATTTTGCATTAGAGTGGACACAGATCAAAACGTTTCTAATTTTGTTAGTTTAGGATTCTGTAGAACTTTACAGTTACATATTTTTTTGTGGCCAACACCAACGAATACTCCTCAATTCAGGTCGCCGCTTGTCATTAAGTGGTGATGGTGGGTCCCAAAACCTGTTGAAAATTACTGATCTAACTTTTCTATATCTGAATTGCCTATATACCTTAAAGCAAGAAGAATAAGAACAACAACCTACAACTGCTGTTTATCTTTTGCAAATATAAGTTTGTTCTTAATCACTATTTTCTTTCAATGAAGTATTGTGTGTATGTGGATAGGAGTTGGGCCTGGCTTATGTTGTATACAGGTAAGCGAGGGTTTAAGGAAAAATGGTTGGGAACCACTGTTTAGGATGATACTTATGAGGGAGGGTCTGCCTGCCCCAGAGCAGGCGACACATTCAGGTTGAGAGAGAGAAGTGATAGAGTGAGCTGAGGACAGTCACAGCGACATTTTCGGTATGAACCAGTATACCGCCTAGCACTAAAAGAAATCAACTATTTGCTGTAGTATGACTATAGTGATATAGTCTTGAATACAGAGTTTCAATTTGCAGGATATGTGAGGTATTTTGCTCTTTAAGTGAGGTGTTTCATTAATTGTGCTAAATGATTTGCAAGAATTTGCCTTGTTGTCAAAATTGTGCCTTAGCAGAATTAATATTATTATTATTAATACATAAACATACAGAGCCCATAATAATAATTAGCAAAAAATACTAGCAAATAAATTTTGGTATTGGACGTGTATTCAATTAAGTGGATAATTTTCATTATAAAAAAACATTTTTGCAATGACAGTAACTCAGCTAAAGAAATGAATCTTTTCATAGATAAAATAAAGATAAAAATAAAGGTAAAGACTATGTGTGTCCCAAATTTTGACTGTCAGTGTATTTGGAATGATTAAGACAAAATTGAAGTTGTTGCATGAACTATGGTGCTGTGGTGAGGCATCCACAGACCACACTCTCACATGAGTTACTGTGCCCTCTAAACCGCAGGCTGAGCAAGTTTTAAATTACATAAGCTATTTTGTTACTGTAGCTCATCAAAGTGAATATGGTCCTACAGTGTATAGTTTAGAAAACTAGCTTTAATTCCTCAAGATCAGGTTTGATTTTATTTTCAATGCCACACACACACACACACACACACACACACAGAGCTGACATTTACCTGCCATATTCCAGAAGAGTGGAGTGAACCCTGGACTCTTCATCCAGCAGATCTCCTGCATCCCCCTGCCTCCTGTACTTCCTCTGCGGTTTGTACACCTCCTGGAAAGTAACACAGGATTATTTTAAGACCACAACATATGATAAGATCTGGAAAACATATCAGATTTTTGCTATAAATGTTGATATTAGTATATTGTTGGGATACATGCTCACAGCTGTATGTGATTTCAGTCAATAGGAAGACACAATTGAACAATAAAAGGATGGCAAAAGAAATACAAACACATGTGTTGTGTGTATTTGTTCTTCCTTCACTCTCAAACAGCGAGAGCTGAAACTTCAAATCTTGGCCTTATTTAGTCTACTGGGTACATTGCATTTAATGTGCGATGGTGTAGGAGCTCACCAGTACATCCAGGACTGCACTCAGAGCTTTGTCTTTCCTCTGCAGAAACTCTTCATCCTAGACCATAGGGTTTCCCAGCACATGTAAAGTTCAACTCTTCATCACAGTTGAGAAATCTGAGTCACACTATTTTCACTTTCTTACATAATCAGACTCATTTCTATTTGTTTGTATGTCAATCTTTCATTTCAAGACACAAATCCCTTTTTCACTGAATTACTCTATATTTAGGATAGTGATATTAAAGAAGTATTTATTGTACTTTGCGTAAGAATTCTTACTTAGTACGACTGTGTGGTGATTGTAAATGGTAATGTGTTGTTATATGTATTGGTTTATCAGATCACAGCTAACTTTAACTTTTTTTTACCTCTGGGAGGCTGTGGTTCTTCTGAAACTGAGAAACAGAGTAGGCTCTCACATAGTCACCCATCTCTTCCCTGGTCTCTATAGCTCGTTTCACCAACCACTGGCAAGAGACAACACAGACACAAGCAGAAACCTGAAGCTATTCTGAACACAACCACTGATGAAGGCAAAACATTTATGACAACTAATACTCATTTTGTTAAATTCAAACATGCTTTACATTTGACACAGATAAATAGGTATGGTCAAACAAAGACTAGACTTATAACATGAGAAAAACTGTACATTTCTTTAACTTTATCACTTTTACTAACGTTAAATGCATTATACAACTAGAAAACTGTTGATAGGTACGCTTCTTACTTGTATCACTGGAAAAATGTGAATAAAATCCAGCCCCTGGATTTGATGGGGCTCCAGGCGATGGGGACATTTCATCTTTGGGAGAACAGAAACTATTTTCTCTGTCAAAGCTCTACAAGATAGAAAACAATGTAAAGACAATAAGAAAGTTAAGCACATCCCATGCTTGTTACATTTCTGTCTGTCTTACACTGAAGTCTAGAAACAAGTTTTAGATTGATGACCATCACAACTTCTTCTAGCGAAGCACAGAAATCACACAATGACCAGCCAGCTCACATTTTCTGACCGATGGTTGCATTTTCTTGGAAAAGAAGATCCACGTCGATTTCAAAGTTACATGTGGTGATGCACCAGGTCATACCCCCCACCACCTAATGACAAGAGGAGCAAAAAACAAGCTGTGTGATTATGAGATTTACCTTGTGATAACCTTCAGTGTAGTGAATACAAATATCAAGCTTTTTTAGGTTTGTAAATGTGACATGAGTGTCAACTAAACAACCAAGAGGCAAATAGGAGTTTTTCTGAGGGCACAACAGGCAAGCATTGTTTAAACAGATCAATTATAAACCTTATCAAAAGGTGACAATCCCTTTATCCTTGCTCTGAAGTATCCAGCTGCCAACAGGAGCTCCAAGATCTCTGCCAGCTTGACGCTCTGCTCCTCGTCCTCTCTTGTTTCCACCTGCGAGGGAAATGTGTCAATAATTAACATTATGATGATTATGATGTACCGCTGTAGAAAATCAACCGCAGTATTGCTGCTGAAGCGCTCTCGAGCGAGGCAATCAACCCCACACAGCTGCACTTTTAAAGTTTAGCTAAGGTAACAAATTCACTGGCTAACCTTAACATTTAACAGTGAAATGACGGTTTGACGTTACCTCTAACCCCAACATTTTAACATTAGGCCTCCTTTTCAAGCCTCAGTTCCACCGTTAGCTTTGAGTCTTTGTTGTTTGTTAGCATGTAATGCTATGTGCGGTTGGTAGAGTAATGTCATTGCTGCAGTGTAAAATAAGTATATTAAACTTGTATTTACCTTAATGAGGTTACCCTCTTGGTCATACTGGGCGCCTAATTTCGACCCAGTTCTCACTCTGTGGAAGACAGAAGTCGCCGCCGCCATGTTTAACAGAGCTTGTTGATGACAGGTCACATGACCGCAATATGCGACAGGGAGGTTGTGTCGTTATTCTCGCACTAAGTTTGAATTTGTCTTCCTAGTTGTCAAGATGACACTGAAGCACGTTTCTCTTGCGTGGCTTTCTAAACATTACTTTTCATTAAACCACAACATTAGATCACACAACGTGCACGAGCACATTTAGCCAGCAGAGGGAGCGCATGGTTAGGCTATTACTAAGCAACTACGTAGACCGTAAGGAATGACAAAAAAACATTAGTATTAACAACTGTTAAACAACCACGATTCTATGCTAACTTCCGTTAAAACTACAGAAGAAGAATAACTTTTTATTAATGTACAGGGAACTCCTTAGTGGAAAAGCGCATATAATATCCATAATTTCGCCATAATTATATGCTCTCTAAAAATATATTTCACATTCTTATAATGTTTTTTGATTAATGCAAATATAATTCAGTTCAATATGTTATTTGTATCGCATCAAATCACAACACACTCAAGACACTGAAAAACCTTTGTACCTTACGCAACTATATATACACAGGTAACAGAGATCAATACAACAACAGATGAGGCACCGGGCAGGTCGGCAGGACCAGCAAGCTACAGCTCCAAAACAAGGAGAGAAATACAGAGAGAGTGAATGAGAGATAGAGAGAGAGAGAGAGAAGATAATGCACCACTAGGGGAGAGAGAAGTAGTTAACAACAAGCAGTGATGGCATGAGAATTGACAGATAAGAGAGAGAAAATAGAGAAAGTATTATAGGAGCACAGTTTATCAGGAAAGTCCCCCAACAGACTAAACCTAAAGCAGCATAACTATGCTGCTAGGAGACAGTCACCTGATCTATCTCCAACTATAAGTTTTATCCAAATGGAAAGTTTTAAGTCCATATATACAAGTTAGTAAATTATATACATTTTATACTTATATTTTATTTATATTTCTTCAAATTATTTTATTTTATTTTTTTCCCCGGACAAATGTATATTCTTTCAGTGGGCATATTTTCACAGAAAGAGTTAGTAAAGAACAAATACTTTAACACTACCAAAGTATGAGTTAAACCTTCATAGTCCCTAATACCTAACATAAAAACAACTTTACTTATCTCTGACTTGCAGTGACTACAACTCCTCAAACTATTTTTTATCTTAAAATGTTCACAAGAACGAAGAAGAAATTTTGAAGAGGATAAACTGACAAAACAGGCAATTGTGAAAGAATGAAGAGTTAGTAGTAGGGGGGGCTGTGGCAAGAGCAGTGGAGATGGGAAACCACAGGGATATTTCTCTATAGTTTTAACAGTTGGCAGTCAAGACAGTATGCAGAGCTAGGTCAAAAAGGTAAGAGGTTGTGTTTAACAGAATCTGGCTGAGACATTCAAATCTGAACAGCACAATGTAAAATATAGGCAAACATCCATCAGGTTTATGTGATCAATGTCAGGTTGAAGAAACACACATCATGATGCAATGTCAGCAGAATGAGCAGGAGAGACAACATATGAAGGAAGAGCTCAGAAGGTACCACTCTTATCCACACTCCGAGGCAGTGGGAGGCGGTAATGCTCGCCCAACACTGGTAACCGAAGAAAACGAAGAAGCTATTTTGCGACTACTGCCCCGTTTACGGCACACGTGTATACAGTGCAGTTCCGCGGTGTTTACTTCACTATGGCTAAGATTTTTAAGACTAAAACTACAAAGAAAAGAGCCACAAAGAGCTCCAAAGTGCCAGACAAGATCGCAGCAGTGAAACCTGACGTGGTCTACAACGACGACGAAGAGGAGGATTTAAATGAAGCAGAGCAAAACATTATCAGCGAGGAGGAGGATGACAGCAAGGATGAACGAAAACGGCAAAAGCTTCTGGACGCCATCAGTTCCCTTGGAGGTAAGAGGAAGAAAAGGCTCGGGGAGAGATCCGAGGCGGCTGTCCAGATGTCTGAGTTTACAGTGAACGTGCAGGGTGAAGGCGACAAAATCGACCTGGCTGACCTCATCGGGACGATGGAGAAGGCCCCCCCTGTTTCAGCCAAGGCCAAGAAGCAGCTAAAGAACCTGCATCAGGGGAAAATGACAATTGAGTGTCCTGTCAGCAAGCAGGAGAGTGAGAGGATCCAGAGAGATGTGGCTTTTCAGAAGGCAGCCGCAGAAGTGTCCCGCTGGAATGGCGTCATCAAACAGAATGAGAAAGCCGAACAGCTGGTCTTCCCCCTGAACCACGAGTCCTCTGGCCCAAAACCCATGGAGAAAGTGGTGACTGGCTGGAAGGCGCAAACTCCGCTTGAGATGGAAGTATTTGCTCTCCTCTCTGCTAACAAGCAGCCTATAAATGACCCCATTCTAACCTCTGCTGAGGAGTCTTCACTGAGGGCGATGAGCCTAGAGGAGGCCAAGATACGGCGTGCAGAGCTGCAAAAAGCCAGAGCTCTGCAGTCCTACCATGAAGCTAAAGCTCGGAGGGAAAGGAAGATTAAGAGCAAGAAATACCATAAGGTGCACAATAAGGCCAAGCGTAAAGAGTTCCTGAAGAAGTTTGAAGAGATGGTGAAGACAGACCCATCTGCTGCCTTGGACGAGCTGAATAAGATGGAGATGTCTAGGATGCAGGAGAGGATGTCGCTGAAGCACCAGAACAGTGGCAAGTGGGCAAAGACCAAGGCAATAATGGCTAAATATGATGAGGGGGCTCGCAAAGCCATGCAGCAGCAGCTGGAAGTGAACAAAGAGCTGACTCAGAAGCTGGTGATATCACTGCATGAGGAGGAAGAGGAGAAGGCGGATGAAGGCTGCGAAGCAGAGGTGATGCCTGATTTTGTGAACGATGCAGAGCAGGTCCTGGATTCATTAAATCCCTGGATGAGAGGGAAGCTCTCTGAAGATAAAGAGATGATTGTGGATCTTACGGTAAAGGACGGTGAAACAGTAGGAATTGCAGCTGAGGAAGAAGAGGTTGATGTGGAGGTTGTGGAATCTGAAGAGGAAAAACTGCTCAGAGAGTTTGACAGCAGAAGGAAACTGTGTCATGCTCAAGAGGCTGACACAGGTCCTTTAGTATGTGTGGAGAGTGAAGAGGATGATGAAGCTGGAGCAGAGGACCTGGGTGCTTCAGATAAAGAGAAAGAGGAGCTTTCCGAGTTTACAAGCATTTTCAGAAAATTAGCACAAAGCCACCAGGATGCTGAAGCAGAGCAGGCTGAGGCTTTTGCCAACCATGGTGACACACAGCTGGAGGAAGGGCTGATCAGGATCAGGACTGTAGAAGATGTGGAGCTCCTTAGTCAGCAGGAGTCAGCCACTGATAAAGAACCTGTTGCACACCAGCCTCCACCAGAGAACCTGTCTAGTACTGAGAGGGCAGGCAAAAATCGAAAAAGGAAGAGAGGGATCGAGTTAACAGAGGTTCTGACCAAAGAGACAAAGACCATGCAAGTTCCACTCGATCCAACAATTGAGGAAGTAGGTGACTCAGATGAGAAGCTGGACCAGAGGGGGCTCATTAAAGAGGCCTTTGCCGGAGATGATGTGGTCTCAGATTTCCTAAGAGACAAGAGGATAGAGGAGGAGGCAGGAAAGCCTAAAGTGGTGAACCTGGCTCTGCCAGGGTGGGGGGAGTGGGGTGGGATGGGCCTGAAACTGTCCCGCAACAAACGTAGGAGGTTCAGGATCAAAGCAGCACCTCCCCCACCCAGGAAAGACCAGCGTCTGTCAAGTGTAATCATCTCAGAGAAGAGAAACAGTTCCATCAGCCTCCACCAGGTAAACTTGCTGCCCTTTCCCTTTGAGAACCGCATGCAGTTTGAGAGCACTATTCGCTCTCCGCTAGGCCGCACCTGGAACACAGAACGCACAGTTAAAAAGATCACCAAGTGCAAGGTGGTCACCAAGCTGGGCGCTATCATTGAGCCCATGGCTCGGGAGGAGTTGATGAAGGACAAGAAACAGGCGTCTTCTGTGAGTGAGAGTACTGTGGACTCGAGGAATAGAAAACATTAGCAACAACTTTTAAAAATCGAATGAATATAGCTGTTGTAGTATTTGTCTACTAAGCAGAAATAGTAGTTGTTAGTAGTGTGTATTTCTGGTGATGAGACTTTCTATAACTAACTTCCTCATTTTGCATATTTGATATTAAATGTGTATCAGCAAATGTCAAATAAATTACACTTTTTGAGATGGTGGATATTGGAACTTGTGATTATTTAGAACAATCAATTCATTATTCAATATGTGTGTATATATATAATTTAATATGTTACACAATGTGGATGAAAGAGTGCTGCATGTTACTGTTATACAGCTTCATATGTGCACGTCCACCACAACAAATTGTCTTGATTGTTTAAATGACGGTGTCTTCAACATTACAAACCTATGTGTGTTCTCTGTAATTTTGTCAGTATACCTATTTTTAAATGTTATGTCATTTTCAAGTGTAGATATTCTGATCAACATTAAAATCTACCAAATGTAATTGAGCAACTGTATAGATACTGTTTAAGCTGAGAGAGCCTGTGTGGTAAAAGCAAGTACTTTGAATTTGAATTTAAACCCAGTTGTGACCAGTTGTTCATCTGGAAAAAGTGAATTTAGGAACATGGTTGTGGAGCATTGCATGAGAATATTAAGCAATGATAAACGTAGGTGTCACTGTGCTCTTTTTTCAGCTGCAGGTTTTTACACCGAACGTTCAACACTATTCTCTGGTAGAAAGTTACTAAATACATTTTAAGTACTGTAACGCAGTGCAATAGTATTTAGTATTTCTGTTTTCCAATGCTATTAAACTTGAATGTCAAATCACACCTCAAGGCACGTTACAGTGTAAGGTTTAAGACCTTATACAAAATGTATATATATATATATATACACACATACACAGTGGGGTGTGAAGGTTTGGGCAACCTTGTCAGTGTTTTTCTGTATAAATCATTACAATTAAAATTAAATCTATCATGTAGGAGACAGTGATATTTGAGAAGTGAATTGAAGTTTATAGGATATATAGAAAGTGTGCAATAATTGTTTAAACAAAATTAGGTAGGTGCATAAGTTTGGGCACCACAAAAAAGAAATTAACTCAGAAACGAGCCTCTAAATGCCTAAATGTCTAAAATACGTTCCTATAGCGTCCAATGAGAAGCTATAGGAACGTATTTTAGACCATTCCTCAAAACATCTCTAGTTCATTCAGGTTTAATGGCTTCTGAGCACGGAGAGCTTTCTTTAACTCACACCACAGATTTTCAATGATATTAAGGTCTGGGGACTGAGATGGCAATTCCAGAACATTGTACTTGTTTCACACTTTCTGTGAATTTTACAGATCAATCATTAAGATGAACAAGGTTGCCCAAACTTTCACACCCAACTGAATGTACATATATATGTATATATATATAATATTTATAGAAAACCCAACAGTCCCACTTCAGCAAGTACTAGGAGACAGTGGAGAGAAAAAACTAAAGATGCTAAAAACAGTATTTTATATGACCTATGACTTTAGTTTGGTTTCAAGCAGTCTCAGTTTTTAAACTATTTTTCTCTGCCTGCATGTGATGTGTACAGTATCTTTTTAGGCTGTTTTTAAATTGAACAAAAACCAGACCTCAGCTGAGATTAAGAAACTGTCATAAAGAAGTTACCATTTCATTAATTAACCGATGACTAAGGACACCAGTAGTTGCAGAATTTGTCAAATGCTTCTACAGGTGCAGTATGAATTTGTCACTCTATAGAAAACAATATGCCAGATACAAATATGCCATTGAAAGCTTTTTGGATGATGTAAACAGCTACAGGCTGGTCAGCAGCTCTGCAGACATGTTTCCGATGCTCTTTATGAGAGAGAGACAGTCCACTGGATAGCAGACATCTACATCTATGGCATTTTAAAAGTATATGCCTGACTTCCCCTGCTCTCTTTCTGTGCTGATTTGCAATACATTTAAAGGCCATACAGCAGTGTTTAAAATGGTAAGCCATTACAGTTGGGTTAAACCTTCACACATGGGTGAAAGTGCATTCTTTGGCACCTAACGTCTCTGTATATCACATGATAGACACTCTATTACAGTGGGGGATGCTGTAATGGACTATGCATCAGTTCAGGTAATGGTTGTCAGCTTGAGTGCCCAAGAGGCACTGAAGAATTCCATTAGAAACCTTATAGTTACTATATCAGTCATTCTCCACCTTCCTCTCTATTAAAACACCTCGTTGGAGCAATTACTACAGCTTCATACAGCTTTCACCAATGAAAAGAGACCTAGTCCTTGGACTTACTTCTGCCCATTGGACTGCAACCAGATCAGACAGTGATTCTCACTGAAATATATGACAACTGTAAATCAGTTGAGGGTATGAATTGCCCTCACTCCCATGATGGAACGTGTTTTTTGTCCATAATGCCCATTTACAAGATTAGTTTTGGTTGGCTGCAGAGCACTCAAGAAGCAAGACATTTTTGTTTCCTGTTCCTCAATTAGTTAATCATTATGACATCTAACAGAAAAAGTATTTTTTTGATGATCGTGCTAAAATCCAAACAGCAAATTGGAGTTAAACATCCACTACACACAACCGCACTGTTCTTTGCCACCTCTGCTTCACTACAGTCCAGTTGCCTTGGAGATTTGTGCATGAAACAATCTGATAGAGGACTCTTTCCCATTTCCTTCTGTAATCCAAGGCCCAACTTCATTCCCACCCTGACAGGTGTAAGATTAACTTAGTTAGGAGTAGAGCTGCTCATGCACATCGAATTAAATTAATGGAACAAATTTCTCGGCTAATTAAGATGAAAATACGTGTCAGTTGTAACCTTGCTGAGCACTAATTATGTACAAATGATTTATCATCTGTTTCGTCCTGAATAGCAATGGGCTCACCTCTCCGATAGCCCTGGCTTGCTGTTAAGAGATGGCCCCTGATTAACAGTGACAGGTTGTACTGTGGAGAAGCTGCACATTGCCAGACAGCCAATCGGAGCCAACCTGAGCTCAGACTCTCCTCCCTTCCATTAACCTATATTGAGTGTGCAGCTGAGCATCACTGTGCCTTAGCTCTCCTTCTTGTTTCTCTCCTCGGAATGAAAATAAAGTACATTCAGAGAGGAGAAGAGGAGGGGGAAGATAGTGTGACTGATGGAGCAGAGGGGGTGAGAGTGGTGAAACCTGCACCAGGTGATGAATCCCACTGGATGTGCCATGTGTACCGAGACTGGATTAGCTTGTGTCTGTACGATGAGACGAACAGAGGGAGATGAAGCACCTATTTGACTCTCCACCTCAAATAACAAATTGAATAATGCAAAATACAGTAAAGCTCATACATCAACATTTTGTGCCCAGCAGCAGATAATTGCTTGAAAGTGCCCTAGAAGAAAAACAAGCTTGTATCATGCTGGTACCAGGCTGAAGCCAGTAGGTGGTGCAATAGATTAAGGCTGCCAAAAGCCACTGTACAAATTCCTATGGGCTAAAATATCAAAATAAACAGGCCCACATTGTACAATTACAGTCTAGCTGGGATATTCCATCTTATATTCTTTCTCCCTTACAAGTACAGATATATTTCAAGGGGCAGCCGTTCTAATTACCATTAGAATCAGAATCCCTTGTGTTGCTAAGGACACACCAACCAATCTGTAATCATTGTTCCGCAGGCTTGCTCACGGGGGATATGTCATTATCATTCAAAATGCCACACACATGCTGGCATAGCTTATGTGGTTCTGCCAGCAACAGGACATTTGCATTTCCTCCTCACAGCCCCCCAAATTTGCACAGACAATGATGCACCATAAATAACTGCTGTGTGCTTCCATTGCCTAAAGATGAGGGATGTTTTCCATCCCTAACTGCTGAAGAAGATGCAGAAAAGTTCCTGCACTTTATGTCTCATGTCCTCCTTCTATGATTTTTCCCCTTCTCCTTCAGTTGTCTGTGTGTGCATTCTAAAAATGTCATTATGTACAGTTGTCAGCTTCAGACATTAGGGATCATTTGACTTTCTATTGTTTTTTTTCATTACTCAGTTTCCACCTAACCTAGCCACAGATTGCTTGTGGGATGTTTCCTTGTTGTGGTAAATGTCAGTATGCCTGCACAGAGAAGGAAGGTACCTGTGTTCTCCAACTCATTTCTCTTTTCTGTCTAAAGCCAAGTTTGTTTGTCCAAACCTTTCCCTTGCTGCTGGAGACATGGCAGGGCTGTAGTTAATGCAGAACCAGAACATGTCAAGCACACACACACAGACAGTGAGGAAACGTCAAACACCCATTGTATGACTGTTGAATGTCATTGTGCCCTGTGGGTGTAGGTTGTTGGAACATGCACAGATAAAACTCTCTGTGTTACAAAAATATGTATGATAATTGAAAATAGGTCTCTATCTAATGGTCACATCCTAGATACAAAACAGAGAATTTCAGATGTTTGTGTGTATTAGCTGACTTATTAGACTTAGATTTAAACTTTAACAAACACACCATTGATGTACACATTGAACAAAATGTTGTTGCTTGGCTAACAGTAAAGATACATAAATTCTCTGAATAACAACGTTTAAGAACTTAATATTATTATTCTAATGCGTGATTATTTTTATGGCTAAAGGTGAATTTGAAAATATTACATTTTGTATCATGATGTGCTGAGGCCATCCTAAACATGTGGCACATTCTCTAGAACTCAAGAGGAGCAGTCATTTTTCTTTTGTTGCTCCGACACCTTTTCCCATTTTATGTTTCTGCCCCCAGTGAGTGAAGCAGGCGGCGAGGATTGAGAGACTTCGCAACCAGCATGTCCCACTTTATAGCCATCTGGGGATTGGTAGATAAGGCAGGGAGGGAGGGGATTAGAGGTTAATTATAGACAACAGAGAGGTCACAGGACCTATTATATGGGAGCCAGCATTCGCATCGGTCCAATGGGGATGACATTTACAACGAGGGCTGAGCCCCACCTCCATTGCCATCCACACCCACAGCCCATCCTGTGCACACCGTCACTCACATTTATACTGAAGGAGCTAACAGTGGGACACAGTGGTCTGATAATGAAAAGTTCCTTAGCATTTGGCACAGGCAGGATGATGAATTGTATTGCTGTTGTCTGGCTGAGTCAGGGGGGCCTCCAAGTAGCCCTTGTCAACTAATTGAAAGCCCCCCTACCCTCCACTTACCTACCAGAGTTCCTTTTTCACTCTAATTATTGGGGTTAAGTGAATATCCCATGGGACTTTAGGGATGTGTAGAACCTGTCGAGTCATCCTATTAGATGGCAAAAGCTCAAATTAATTACCACAGCTGTCCTGAATCATAGTCATAGTCATGCAGCCATGTCATATTGTCCTCCTTGGCCAAATATTTAGTACCAAATATAAATGTTGTCTTTAAGTACTTTACAAAAGTCTGTGAAATATTTTTTTTAGTAAGTTGTTCAAATTTTTTTTATTACTGGAGAAAATGATAAACGAAGTGGTAATTAATAGATTTGTCTATGCTGTCTGTAAGTCGCTTTAGATAAAAGCGTTCGCCAATTAAAATAAAGTGAAATACAATTTAGTTTCTGTATGTTGTTTGTATGTTTCTACAAAGTAAGACCTAACTTGTTAAGACAAAGAACATGCTAAGTATTGTTAAGTGCTAGACAGTTTTTTGTGGATGTATGTGTGGTTGTTGGTAGTTTCATTTAGATCTTTATAGACAATAACAGCAACTTGTTAAGTGCTTTTTCCGCTGGTATGTTAAAAAATCTGTAGTATAAAAGCTACAGTGAGGGTTCACAAGGTTCACTCTAAACTATGAAGGAATAAGAGAGCATAGAAGGTCCGTTCATGGTCAAACCATTGTGATGCTGCATATAATCCCTCAAACTCCATCATGACTAGCAGGCCTCAGCATGTTAACTACAAAATGGAGTGTAAATGGTACTAAGGATTGGGAGTGATAAAGTTCACACTATGACTTCCTCGGTGCTGCATCTCTGTAAGCCTATTAGTCCACAAGACCAAATTAAATATGTTGTAAAAATATGTTGAGGGAATACAACTGTGAGTGTATGTATGTGTGAGGAATGATTACAGCATGTATATTCTTTGTTTATGTGTTTAAAACCTGAAATGTTCACATTAACCTTGACCAACTTTATAAACTATTAAGAAAATGATATAAAAAAAACTAACAATTACATGGTAGTTTTAATTGCCAGAAAACCCATATGTATCGTAAATAGATTTAAACGTATTATTCATGTAATTTTAAGGTTCAATTAATAATAATGTTGTTGTGTAAAATCTGGACATATGCTCTTTGAAGTGCATTACACAGTTTTCGGTGTTTTTACAGACGTTCTTTTTTGGGTAACACTGACTCCGATCATCTGATACGTCAGCTATGTGTGACGCGGTTACGTGTTGCTTTACTCAGCTCAGACAACCGGAAGTAGTGTCACCACGGAAATAAGGCTATTGTATATTTTTGTATATTACAGCCTAGTGTTAGGGGTATTTTTTTATATCATATAAAATGTATAATTGTGATTGAGGATGGTCTCTGTCATTATAAGGTAAGAGTAATTTTCAATCTCACTTTGCTGCTATAGATAGCTGCTAGCTGTTTAGCTAATCGGTTAGCGTTCAGAGTGTGAGCAAGAGTGCATTGGAGTAGCTAAATTCTGTTGATAGTCAAGTTTGTTTTACGCTACATGTGTGTTTATCCTTGCCAAAGTCTGACCCTAACATCCGTGATAATCGTTTCCAGCCATGGTTTATGATGTTAAATCTGATCTTAACCGATCGTTTTGTTCTTTTGTAACTCTCAAAGCTTTAAAAAACGAACGTTTGTAATAGCTAATCAGGCAGCTAACTAACGCCAAGCTAAGTTAACCCAACATGTCCCTTACAGCGGCAAGTTAATTTCTGCTGACTATTCAGGTGTATTATTACTTATTTTTATCAAAACGCTATTTACCAACAGAAAGTAACAGTCATAAACCACATGTTCGAAAACGCAGGGTTGGGTATAAGGAGGTATAAAGGTAACTGTTGCGGTATTTTTACAGGCAGGGATCAGAGTGTGGTAACACATTTATTTTGGATGAGATGTTTTCAGACGAAAAATAAATGGCCACATAGGGAGTGATTATATTGTACTGGCTAAAGTTATTTTTTATCTTGTTTGCCAAACTAAACACAGTTTCAACCATCTGCTGAAAACTATCCATTATTTATTCATTCTTGATTTGGGATATTAGGGTTGCTGAAATCTCAGGTGAATGAAATGCTCACACACTGTTTCTGTTTTCTTGACAAAGGCTTACAAATGTCCTTGACACTGACAGCTATGAGTGACAGCACATTGACCAGTGGCCAGCAGCAGTGGTCGCGCCCTGTGCAGACACCGCGGCCTTCCCAGGGTCCCTATATCTCAGTCATTACCAACAGGTTAGCGCTGTTCATACTTCACATAGATTTGTGTGTGTTTGTGCCTTGTGTCCTTGACATCATTACACTGTTTTAACATACTTACAGACTCTGATGACCAAGTTTTGGGTATTGGGTATATCCCTGGGTATTTTCTTGGCCTCCTCACACTTTTTGCTCTGTATTGTAGAACCACTAACCTGGTGATTCGAGGTGTCATGTTGTTCTCTGTGGGTGTCTTCCTGGCCCTGGTGCTAAACTTACTTCAAGTCCAGAGAAACGTCACCCTATTCCCCCCTGATGTCATTAGCAGCATCTTCTCCTCAGCCTGGTGGGTGCCACCCTGCTGTGGAACAGCCTCAGGTTTGTGTACAGATAAAGAAAAATACTTGCGGGACTTTGTATGTCTATATTTAGGTATAGGACAATGAGACATAATAAAAGCCCTTGTGATATCTGACTGTAAGCATAACTGTTCTGACCTGTAAATTGCTTTTCACAACATTTCAAGGCAGCAGGTCTTTTCATATAGTGAAAATTCTTAACAGTTTTGAAGACACTACATCGATTGCCTGTTCTGATGTTCATGTCAAATCCAACTTTGTGATAAAGCACTACTGTAGTTCAACATTATGTTGTAATCCATTGTCTGCTATAAATGGACTGATCTCATAGTGCAACAAAAAATAAAATGATCCCCTGCAAATATGTCTGTAGCCAGCAGAACATTTTAAAATGTCACAGCCTTCAAGACACTGACACTGTAATTCAGCAGGTAGACTGCATCAGACTACGGATCACAGTAAGTGTGAAAGTAAAATGTTTTTTTCTAGCTTCATATTATATTTTGGTGGCATGAAGACAGAAGGATATGTTCAGCTTCAGTGCACTACACCTGACTTGAATGCTTCCACTCATTAATCAAATAATGATACCGATGATCATTTATCCTGTTACTAATATCACTGTGTGCAGTGTTCATTATGACAAATTATTTGTTTAGTCTTAGTGAATTCCCCCTATTAGAAAACTATAAGAAATATTATATATATATATATATAAATAAAAATAATAATATATTATATAACTGAGACTGTCTGCTGTAAAGGAGGTCTTAATTTCATCTTGGGTTTTGACCCAATATTAAAACATGTCTGCTGTTAAAATTACATATAGAGATATAAAGCATACAAGCAGATGCAACCATGGTATTTGAAAACTGTGAGGATAAGCATTACACACATAAACATGTAAATGCAAAGCATGCTTTATTGAAATGTTGTCCTCGGGGTGCAAGGCTGTGGACGGAAATGAAACGCAACGTTACCTGCTCCCAAACGGCTCAGCTTAAAACGTGACAGCCTGAGGCTCTCTTTTTCCCAAGATGCAATACTCCTGCCGGAGCATGTCGCTTCCACTTGTTGCAAAAACACACTGCACTTTTTATCCCTGGGGAGAGTTACTACATTCTGACAGGGGAAATTTTTATTTGTTTTGCAGCCACAGGTTATCAGTGCAAGTTGGTGCGTCTTTTGTATTTTTCTCAAAATGACAGTTGTGCTTGGATATTTTAACATACAGTGGAGTGTGAAAGTTTGGGCAACCTTGTTAATCTTCATGATTTCACTTTACCTTCAACCAGAATCCAGACTCTCATTGGAAGCTATAGGAAGCGTTTAAAGGCTGTCATTTCGACAAAAGGAGGATTAACTAAATATTGAGTTAATTTCTTTTTTTTGGTGCCCAAACTTATGCACCTGCCTAATTTCGTTTAAACAATTATTGCACACTTTCTGTAAATCCTATGAACTTCGTTTCACTTGTCAAATATCACTGTGTGTCTTCTATATAATATATTCAATTGAATTTTTAATTGTAACAACCAACGATTTATACAATGACAAGGTTGTCCAAACTTTCACACCCCACTGTATATCTTCCATTTTGATTCACTGCATAGTTGTTTACATCTTTTTATACTTCTTGCTTGCAGCCATGATCGGGTTGTTATATCCCTGCATTGACAGACGTCTGGGTGAGCCACACAAGTTTAAGCGGGAGTGGTCGAGTGTGATGCGCTGTGTGGCTGTGTTTGTGGGCATTAACCATGCCAGTGCTGTATCCTTTCACTGGTGTTCTCACTGCTAGACTATATAAATTACATAAGTATGTGACTGTACAGTTCGGACCATGACCTTGCTGCTCTCAGAAAGTGGACTTTGCCAACAACATCCAGTTGTCTCTGACTTTAGCAGCACTTTCTATTGGTCTATGGTGGACATTTGATCGCTCCCGCAGTGGCTTTGGTCTGGGAGTCACCATCGCCCTACTGGCAACACTGGCCACCCAACTCCTGGTTTACAATGGAGTTTTTCAGTAAGTACCTTAAGATCAAGTTTGCATAATGTTACAGTGTTAGAAGCACTGTATCATTATTAATTACATTACTATTAATGACAAGGCTGCCAAATACACAGGGAGGATGATTTTTAATTTTTTTTGCACATTTGTCAAATTATTCAGATAATTAAACAAATAATACAGGGATAACTTAAGTTTATACTTTAAATGACAATTTAATTTGTTAAAAAAACAGCTGTCTAAACCTGCCGGAGCTCATGTGGGAATAATTGCCTGCCCTACCCATG
>JAUMHF010000013.1:14722223-14735220 GCA_032359275.1 Microctenopoma steveboyesi
ATGAACTTAAACGTAAATCAAACCCAACAGACAGGACAGGAGCGGGAGCAGCAAACAATCCGTGTCGATACAGGAACGCATCTTACACCAACGTGTTAATGAGCTGCTTTACTGAGCAGAAGTAGCATCAGATTCAACATGTCAACATTTACGCAGTATTGGTCCAGTGACCCAGCAGCTGAAAACTTGTCTATGCGAAAAGATGTGGAGCCTAAAGCTTGGACTCACTAAGTTAAGCTCACAGTCCGCTGGGAATAAAGTTCATCTGACTGTCTGTCAAAAATTATTTCGATTGTGCTCTGTGAATTACAAGTTGTTTGTTTTCAAGTGCTAAATCTATAGCAGACAGTGCTGAGTTAGTCGTTTCTGGGAACTATCTTTTCTATGACTGTGCTGTTTATTGTGGCTTGGCATGTTTTTTTTACAAGGAACCAACAGTTTCTCCTTGCTTCGTTTGAATTCATGTATCTAAAGAAAAAAGGAAAGACCATAAACAACAAGGGGGATCATAAAAGAATGATGTAACATGTCACAAAGAAATCAAAAAGCTTTTATTTGTACTACTGGAAAGTATATTTTATGCAATTTGTATTTCCACTGGATTACACAGGTATCTCAATGCTGATGATAATAATTTTTATTATATAACAATTTATACAAAATACTCAGTAGGTGGAAAACATTATCCACATCCGTACATGCCCTCTCACACAGTTTGTTTTTAAACATAAAGAACATCCTGTCCATAAATTGGCATTGGCACCTCAAATAGGTGAGAATAACATAGCCAATGAGAATGACATAGCCGTGCTGCGTGAACCCTCACTCACTGTGAAAGCACAACAGCCACTGAGGGATTGATCACTTAATGCCCTCTCTGCATCTCATCTCTCTCTTCAGAGAGCAGCAGTGCACAGTTGCTCTTCTCTTAATACTGTGACATCAGAACCTAATCAGATACCTAACCCTACACACTGTGTGAAGCGTGATGTGTAAATGCTAAATGTTAAATGGTCTGCACTTATATAGCACTTTTTAACCTAGACTGGTACTCAAAGCGCTTTTCACTGCTTCTCATTCACACACACACACACACACACACACTCATACACCGATGGCAGAGCTGCTATGCAGCTGACCTGACACATCAGGGGCCACTTGGGGTTCAGTGTTTTACCCAAGAAAACTTTGACATCACTGAAGGAGGCGGGGAATCAAACCACCAATCTTCCAATTGGCAGGTGACTGCTCTACTTTCTGAGCCACAGTCGCCCCCCTATTCGAGGTTCCAATGCCATGTGTGATGTAATGCTGTCCTAATATGTAGTTTTAGAGCCACCATCACTGTGTTTAATGTCACATGATCTGTATGTAGTTGAAGTAGTAGTGAAGTGAAATACTTAAATAGTTACTTTAAGGGGATTGCAAACAGATCCACACTGACATAAAGAACAATTACCTCCAACTTCCTGACATTTTTCTAGACCCGTCTATTTGACACCCAGCAGAAGTGTGTGGGGTTCAGTGTGTTTAGCATGCTAGTCTTTGGTCACACCACTAGAAAGTGCCCTTTAGCAGTTTATTATTCGTCTTACACAATACCTCTGGTTCTGCACTTCATTCATCCTATCATATCCCCATCTGTTTCTCTTCCCACTGCCACCCCAGACCACACCCCTCAGACTGCTTTAATTTCGCAGAGGAGGCAGAGAAAATGTGATTTAAAAGTGTAAAGAATACTACAGTCTCTGTCACCGGTACCGCACACAGCCTTGTTCTCTATGTGGTCAGTGAACATGCAGAATGAGTCCATTGGGAGTCACTACTCACAGTACAAACACCATCGTTGTCTCGTATTCACATGATCAGCTTGTGGAGCTTCCCAAAGGCTCAGATGTCAGTATGCGCCAGGTTTCTAAGATGTAGTTTTAGCAAGTACAGCGCAATAGAGATGGGATCTTTTAGTACTACTTTAGTCTTACCAAGAGACATTAAAAAGACCTCCTCTCAGAGCAAAGAAAGAAAAGGTTAATAGTCACTGAGCAACAACAAAAGCTGTTAGCAGCGATGTCCCCCAGCATCTGGTTTGCAGTTGCAGCTATCAAAGAGGCTCCTACTGAAGAGTGAGCCTAAACCACAGACTGCTGTGACGGGGGAAGACAGAGCACTTCTACACACATGCCTACTGAAATTAAAATTATTGCCTATTGCGCCAGATTAAAACTGTGGTAAATCACTTTTTATTCTATAATTTGAAGTGACAATGATCTATGATCACAGAAAGGAAAATATAAACAAAAACATCTGTTCAAAGTATATAAAATAGAGAAGAGGTTAGGAGCTGTTGCTCCTGCACCAGTCAGTGAGTTTACTCAACAATCATGAAATATTAGCTGACACCAAAAAGTAATTTTTTTGTGTTAGAATTTTTATCAACAAATACAGAAATTCAGTTTCTGGCTGTTGCTTTTCTTGCATCATTAATCATCCAGAAGGTTCAGCTGTTCTAATGTGACATATGAACCACTCATATCTCAAAAATGGAGAGTAAAAACTGGTAACCATGGTAACCATTATCCTGCAATTACCCAATAACCCAATAAGGTTGTCCCAATAACTCACTTAAAAGCCTACAGTTAATCCAAAATGCTGCAGCCAGAGTTTTGACTGGAATTAACAAGAGATATCATTATACATATTTGTTACATACATATTTATTATGTTTGTTTCTTCTCTCTCCCCTAGTTGTCTCCCTTTCTCTCTTTGTCTCTCTCTCTTAAAGAGTTCTTGGAGCTTGATGTCAGACTTGCTTATGTCAAAAGTTTTGTAAAATGATGGAATTGTGATAATGATGATGGAATTCAACATCTACAAAGCCAGTCAGGACCTAGATAGCTTACAGTCAAGTTGGGCTTGCGAAAGTGGGGTATTGGGTTTTGTGATGGAGGATCAACTTTTCTTCAGCCATCTGCTAATGCCAATGTAATTTTCTTTACTTGATCACTTACTGTTGGTTTTTCTACATGTTTCTATAATGTGTAAGGTCTTAAACCTTACACTGTAAAGTGATTTGAGATGATTTATGTTGTGAATTGGCGCTATATAAATAAAGCTAAATTGAATTTACTAATTTGAGGATGTAATATCTCAATTTATTTCTTCACATTCAAATTTTTTGTAACTTTGCTCAGTTTTCTGGTAACTATGCACAACAATGACAGCAAAAATGTTTTTGTACAAAAACTATATCTAAGGCAAGTGTTAAAAGGAGCACTGTGCTAGATTAATATACAAACATAATGCTGAATGCTGGAGTTCAGGTCTGGCACCCATGATACATGCCTGCTGTAATGCTCCTACATCTTCTCTTGATTAATAAATGTTAATGGCACATCAGGAGACATTATAGAGTCATGGTACAATGAGTCTTCATTTAGAGTTACATGTGAAATGAACTAAAGACTGTTTCAGTTGCCCTGTCTGTTGACCTGTAATGGTCAATCCATTTTGATTAATTGGATTTTTAATGAGCATCTAGTGACAATCATGTGAATGCTCCAGAGGGAGAAGTGCAGGATGTTAGGATTTCCCCAATGGAGTGCTGCTTCATTGGCCCTGTTTGGCCTGGATCCTTTCAGGGGTCCCATGAGATCACTAAGGCCCTCACTCATTGAGGAGAAACAGCAGTTTGGGGTGAGATTACCACAAAAGATGGGTGGACCCTCACTCTGGGGAGGTGGTGGTAGTGGAGGGTACTTTATTATTCAGGTTGCTGGTGCTGTATGTTAATGCTGAAAATCTTCTAGTTCTCCTAATACTGTACTAAAGATAACATTAAGATTAAGATCCCAGTTCTGAATCTGGGAAGATTCCATTAGTAAGATCTGCTAACATCTAACATTTATTTATTAATTTATTTATTAACATGTATATGATGCCCTCATTTAAAGATGGAACCTCTCAACTTTATGTTATGTCAAAAGAATAATTAACAAGTTGCACAGTTTGGAGAGTGCATATAGACACAGGTAAGACTATGGAATTATTAGATCATGCAGGTTTAGACTCGAGAGACTAGAGAGAGGAGAGAGTAGTGATGGATTCAATTAATCCTTCTTTGTCTGCTCAACAAAGAACATAATTAGCTCTAATGGTGATAGCAGAAGCTACAAACACAGCACCTCCTCTCCCTCTCTCTATCTTACATTCACCCATTTTCAAATGTTCACATAAGATTTTGTACATAAAATTAACTAAAATAACATAAATAAATTATCAACAGTTATTAAATGCCTGTACCACAGTTCAACATGCAGCAACCATGAGGAAAAAAAGGGTCATTTGAACAGTGATTGGGTGAATATATGGACAAATCAGCTTTCATCAAGTCAATTTGCAAATTTTGAGATTGCATAAATGAATCTCTGTGATTAGAATCAACAAACCTAACTGATCCCAGTCACGCTCTTTCATTATTCTCTGGAATAATCCTAGAAACGGTTCTGTGTCTGGGCAGCAGTAGCAAGCTCTTTTCATTGACTGGCATAATGGTCCTCCTGAAATACGCTAATTACTGTGATGGTTAGATATGGATAGGGCACTATATAGATGGAGTTGGAAGAGATGTGTGTAACAACCCCCGCCATTATTAATCCAGATAATTTCCTCTTTCATTTCAAATTAATTGGAATAAAATGCTTGCTACATTAGCTTCATAATGAAAGGCAATAATCCACAAAAAATGTATAAGAGTAAAACCTTCTCTGCAGGTTCAGATTAATTAAATTTCTTTTTAGCCATATTTCATTAGAACACTCTCATTTTAGTCTAGCCAATATCAGGTCCTTCGTCAATCAAGAGGCACTGATGAGATAAAAAAGGTGAATTGTTGAGAGAACCCAACTGTCAGTGAATTTAGATCCAAATTAATTATTTCAGTCTGATAACCCTTTTCATCTCTTTTGACTCACTTTATAGAAAGAGCCAATTAATTATGTCAAACATGCTCTCTCTTTTTGCTCCCCAGAGTGGGCAGGCAGGCTGATGGGGATGTTTACTGTAAGAGGATGGGATGATGGTGGGGTGGTGTGTGTTTGTGTGTGTGTGGGGGGGTGTTATGGAACAGCCCGCCCCTAATCTTGACACACCTGCCAGACATACAGCTCGTTATCTAGGCACTGAGGGCCCAGCTTGGTTTTGTCAGAAGCAGTGCTCTAACAACAATCCAGGGGAATGTGTCAAAGCCGCATAGTCAAACACACACACACACACACACAAATACTATCTGAAACACACACACACACTGTCCACTGTTAGACAATTCACTCAATTAGCCCACTACAGTGAAACGCAGCCTTAATGAGCTGGGGAGTGAAGAAGAACTTGGGGTCAGTGCATGATATTTTTTAGGAAAACTTACATCCATGTTTTTATTGATGAACTTGCAATTGTGTATTTTCATGATTGCGATCTTGTCCTAGTATAGTAGAAAATCTGCGAAATCAGCCTGGTGCAAATAAAATTTCTCTTTCATCTCTAAGACAACATGTCTGTGTGAAGATGTGCAGTTTGCTCAAACCTGTTTCCACAGATGGCCACAGCAACAAATAAGCTTTTGATGCCAAAATGATCAGTTTATTCCAAACGTGGTCCTATGGAAAATAAAATTCTGAATGACTGTAAATGATGTCTAATGTCAGGTGACCAAAAGGAAGATTGGTAAGGCAAAGAAGTCCAATCACCTGCTCCAGACCAACACTAAATGGCACGGGTTCTATAACATGATGCTGTGTTCTCTGGAACTGGGTCAATTCCACACACTACAAGGGCATTTTGAATCCACATTAAGGGAAACAAAGGCAGGGGGAAGATGTAACACCTCCACCCCAGTGGCTCCTCCTGCACCCATTAAGTGGGTCGTTAAGGGTGGCCACCCCAGTGGACGTGTGAATTGGACCTGATCTTCCTGGGGATAGTAGAAAGGGCAGCATGATGGGTTGGTGATAGGTTGTGCCTGAGACCCCCACCCCTGTTAAGTTAGGGGTTGTTGATTTGCACATGTAGAGCTTCCCTAACACCTATCTAGAACCACCTGTCCAGTACGTTTTGGTCCACAAAAGAGTGTCCTTTGTCCTTCAGATAAAGGTGCAGCTGATTCTGGCCCTGAGGTGTTGCCCCTTCTGTGTTGGGCCATCCTCCGGTGTAGGGGCTGTTTGGTTTCCCCAATGTACAACTCAGAGCACTGTTCACTGCATTGAACAGCATACACTAAGTTGCTCTTCTTCCCTTTTGTAATCCGATCTTTAGGGTGGACAAGTCTCTGTCTCAGTGTGTTTGAAATGAACAGGTATTTGTTGTTTTCCAAAAATCCTTTGTCGTAGCCGAGCTGCAGCCTCTCAGTTATACAGGGCACTTAGACCATCGAGGGCCTGAGATCCCGTTTCTACTTGTATGAATAAAGTCTTATGATGTTATGTTATTAACTAATGTTTGTAATGGGATCGGTATGTGAAAAACAGGAAGGGCGAGCATGGGAACGCAGATGTGGCCCTGGGAAAGTTGATGTGAAAGGAAAACAACAGAGTGATCGATTGCACTGGTCTGGATAAAAGGGGACTGAGGGGTGTGGGGCCAGCTTTTTGCTCTTTGGCCGTTGCTCCTCAGCTCTCTTTCTTCTGGACGTCCAGGCCTCCTGCATTTGCCTGATTCCTAACTCCACACTGTATTGCTGTTCTGTTAATAAACTCATTTTTAATCTGACCACCGAGAGCCACCGAGTTTTTCTACGACACCTTTTTAGTCTTTCTGATACCCCAGCCATATATGGAATAACCAGGTTCCTGCCTTGTTAAAGGCCCACTTGGGATATCCACAGGTTTTGAGAGCTGTCTTCAGATGCCTGTCTTCCTTATTTTTGGCTGTTGTGGTGGGTCGTTAAGGATGGCCACCCTTAACGACCCACTTAATGGGTGCAGGAGGAGCCGCCAGGGGTGGAGCTGTTACAGCTTCCCCTTGCCTTTGTTTACCTCAATGAACCCATTCAAGTCATGTATGAAGTGCAGCCAATCTGGAGGATACATTTGTGACCACTCACCAACTTCCCTCAGATTGAAAAAGTTCTGTGGATGCAGAACGAAGTGTCTCTACTAAAAGAAAGAAGTCCAGTTGCCATGACTAAACCTTCTGACAACTTCACCGAGATGAATGAGAATCTTCACAGATATGTATGTATTTTTCTTCTTTTTATGCCTGACAGGATTCCGACATCCATTAAGATAGCATGGGTTGGAGCAGAAGACAACAAGTTTGGGCTGTGGATTTAGAAAGAAGTGACTTACTTAAGCTTAAGCTAAGATTTCCAGCGGGGTCACACATGGCATGTGAATGTGCCTTACTCTAGCACTTACTCTAGGACTTCTGCTAGCTACACACAGCTACATCTCTCAGTCAAAAAAAGAAAATACAAAACTGAAACAAAAACAGCCTAAAATGTATTGTACATTGCTAAATGAGAACCCTTGTTCATTTTTTAACAGAAATTATCAACACTGTAATTAACACTGTCATTTTAACTTAATGTGTGCGGACTGCCTTAAAGTATTCATTATTATTATTATTATCATGTATTATACATACATGATATATGAATCATGTATGTGAAAGGCAGGTACAGTAAGTGCCGGCCTCTCACTTCTGTGCTGAGTGAGTGATGTGATGTGACACCAAAATAAGAGCATGACAAAAAGGTGTCCACAGTCTTCTGGAAGGCCACGTCTTGCCCGAGCTTGTGGTCGTGGACACCTGGAGCAGGAAGTACTCACAAATGACTGAGCTATCTGGTAGGAGTAGAAAAGAAGCCAGCGGCATCGCTGCCGGCAATGTCTCAAGAGTATTTTCTAAAAGCCTGTGGTTTAAACACAAGGTGGGTAATACCTGTCTGGTAAAAAAGGTGGGAATTCACGCCCTCTTATACTAGAGGCCCTTCCTGTATAGTTGATTTGGCTGACTGCAGGAATTTACTTTCCTTTTCTCTGAAAGCAGCATTTAATCCCCAGAGAAAATTGTTTTGGAGCAGTAGTACTGTCACCTCTAGAGTTTTTTCACAATCCTGTAGCCGGAGGAAATGTCTTAGATCTGCCCGTGATAACATTTGACATTTTCCCTTTTTTTATTTTCTCAGAAAATAAATGTAACACACTTTTGGTCATGTGATTAAGATATTACTGAATGAAGGTAGGCATGTAACAAATTGAAAGAAGACTATACTAGTTATCAATATTTGATTAAAATAGTGAATATGTATTTATTTAATTAATCAATATCAATATTTAATTAAAAGACATTAGGACCCAGGAGTATGCTATATGTTGTGATGGAAAAATTATTATTTAGACACTATAAGTATGATGAAAACCTTGATGTTCTGTGAATGATGTTTTCTTCCTCAATATCTTAGTTATCCATGTGCTTTGTACCTTCCTATGTTCATCTTGACCCATGTACTTGTGCCATGTTGTGTCTTATTGCCATGTCAAAGATATTAGGTTCCACGTAGATAGATTCCAGTGGAGCCCAGACTGACTGTCTCTATGTCCATGCACTGTTTCAGGGTTGCATCCTCCCACTTGTATGCAGGACTATAAATGTTTGTTTCACCATATCTATGTTGCCTTTTTCACTCTGCAGAGTGCTCCGGCACTCTGTTGGCCTTTCTTTGCAAGGAAATAAACTTATAAAAGACAGATCGCATGATGGGTTTTATTTCATCTCTCAGCCTAATCAATTATGTTTAAATTTTTCCACAACAATTTCACTGCGAGTTTATCCACATTTCAACAGAAAGAAGTGGCTTGAAGATTTCTTCATAGTCAGGGATTTTAACTGTTCATTGCTTAACTTTACTTATGTTTTCTTAGATCCAACCACAGCTTCACTTTTAAAAATGCATTATTAATGGCTCAGGGGGAACTGGGGAAAAAACAGCCCTAGGGTGAAACTAACATTCAAAAAATTGCACACATCATAAACATCATAACGCAAACCATAAGTCGTCCCCAATAGATCAGCTGGTGGATTTGTGCCCTGACACAACCTGGCCCAACAGAAAGACGCACAAACTCACCAGCTGCACACCAACACAGTGAGAAAGCAACAATTGTCTTTTTCATTTGTTCCCTCCCGTGAGGCTTATATTTACAGTGTCATTTAAAATATAAAAATGTATGTATGTATTACTGTGCATGTATGTACACTACCAGTCAAAAGTTTGGACACACAGAAATAAGCATGCATGTGGAAGTAAAGCAGTTTTTTGGGGGGAATATTAACATAAACATACAAAGGCCTAAATTCTGCAGACATTAGTCTTCCAATAGCAGGTTATGTTTGTTGAATAATTATAATATTTTTAAAATACACCAAACAACCAAGAAGAAAGATGGGTTAAACTATCTTAGATATTACATGTAATATTATTAAATGCATTGATAGATATATTTGCTAACATATTTTAAAAAACATGTAGGAAAACCAAACACAGGGGATCTTCCAGAGAAAGAAAGAAAGAAAGTGATTAAGATAACAGCCCAACTGCTGTACATGTAATAAAAATCTTTCTGCAAAACTATTTTGGAGAAAGTGTTTTAGTGCTTGCTATTCAGTGGTCCCTTGCTATAATGGGGTTCGTGGACGACTTTTAGTGCAATTTTGCATGCTTTCTTTTGCAGCCCATTGTGTTCTGTATCCTGATTAGCACACCTTTTAAACAAAGAACCTTGAGAGTGTTTAAACGAGAGAAAGGTGAAAATGGTATTGCCTGTCTGAGAAAAGTGTAAAAAGTGGTAGTGCGGAGTTGCACAGCCTTAAAACATCTATAATATTTGTAAAAAATAAAGCTGACTATTTTGCAGATTTTTTTTTTCCAAGCCTCTCTTGTCTTTCAATCCCTGTTGCTGTCTATGATTTTTGGCCTGTCTGCAGTCTTTTGTGCATTTGCTGCATTTTTTGATCTCAGCAAAGAACATCATGAGTATAATATTATATATCCCATCAGAGCAGCAGCCAAAAGTCAAACCCAAGACCACTTGGGTTAAACAAATATTATAAATTTTAACAATCGGAATCATGCAGTAAACACATTTTAGTAGCCTTCTTCAGTAGAATTGAGAGGCAGCTGTCCTGCATCTCTGAAATTATAGAGCATAAAGGAGAGAGTGCAGGGGGTCCTGGAACAAAGTGCACTTCATGCGAAATGTATTCTGAGTTGAAAGCACTGCTGAGAGATCCCGTAGACAAGAGAATGTGAGAATATATGGAAATACAGATGACCTACAGCTTCCAACTTGTCAGGAGCGTGACACACACACACACATACACACGCACACAGCAAGCATTCAGAAACCTTAATGAAGAAACCTAAACAAGCACAATCATACACTTTGTATGTGTGGAAACAGTGGGCTGTAGTGTTGTTTACATAGATCAAATCTCTCCAGTAAGATGTGATTCTACAGGGATGTCCACCAATACAAAACTGACCACTTCTGTTAATTTGCATTACCTCAGGTTAAGTGAACCTTAATCACTACACAAATACTGTATACTTGATTCGAGGCTGCCTTATTTCTACCTAAATACATGCCTACTTAAATATATTAAGTTATGCACACTGCTTAGACTGTGTTCACACTTCTGAGGAAGGCATTGACATTGTTGTTATATGAGTGTTTGTAAAACCTCCTGATATTCATGTAGAAAATCCATTGAGACATAGACATTCTTCTGTTTCTTTAAGGGTAAACCCCAGTGATCAAAGGTCACTAAAGTTTATAACCTTTTGTTTTGGCATCACCCAAATCTGTGATCCCTCCACAGACTGATATCAATTTAATAATAGTTAAATACAGCCAAATCTTTCAGTTAGCTAAGATTACAAACAAACCCAACTTGCAAGGAAAAAGGTAATGACACCCACTTCCCAGTTTGGGGTACATTATCTTAAAAACAGTCTAAAAGATATTTTAGATGAGTCTGTGAACATGTCAAAATGTTATAATGTTAATTATAAAAAGTTATAATGCAATAATAATATTCTAAAAATCCACAAAAGTCTTTAAACACTGTGAAGGTTCTTAAAATGTCAAAATCATTCTTGCAGCAAGCAGTGTGCTTATGTTTATGTGCATGTGTAGGTGTGTGTACTCTTTGTGCATGTGTGTCTGAGTGCATCTGAGATAGCTTTTCGGCTGAGTAGAGGTAATTCTCCTTGATTCGTTCCCAGTCACACACCTAAATGAGTTTAGATGAGAAACCCAGCAGGGGGGTATGGTGGCCTCCTAAAATCCAAGGCCCCTTTTGTTTGCATGGATTTGCAACCTCTCCATAGCATGTGCAATGAATTTATTCATTGTAGATGTTGAAGTTAATAATCACAAAAACACATGACTGTAAACTGTAGTCAAAACAAAGGGAAGTGCCCACAGGGTAAATTTTAGATTTGTTTTGCTGCAGTGTCTTCAGTTTGGTCTCTCATCAGATCTGAACAGGCCTGCATATGGGCTTTCATTACTTCCAAAACTTGGATCTCAGATAGACACTTTTCTCTTTTGTGTTCTTGAAATTTCTTTATTACAGTGGTTCTGTTCTGTGAGACACTCCTTCCAGTAAGTGCACATGACCTATGCTGTATTTGTCAGGCGTATAGGGTAGCAGAAGTGTTGGAAAGCACACCCGTTGCTCTTGTAACACCTGAGCACTGAGAGCAGATTCCACCAGGAATCTGTGTTACAATAACAGGAGGGAGAGAGAGACGGTACCAGAGACTGGAGAGGAAATAAGGGAGAGTAGCTTGTGATAAGTGCTCGTGGAGGCAGGAACTCGTGACATGGGTAAAACATGATGTCTGAGCAGAGAACAGGCGAGTGGACTTGCTGTTTATATCCTGTCCTAACTAATCCTGGTCTCTCCTGGCAATCACCTGATTTACTCACCTGACAGTATTCACACATAAAAAAGGACCAGTTAACTTTATATTATAAGGAGATTTTACTTTAAGACAAATTTCAGATAATCAGCAATCCCTGATAATATTAGAATGCTGATATAGTGTAAGTTTGAAGCAGTCACAGAAACAGTGACAGTGTTCAGCAGAGGACATGGGTGCAGGTGGACACTTTAAAGGGAGTGAGTGTTGTGGCTCTGTGACCTGCCTGGCTGGCTGAGTTGGTCCTGTTCTGGACCTTCCGCTCATGTTAATAAAATGCAATGCAGTTGCAATTAGATTCCTAAAAACATAATTGTGGTTGCAGTTTCGTAGCATGGAAAAATAACTGTAATAAGCTATTTTATTTGTTTAAACATGGCATGATGGATAGCTCTGATGCCCCAGTATAAACTAATCTACACGTTCATTTTTTCTTTTGCAAAACGCAAAACAAGATTGACATTTCTTTAAGTGACCAAACACACTTAAGTACAAAGTAAGACGGAGCAGAGCAGGGTCAACACAGCTGCTTTGATTGTTTCAGCTACAGTGCTGAAAGCTAGTGAGGTCAAAGTGCCATGTTTAAGAAATGTGCTCATGCTCAACAGGAAAAGGATTATGCACAAAGACAACAACCTGAAACAGAGAAGTTGTTCTGTCAAGGATGAGTTATTGCAGAAGAAATGCAATGTTTATCCGATAAATTGTAACAAAAAATGCTGTTGTTATTTATTGCCACACCAGTTACTGAAGATATGGCTTCACGTCCTTTGCACACAGATTTTTGGATGATTTTGCACGTTAAGTATGTGAATTGTTAAGTTTAGTTCCCATTAGCTTGTTTTTGATTCTCGGTGAAATGTGCAAATAGGTTTTTTTACAGGCTGTGAAAACAAACATTAAACAGAAAGAATATTTTATGTTTATACAATTTAAACATAGAAGTTCGGTCATCCGGGAGAGACTCGGAGTAGAGTCGCTGCTCCTGCACGTGGAGAGGAGTCAGTTGAGGTGGTT
>JAUMHF010000013.1:14770034-14785134 GCA_032359275.1 Microctenopoma steveboyesi
GTGTGGATTGTGATGTTTTTATTATTATTTTTCTATTATTTATTTACTACTTGTACAGCACTTTGGGCAGCACACACAGTTATAAATGTGCTATATAAATAAACTTGACCTTGACCTTGACCTTATCTTAAGATAAGATAAAATAAACCTAGTTTTGTTAATCCCATATGCAAATTCATGCACAATCACTTCATTCCTGCCAGTATTGGAGTTCCAAAATATTGCAATTAAAACCTATGGCCTACACTGTTCCTGTAAACTAACTACTATTTTGCACCTTAAGAAATCAATCGTAGCATATTTCTCCACTCTCATTGTGCTCTCAGAAACACTTAGAGTTAGAATATGATGCTACTTGTATACAGTAAAGTGTTGATTTTAACTCCTTACAGATAACATTTGGTCCCACTCAAAATTAGACTAAAATTTACTCTATGGTCAGTGTTGGCCATTTCAGTGTTAATTCTACTCAATTTAGTGTCAAAATTAGCAACAAAATGTGAGCTCTGAGACCGCGCACACCTGCAGACTGGTACTGATCAACACTGTGTGGAGTTAAACCTTTACACTGACTTTTTACTCTGCTGTTAGAGCTGGTTTACCCCTAATAGAGTTGTAAATACTCTATCTAGGTTAAAATAGGTTAACTCTGAAATATTGACACTCAATTTTTTACTGTGTAATCGTATTGCTCTCATAATGAAAAGTTCGTTTTTAAGGGGGATATGAACACTGTTGGACAGTTGATGCTCTTGTTCACACAAAGCCATGATCAAATATGTAGCTACAGGTTCACACACACACACACAGAATTCCATAGGGACCACACATAGCGCTGCTGGTGTTAAAGCTGTTAGGCACAGTCTGTGCTGAGCTCCATTCCCCAAATTCCCAGTTGTAACTTGAACACTTTGAGGAACATATGAGCCCAGCCACTCTATCTGAGTTGCTCTACTTTTTACATTATGATACTATCATGCTTTAAATATAAACATTTTAACATAATTATAGCTGAGTCCAGTGATTATTAAAGATCCTTGATTTTATTTCCTTACATCAATTCTGACACATGTTAATTTGATTACAAATTGCACTGCTCTTCATACATATGGAAGATGGTGTTTATACTCATGTTGTCTTTATTTATATGTTAATTATTTTCAAAACATAATATTATGTTATATATAAAGTGAAACATGCATGTTAAACATGCACAGTTTTGGAGAATAATTTTTCAACTCATCCTCTAAACAATAATAACTTCACATGTCTGTACTGTCCTAGAAAAGCCACAAATTACCAGAAGCTAATTTCTTGTAAGTGCAGAATACTTGGCGAATAAAGCTGATCCTGATTCTTCTGATTCTGATATACAGACCTATATAGAAAACCCAACAGTCCCACTACAGCAGCACTAGGCAACAAAGGAGAGAAAAAACTTGCTTTAACAGAAGAAACCTCCAGCAGAACCAGGCTCAGGGTGGGCGGTCATCTGCCTTGCTTGATTGGGGTGAGTTGAAAGAGGACCTCTTCTAAAGGAGCCAAGCAACTAGAGGTGAAGCTTTGTAAAAAGCTACCACTACCACACGGTATCAACAAGCCAAAGTAAGCTATCCTCATCAACATAAAAAATAGATAGAGTGAAAAATTTGACCATTAGATTTCTGTTCAGTTATATTCATATGAAGCACAAAGATATTTGCAGGAATTTAATATGAAGAGAGATATTTACTGGATTGTGATGTTTGCTAATATGTTATCTTTTTTTGTGTGTGTATGTATGTGTTGTGTAAAATATTCTCATTTAAATGCTGATAGAAATCCTATTCTGCCTTCTGTTGTTCAGTAATAACTTGCAGTGCCACTGTCCATCTTTCCTCCACTGTAAACTCTGTGTAACCTATGATAACATTCAATATCACAACATGGTGCAAGTCTATTATTGCCCAGAGAAGGTGTGCACAGGCTCCTGTAGCAGTAATTTCATATCAAAGCTCTTGCCTTGATTACCTACCTTTGACACCTCAGTAAATGTCTGTCTGCTGCAGCAATGGAAAACCTTGCAGTCAGTCATACATATTTATGGTGTATATGCTGTTGCAAAGTAGGGCTATCACACAAATGATCCATTTCAAGACAAATATAATCATCAGGCCCCATATACAAAAAAACCCTATTTTAACTCAAATTCAATCTTGCTTCTTTTTAATGCTACATTAAAATGATGTTAATTTAACTTTCAATTCAATTGCTGCTTTAATTACCTGTGGACAGCTGAAAATGTAGAAAAAAAAAAGCAAAGAGGATTTCTCTCTGGTTTCCAGTGTATGTTGTTGTCATTACATAAAATCTGTTTCTTCAAAAGTGTCAGAAGTAAGAGTTTTAGCAGGCATAAATAAATAAAATAAACAAATAAAACAAAACTGTGGCTGTCTAATTAAAAGAGGTTGTTTGGAAGCACACACAGTAAACACTGCTGCCATTTTGTTTGACAATCTTTGCAAATTGTAAACAGATGATTTGAGGAAATGCCAGTCCTGTCACTTTTTATTAGTTCTTTAACCTTTTATTCTGGACACACAGCAAATGTGGAGAATGTGGCTGTTACTTAAAAAACAAATAAAATAGGATTGTGTTTTAATATTTCTTATGTCTACCAGGTTAAAGACTGTCCTGATGCCATGGTAAATTTGAAGCCTCCTGTATTTAAAGACACAAGGAAATATCAGTTTAAGACAGATCTGTCAGATTTAAGTTCATTTACACCGGTGATGGATAGCCACAGTGTGTTTTTATGCTACAAATAAAGGAAAAAAAATGTCACTGAAGGGACATTTCTGTTGTGACATATGCACTTATCCAAATGATTAATTCAGCGTTGCAAAATAACTTGCAATCAGCACCAACACAATCTCTGTCACACAAGATCAATAGCTGGATCAGAAACATGTAAAGCATAGGGCTCACCTACCTGCTGGCTGGAATCAAAATGGCGTCGGCTCAGCGGGGGATGACCAGTTGAGTCCTCTGAATGGCCGTCCTGTGGAATTAGATCACTTAACGCAGAGCTGCTCCAATCTGAGCTAATCCTGTTTGCACGGAGTGTCTGGAAGCAAAGGAACTAAAAAGAGCTGGGCTAGTGGTTTTCAATATTCAAAAAAGCCCTGCACCAGGATGTGAGTTTCGCATAGACTGCTGTAGTTATATCTAATAATCTGGTCATTTCCTGCTGCAGTGAGGGTTTCTGCTTAAAGAACCTCCTACAGCACCATGGGACACTCATCATGGGACACTAATGATTTCTACATCATGGGACTAATTAAAACTTATTATCAGATCTTAAACAGCAGACTGGCACACGTTCATCAGTGGGAAAAACTGGGTGATACATTAAGAATTGATTCTAAATTATATCAGTGTTTCCTTCCAGTGTTATGAAACAACTGTCATTGCAATCAACAATCCCTAAATGCACACTGCCTAGCAGACAGGCAGATAGATGGAAACACACATAAAACCATCTAGTTAATCCATGTATGATTTACACAGCAACAGAGCATGTTTAGCAGCAGTGTGGGAGGCCTGTACATCTCAATGCCACTTTTGTTATTCACCCATGATAAAACAACCATTTGTGCCCCAACTGTTCTGCTGGCTATCACAGCTCACTTGTTGACAGGCTGGTAGACAGAGAATAGCATGTGGAGTTTGAATCAGCCTCTTCCTGCACCGCCACTGTGTGTATGTGTGTATGTGTGTGTGTGTGTGTGTGTGTGTGTGTGTGTGTGTGTGTAAAGACGTATACAAGTCTATATGCATGGAAGATCCTTGCTTGTATGTTAGTGTATTCAACTGTCCTATTGCTGTCTGCCCAAGCATGTGTATGTTGTTGTGGATCAAAGAGTAACATGAGTTATTAGGTGAAGGGTGTTTGTGTGTTTGGGAAGAGGGTTCTGTTTTTTTGTCCCCTTTGCAGGGGTGGTAATTCCTGGTCCTCAAGGGCCACTGTCCTGCTTGTTTTCCAAACATCCATGAACTTGTGGCTACTGATTGGCTGAACACACCTGATCAAGGTAATCAGCAGAGTGTAGGGCAGAGATAGTTGGAAAACCAGCAGGACAGCGGCCCTCGAGGACTGGGAATGCCCACCCCTGCCTTAACATGACAGTATACTGTTCAGAAATGGCTGAAGCCAGCTGAACCCTAAATGAAGTCGGATCAGAAAGATATACAGAGCCTATCAGCAGAATTCAAGCAGCGATGCATGATATAAAGATCATGCTGCAGCGTTATCAACATTTTACTTGCCATCTTTTCCTTCACTTGCCATGACATCGTAAAGATAGACAGTGGAGTAAACACCCTCACTTATCAGAGATTTGTCTGATTTCACTTCAGATACATTTTTTGGGTGAGTCTTGGAGTCAAAAAAATAACAGCGGCATACATGAGTGTTGGTTTTGATACTGTACATCTGTACAGTTGTTCATTAGGAGAGAGAACAGCAGCAGCCAATGTTTAATACCTTAATTTGCATGTAAATTAAAGCTGCTTCATAGCTGCAGGGCTGCAGGACTGTCTATACTCTTTAGTTCCTCTGCTTCATCTACAAACATAGTCCAGTGCCACACACATGTACACACACACATATGTATGTACAGTCTTGTGTAATTGGTAGCAAAATGTTTTGTCTAATTGTTTTGAAATTTGCATGATTCTGTGATTTCACACATAGGCACACAAGCTTTTTAAATATTTAATTATCCATGCATGGAATGAAAACGCAGATCTGAGGGATGTGAATATAGGATATTATCAGATCTATGTTTCTATTGGATAGTTGCAGAGGCTCTGTGTGTGAAGGCAAACCTGCATTTATCCTCCCTACAGATCTGAAACCAGCACCACAGGAGAAAAAATACAAGTAGGGGCAAAATCAGTCAACCTGTCCCAACATTTACCTTTGAATTTGACAAATTGATCTCAGCCTGGTACCCTCTATTTTCTTTTCTTTTTTTAAACACTGGTTGGGGGTTGAAAGGGTATGGTTCTGAATGTGTCTGAGTTATGACAAAAAATAGACTCTAGGGAAGTATGAAGCTGTGTATGACAGATGACCTCCCGGTATAGCTGGGTCATCAGGAAGATGTTCACTCGATAAGCAATTTGGTCCAAAATTATTACACAGTGGAGCAGCAGCAACATGCTCTCTGTTTACTGTCTGAGATGCTCACAGCAACTGTAAGACAAAAAGACTAATCTGTGTTGCAAATTGTTACATTTTTGTATTTTCGCAGATGCAGGTTTTTTTAAGCTTAGATGAAAAAACCCAAAAACTGTAACTCTACAAAAACAAATAAAGTTCCACAGTAGATGATATGAGCTTTATGGTTTACAGGTAAATAGTTGGAGGAAGCTGAGGTGATGATTGAATTATGTTTACAGGGAACTTCACTGATATATACCTACCAATGAGGAAATGAATGTCTCTATTTTGTCTCTTATTGCTAGTGTTAAATCACATGTGTGGATCTCTTTCTCTCTGTCGCTCTCTTATTCTGAAAATTATATGTACTAAAGCTTTCTCTTGTAATTTAGCAGAGTGAGAATTAGAAATATCACATTTATTTAGGATGAAACCGTCTGGTAAAATAAAATGCAAAAAATGGTTTCATCTGGCTGGAGACTGTTTCACTTTCATACTGAAGAACATTTATAAACATGCGTTAAATTCCCGAAAGTTCTAACTGATCGATTCTAGCAGATTGAATTGCAGTTTTACTCGCCCAAAAACAATGTCTATTAAAAACTAGAACTTGTTGCAAACATATTTAAGATATAACGGCTTTATATATCTTTAGAAGCAAAACAATAAGTTTTATTTACCACCATCGAATAAAGAAGGTGAAAATAAAATAAGATAACTGAATCTAAATAATAATAGGTTATACTCACAAGTATGAATAGTCTGCCATGTTACTTTGAATATTTTTTAAATATGAATGTTTATTGGTGCCTTGTTATGCCTACGGCTCCTCAGGATGCTGTGCGGCGGGCCTGCAGAGGGCTGCTGATGAAACAAGTGAACACTGAGAGACGGCAAAACAATTTCATGCTCTGCAACGTTTTGAACAGGGCTGATAGCGGCGCGCCTCGCAGTGTAAATTCACCTCTTCTCCAAACACCTATGAATATGGATTCAGTTGTCCCACTCACTTGAACCAATGAGCTGCGACCCACGCACGCGCACGCACGCACAAACACCTACGTTTATTAATTGAATATTCGGCGTCATCCACTAGGGAAAATGGCTCGGTGTCTTTTCTGAGGATTTATGTCTTTTTTCAATAGAAAAGTGTTTATTTGCAAACATGGTTTCAATGTACATAATTTCCACATGTCATATAGTTTCCATAGCCTCTGCAGCTTTTCCTGGCACAATAAGGCAACACCAGGAGCAAAATGCTCAGTAGATATACAGCAGACGTTTACTGGATAGTTTACCCCTCTGTAGGAAATGCAGTAATTCTATAGTCAGAGACAATAGAAGAACATTGTAAAGCTTCTCATAAATTAACAAGCTTGTCCAAATAAAAATATTTATAAACTCTGAAGAAAAAGATAACAGCGGTTGTTGTTAATGTAAACAATTTAAACACTATTGTGTGCTTCTGATTGATTGTTTCTTACAACAGAATATGCCTAAACTGTGGTCTCACATTGTGGTATACAGTCAATCAGTGTGTTGCAGTATCAATAATTGTGGCAGTAAAGTGTGTGTATGTGAATGTGTTCTGCTGGTCTGATTGAGGTCATGACTGAAGCCTAACCAATACCAAACCATTTTCCCTATTTCATTTTCAAATTTTATTTTAAATGTCTGATCTATATGTTGTATGTTCTCTACGCTGCAGGAACAAGGTTTTGATGGGAAAACACGTATTTCGTGTATTTATTACCCAATAAATTGTCTGATTTGAATATTCTGTATGTAAAAACTCTGGAATCAGCTCTGCGTTTTACAACCTCCTGTGTTCGTGGTGCTTAATGCCTTGACTTTACTGTCTAAATGTAAAGTAATATCATGCTTGTGTGTGTTTTTCTGTGCAGGATAATTTGAGATTTGACTATTGGATTGTTACACTTCAAGTCAGCTGGTTCAGAAAACAATGAAACCCATGACGGTACCGGAAGCCACTGGTTGGGTTTGGGTGGTGTTCGTCATGTGCGCTGTCTACAACCAAAGCAACAAGAGGTGAAGGAAGTAAACGGAAACTGCACAGAAAGAGTCAATGTGGGCTTATGGCTGTGAAGCAGTGCTTTTTTTCTCTTTTGTTTTTTAGACTGCCCAGGCTCTGGTTTCCAATAAAATCTTTGGTTTTACGGTGGCAGGTCAATCCGAGAGTCACAGGTCTGTTCAGTCACTACGGAAGAGGAGGAGAGGGAGGTAATGATGGGGACAGAAGCTCTCTGAGCCTTCCCAGGCCTCACCATTAAATTAGATATTATATATTTACAGTGTACACAGTTTTGGGGGAGAGCCGCAAACGTGCACAGTATGTATCCAGCGCGGGCGGGCCCGGCTCCTCACTCGCTGTCCTCTTTGTCCTCCTGAATGGTGGTGGTGGAATGGTTGTACAGTCCCTGCGCCATAAGCTGCAGCGCCAGTCCATTCTTGAAACCGCTAGCCTTTTTGATCTTGGCCCGCTTGTTCTGAAACCAGATCTTGATCTGAGACTCGTTGAGATTGAGCTCCTGTGCCAGAGACTGCCGCCGCTGCTCCGTGATGTAGCGGTTCACCTGGAACTCCGTCTTCAGTCTCTGTAGCTGCTCGGCCGTGAAGGCCGTGCGCGGCCGCTTGTCCTCTTTGCCGCTTTTCGACTTTTTCAGTTTCCGTGTCCTTGGACCTGCAGTAAGGGCGAAATAACAGGAGAGTGGAAATATGAATATTCAGCGCATAAATTAACAATAGTAATAAATCATACTGGAAATCAACCTTTGATTGAGGTTATATGTGTATATGTGTGTGTGTATTTATCCTACTGTTTATTATATGTATACAACGTGGTATTATTATTATTATTGCTGTTATTAATTACAGAGTCTGTGTGCACCCTGTCTCTGAATAAACAGTGTGTACAGTGTTCCATGTTTGTGAAGATCCAGCTGAGCATCAGCCTGTAAACACGCTGCTTATTGACGGCTTGTAGTGACTGCATGTTTGAATCCAGCAATCTGAACATCTGATACAAACAACACAAAGAGCGCACAGATGTTTGTCTCACAATAATCCCCGCTACACATTATTATTATTATTATTATTATTATTATTATTATTATTATTTTGTTAATGTAGGTGTGTTCATTTGTTCGAAAAGGGGAAAAAATTATTTAAAAGTCATCATACATAAGCCGCACGACGGAAAAGACACTGACACAAACTGACGATTCTGGGTAAATCAAAATAATTTAATTAATTATATTTACTCGACATTCGGCATTTTAATTAGATATTAATTATAATTCTCCATCACACAGACAGTATCGTGAAGTAACTATTGGCTTTTAAAATGATGTTCAGGCTTCTCAATCAAATTCTCTCTATATTTGTTTTTTGTATGTTTCAGATTATACTGTCAATACTTTTCTTTTACTCATTCGAATGTATAAAAATAAACCAAAAATGACGGACCCCACACAGGACATCGTCTATTAGAAAAAAGTCTTTAATATGAGCTGAAACTTGAAGCATTACTTGCTTTCATACTTTTCAGTATTTTTGCTGAAATGAGGCGCCTAGCTTTTTTTTTTTTTACCTTTAATTCAATTGTGTTTTATTCCGCCATGGTTTACTGACAGCAGCTCATAGATTCCTGTTCAGCCGCACAAACACCGAGGCTTGTACCTTTGTCCTCACTACTATAATCCTACAGGATCAATGCTGCTTAAAACCTAAAAGAGGTTTAACTTATTTAATAAATATTATATCTCATTGTTTACTTTCTAAAAATTATTTAAAATCTTTGCTTATTTTTACTACAACTCACAAAAAAGAAATATCTAAATCGGTTTATTTTTTATATTATAAAACTGATGTGAAGGACACAATCAACTAGAAAAAAACACACTCTGTTGTGTTTTTAGAGTAAATGATTACGTTGAAAAGTGGAAGAATTTAGTTTAGTTTGTTTGTTTGTGAGTTTTATCTGGCTTGAACTCACCGTTACCGAAAAAGTATTGTATGTCAAATCTCCTGTTTCTAATATTTGCTCCAGAGCAATAAAAGAAAGAAACCTCTTCGAATTTAAAAGAAGTGTCTCTGATTTGTTTGACAATAATTCACGTTATAATCACGTGCTACTATAAAATAAAAAGTACGATTTTTACGTTTCTGGTTTTAAAAATTAAAACAAAATTTCTCGCTTATATTTCCCCATAATTTGTTGGATTTGGTGAGAAAGGTTTTAGTCATGTAGCATACATTTATTCTGGCGTTTTGTGTAATAAAATTACAACAAAAACATTAAGGACAATGCAGACGCAACACTAAGTGAGTCATGGTTTTCTTCAAGAAACTATTGCCTTACCAGATGAAGGTCTGTCCGAGTACCGGGTGCAGTAGACCCAGGCAGGCCAGAGCAGAGGTTGGGATTCCGGTGTTGGAGCCCCGGTACCGTTCAACACCACCAGCGAGGAGGAATTGTTCTCCCCGGGCCCGCCGCCAGTCCTTTCCTCAGCTTTCTGGCCGCTGCTTCCGGTGGTAACGGCGGAGACCGCGGCTCCTCCGCCGCTGCCGTTAGTCTTTTTGGGACTCGTCAAAGAGGTGGAGGAGGCGGAGGACGCGGTGCTGTCACTGCTGCAGTTGGAGTCCTGACAAGGCGTCCTGGGATGGCTCGGCCTGCTTACCATCGGGTGGACGCGCTCACGCTCCGAGGTTTGGGGTTCGAGTTCCTTCTTGCAACCAAAGTCCGGCCGCAAAATGTTGTCGATGAAAAAGTTTGTGGTTCTGTGAGCCTGCTGGGCGACCTGCAGAGGCAGTATGGGCGGTGAAGGCAGGCTAGGAGACGGGGAGACGCTTTCTCCCTCGCTACTATCCGTGCTATTCAGATCCCGCTGCTCCTCCATCGCTGCTTCTTTGGCTACTGTCCTCCCAATCCACCTAGTGAGCCTGCGTTTGTATCCAAAATATAACTACAGAACCCCCTAAAACATTGTTATTTTCTTGCCGGCATATTGCTGCTTGGTGTAATTATTTGCAAACTGTTGACATCCTATCTGCGTAAAAGCGCTCCAGGGCGTCATGGTCAGTGACTTACAATCAGACTGGCTATGGTTGATATTGCGCGCAGCTTCACACAGTCGGAGCTTTTTACCGCTACATGACAACCGGAGCTTCACAAAGTCTTCACATCACATCACCATGCGCCCATACACACGCAAACCGGAGACGCATGAATACCATTCAGGGCGCACTGAGCCAATCACCGACCGGGACACTTTTGGACTTGGGGTGACGACGTCCAATAATGTCAGGCGTCTCTGCTTCTTGGAGGGGAGCTGTGAAGCTGTGGAGCAACGACTAGGCTTCACGGAGAAACCAAACAAGAGATAATCACTGCTCCGCGCCTTCAGTCGTGCTACAGTGTATCTGTTACATCTTATACAGCTGAAAGAGGGATGCACAAAGACACACACCACCGACATGACTGCCTGCCTGTGCTTTTGAATGAAATCCAACTCCTCGCCTTCAGATAGTTTACTGTAAACTGGACAGTTATGATGGACACGTATCGCGTGTACAAAACAACATTATTTATACATCCAGTAAAAGCTTCGTTTGCGTTCTACGTCTAAAGCAAACTGGTGGTTTGACATAGTCAAAAGTACAAACGTGGAATCCAGGAAGCTGGGTTCTCACACATAAGCACGTGCATCAAATACACAACAAAATGGAGAGGCCTGTGGCTGCGCATCAAGCTGCACGAGACACACAAATCTCCCTATTTCCTATATTTTATCATCATTTATCAGCTGTACTCCGTTTATATCTCAATATACTATTTAAAACTCACACACTAGGTTTGAACACCTCCCACGTGCACTATTTTCTCCTTACTTTCAGAGCTAAAGCAACCATTGTCAATCGGTATTTTTTTTCCAGTCCGGGCTTAAAAACCTGCTCTTATCTCTATAACCGAGCACTACCAGTGGATAATTTATAGGTTTTAATTACCCCGTATTCCGCCTGATGTGTAGGTCGTTGATCACCTGGCTGTCAGAGAAGAGCGACTCTAACTTCTGTCACCGTCACTGCTCAAATTGAATAATATATGCAGCATAATAGGAAGGCGCGGCGCGAAAAAGCCTTTTCAAGGTGTTAGTATAGAGAAGCTGCTGCTGCCTGGAATACTCAGAGGCTGTGTAAAGGAACAACTTAATTTATGTTATTCATATTGAGGTCATTGTCTACATTATTACAGGGCATATAGAAACACCCTGCTCATACTTCTAACAGGTTCAAAATATCTGATATCTACTGGTTAATATTTTTTCTAAACGTTAACTGTTAACGTTTAAGCACTGTGCGCTTACGGTTAACAGAGACAAATCTAGGGGAATTATATTGTCCTATGATTATCAGAGTAGTGACTATTTATTAAGTCTATAATCCATTTAAAATAATAACATTGTAATACTGTGTTTTATTCGAAAAAAAAAACTTTTAAATAAGTAAAAATGTAATAAATTAAACGTGTAAAACCCAACAATTTATATAGAGATAGAATTATTGTAAATCATTTTGATATAATGGTGTGCAGGTAATACAGACACAAGTTGCCAATATATTACACAAACGCATTTTTCTCCTCCTGATTGGATTCCTAATAATACGTTTTTGAGTAAATCTAGTCAGGCGGCTGTTGCTGTATTTATTCACCTCATAGGAACCCCCCACCCACACACACACACGTGCGCGCGCTATTAGATCTTTGTAATGATGCGTTAAAGCCCCCTACACTAATCTTAAGCATTACAAAAGTCCCGATTCTGCCCTGAACTCCAAACCAAGCATCATACAGGAACCTAGATTTCTGTGAGGAAATGAGGGCCAACCACAGCGACAAGAACTCACTGGCATGAAAGAGGCAGGTAAAGTGAGGCTGATAACATCTGTTTCTGAATGGAGGCTTGTCATTGAGACAGTCAGCTCTATCGTGTAAGTATGTGTCTTTAATATTCATAACATATAACTATTCTATAGTTTAAATAAAGATTAATGTTAAGTTTAAAAAAAGATATGGGTAGCTGCTCGATCAATCGTAACATACAGTGTACATAAAGAAAATACATTCAAAATAAGTAAATGTTGCTTCTGTAAAATATAATGCTTTTTGTGTTGTTAATTATAATAGTATGTAAATAATAATACAGATAATCTGTCAGTTGATCTTTATAAAAGTGAGAAATCTTAATTTTCGTTCTTTATGAAAATATTTGAAACGTTCCTAAGTAATGTGAACGCTGACTAAAGCTGCGGGTTCACTTAAACCGCAGAGATCAGTTCTGTCCAGTCATGCGGACAAAGGTCACAACAGCAGCTATAGGGTTGAGGATCCGAAAACTTCCCGACCCGTTTACTCTGATCCAGTCTAATTTGTAAAAAAGCTGTCTGTTTTTTCCTTTTATTTTCTGATCTAAAAATAAAAAATAATTTTAAGAAATTATATTAAAATGCGAATACTTTACCAAAAGTGACTTAGATTAATAAATACACAATACAAACGAGAAAAAAATTTGGAGTAGTGGCAAAGTATAAAAAAGCTGCAAGGTTAGATTCTATTTTCGGTATCACACAAATGTTTTCCAAAGACTCACAACTAAAATGCTCTGACACAGCCAAGGACTGTAAGAGAAATGAGTCCAGGCGGACATCTAGTGGTCAACAATAGTAGTGCCTGCACTGCGCGTGACAGTAAAGCGCGTCCACGTAAGTAGGGACACATTGCATGGAACACATTTGCAGATTTGCCATGATTTTCTGACTCCAACGCAAGATCGTTTTGTTCGTCCCTGTTTTGAATATAAACCTTCTGATAATCTTTCTTGAAAACTTAAAAACAGAACAGTTTTTTTAATTGTTAACACATTTAAATATAATGTAAAACTAAACTGCATAAATAGACACTCAGAGAGTGATATTTGTAAAATTTAACACAAATCATGCCTTTGAACACAACAAGCAATTAACTTGACATATTTTCATTAGAGTGGACACAGTTTTCTACAGAAAAGACACATTTTGCCCTTTTCAAACAAACCCATCCTAAAATCCACACCCATGCACCCAATTGACTAACACAAATGTCAGACACCTGACTTTTTTTGGTTAACTCAGCATCAGAGTGTGAGAACTATAAACACCACAGATTTATCAACCTTAAAAAATAACAACGAAGAGAAATGAGAGGCAGAGACTGAGAGGTAATGAACTTTTTTATTAGTCAACCATGTTATCCTGTAAATCATAGATTGATGATGAGAGAGACTGGACAGAGGCTTCATCCCAACTGGAATAAATATAGTACTTTTTATTTGTCTCCACTTAGTGGATAGTTTTGGGTTTACTCTACTTTTTGCTTTTGTCCAAAGTGACTCACAGGGAGCTAGCACTGGGTGTCTGGCTCAGGCACACACCTGGGGGAAGGACTAGGAGTCAGACCAGGTTTTGAACCTGCGACTTTCTGTATCCCATTTTGACACTTAACCCATAGAGCTACCAGGCCACCGGGCCCGAGACAGCTGACACATTTGAGTGTATGGTACGAAATGTTTTCAGTCTGCAGCATCAGTCTTGTTGTGTAGTGCTTGCTAAGTTTTGTATTGTAGTTTTTTTTCTTTAGTTTTTCCTCAGTAACTGTTAATGCAAGTACTTTTTATTCGTCTTCACTTTACAGTAGTGAGAAAACGACAGAACTTTTGTTCTATTCAATTCAATTCAACTTTATTTATATAGCGCCAATTTACAGCATAAGTTATCTCAAGGCACTTTACAGTGTAAGGTTTAGGAACTTACACATATATCACTATATCAATATATACAGCAAATTTGAGAAAACCCAACAGTCCCACTTGAGCAAGCATTGAGGCGACAGCGGAGAGGAGGAAGAAACCTCCAGCAACCACAGCTCCAAGGTCGAGGATACATGAGAGACAGAGAGAGAGAGAGAGAGAGAGAGAGAGGACGAAGCACAACTAGGGGAGAGAAAAGACACAAAGTTATTAACACGCAATGATGTCAGAGAAGTGGAAACAGAAGGAAAAGGAGAAGAGGAGCTCAGTGAGACTAAACCTATAGCAGCATAACTAAGAGATGTTTCAGTCACCTGACCCCATCTCTAACTATAAGCTTTATCAAAAAGGAAAGTTTTAAGTCTAATCTTAAAGCTAGCGAGGGTGTCTGTCTCCCGAACTTTACCTGGGAGCTGGTTCCACAGGAGAGGAGCTTCATAGCTAAATGCTCTGCCTCCCATTCTACATTTAGAGACTCTAGGAACCACTAGTAGACCAGCACTCTGAGAGCAAAGTGCTCTGCTGGGATAATAAGGTTCTATCAAGTCTTTAAGATATGTTGGGGCCTGATCATTTAGTGTTTTATATGTGAGGAGAAGGATTTTAAACTCTAGATTTAACAGGGAACCAATGGAGAGAAGCTAATGTAGGAGTGATATGATCTCTCTTGTTAATTTCAGTCAGAACTCTGGCTGCAGCATTCTGGAGAAACTGGAGGCTTTTGAGCGAGTTATTGGGACATCCTATCAGTAATGAGTTACAGTAATCAGGTGTAGAGGTAACAAATGCATGGACTAGTTTCTTGGCATCACTTTGAGACAGGATGCTCTTAATTTTAGCAATATTCCCAAGGTGGAAGAAAGAAGTCCTAGATATTTCTTCTTGATCAAAGATTACTCCAAGATTCCTCACAGTAGTACTTGAGGCTAGTGTAAAATCATCTAGTGTAGTAATTGTGATGGAAAATTATTATTCAGACACTATAAGTATGATGAAAACCTTGATGTTCTGTGAAGGATGTTTTCTTCCT
>JAUMHF010000013.1:14799114-14811170 GCA_032359275.1 Microctenopoma steveboyesi
TCTATGTATATTTTGTCTATGAAAGATGAAAGTTGACTGAAGAGGAGAAGAAGAGAAGCAAAAAAAGTTGATAAAAGTTAAAGAGCAGACCCTGCAGTGGGAGTGACATCACGCACTCTAGCTGAACGATAATTCTTTGAAAATCCCAAATCACACAAAACGTAAACTGCTGAAACGCAAAAAGTAGAAAAGATACGAAGAAGCTGATTTAGAGTAAGAAAGATGAAAGATGATAGATTTGTTTAAAGTTGAAATGACGTTTCTACGTCAACTGATGACGACACACGATGACGATGAAAAGAGGAAAGTTGATGAGAAGATGAAAGATGATTCCATGCTCCCCCACTAATTAAGTAGCCAGTTTAGAGGTGGAGAATAGGTGCCTCCATTTAAATTAATTTTATATTATATATATCATTTTATATCTTATATATGAAAAGAATATCATCCATTAAAATGAATTCTTTTTATATGGCAGGCACCTAATAAAAAAAAATAATGCATCTCTAGTATTCTTCAGGAGGCCGGGTCAAATGTGCAGGCCGGCCTTGTGGGCGGGACCACTGCTCTAGAACCTTTGATGTCGGACCATTCTTTAATAATATTTGAGTTTAATATATTGTAGTCTATATATTAATTATAAAAAAAAATCCACTATAGTAGATACTTGTCTGAAAATGTCACAAAATTTAAAGAAATTATCTCGTTATTTTTTAATCATGTGACGTGTACTGTACTCCAGTACAGGTTGTTTATCTAGTTCATGATGCTGCAGCTTCACCAAGTACGATGGTAGTTTACTGACGTATATAAAAGGCCTACGTAAAGCTAGAACTACATATTATTCCTCACTAATTGAGACAAATAAAAACAATCCTAAGTTTCTTTTTAGCACAGTTTTTAGTAGCCAGGATGACAATTAGTCATAGTGCTGTTAAACCAAGTATTCCTTTACATCTAGCTGTAGTCAAACCTATATTGAAAAAAAGTGGCAATTTACAATCAGATCATCTCTGATATGGACAAGCATTAGAAGAATTTTAAACATGGATGTGAATACGCTGCTTGGAGCATGAGCTGTCAAAATTTGGCCTCGCCATGAATAAAAAGCACTGTCACTATAAAAGCATACGTGCGGAACTTACAGACTCTACCTACTTCACTTTTACTTTACTTTGCTTGGCAAAGCGACTTACGAGGAACTAGCGCTAGGTGTCTGGCTCAGGGACACACCTGGTGGGGGATGGATTAGGAGTCAGGTGAGGTCTTGAACCTGCGACCTTCTGCATCCCAGTCGCTTTGTTATGGCCTTCCATATATTCCCTGCCTCGGGCATGTACAAAGTCTAGATTTTATAGAGCCCACAGCTTTGGTTTTGAAATGTATTATTTATATGCCAGAGATGGGCTAGACAATAGTTTCTAAGCTTTTGTCCCCATTGTTCTGCAGGACCGAGCTGACAGAGCAGCCCGCGACTTGAGGACTCAAGAGGAGGAAAAAGCTGCCAAAGAAGCCCTTCTAAAAGCCAGACAGGAAGAAAAGGAGGCTAGGAAGAATACAATAGTCAGAGAGAGGAGGTAAGTACAGCACTACAGAGAATACTGTATATTCATGTAAGCATTTGTTTTATAGCCAATGGTACTTCCATAAAGATAGACTACATTATATTTATCGCTATATTTACTTTACTTGGCAGACACTTTTATCCAAAGACTGACAAGGAGCTAGTGCTGTGTCTGGCTCAAGGACACACTAGGATTTGAACTTTGTGTATCCAAGTCTGACACTTATCCCATTGAGCCACCAGACCACACACCAAAGTCACATATTTGTGACTTTGTTGTTAGATTATATTTGTTGGACAATCACTGATTTATATAGAACATCAGGAAAGTGATAATGATTTGCATACTTTTTCTTTCCATTGTACCTGCAACAACCCATGCCATATAATTTTACATCTAAGAAAAATACATACTATATTATGAAAGGGGTCCAAGCAAATGTCACCGCATAATGATAGTAAAATTCTTTTTCCATTGCAATCATTATCAACCCCTTTACAAGAGAATTGTTGCTGATAAAAAAAAAATAAAATAAAAGCCACACACCCATGTAGCAGATGTTTGAGTCTGGGGCCAGTGTTTTATTGCATGTTTATTTACTTCACATAGCTTGGCAGACGCTCAAAACATTAATTAAAGGAAGCAAAAAACACATGCAACACGTGTGCATGTGTTTTTTGAGTCTGTAATAACCAGTTACATCTTTTCTTGCAGTGGGCTGCTGAAGGTGCAGACCAAGGTTAAAACTATCTTTTTAAAATTAATGAAAATTCTGAAAATGACTAGCTTAATGTCAAAGTGTTTTTTTATGCATTTAACATGAAAACTTTCCAAAACTTTTTTAAAAACAATGCATCAACTTTAAAACTTACTCATCCCATCACCAATCCAAATATAAATTTGTTATACTGATTTTGGTGGTGTGGAATGATGCTCTGCCATACATAAATAATGAATTTTGTATTTATAGTAAATTCAGTACAATGCATTTACATAGTATAGAAATATGAATCTTTAGGCCATGCTACACAGCATTTTACACGAAGCCTGTAAAATGCTGCAATTTACAGGCTTCCAAATTATTATGCAAATTATATTTTTCTCATTTACCTAAACAATTTATGTAAATAACAGTCAGTATAGTTCTCATTTTCTCAACTATTAAGAGTACAATTCAAATTTTATTGAGCAAACCTCTTAATGATTTTTTATGTATTTTTAGAAAATGGTCAGTCAGAAACTCTACATACTGTACTTCGGGGGCCCTAAAGTGGCCAACCAGCTCTTTCCCATGATTCCAACCCAAAACCTGACTCTACCACCTCCTTACTAAAGTTGCAGCCTTGTTGGAACACAGTGGCCTTCCTCCAGCTACTCTCGGGGGGGACCCCACAGCATTCCCAAGCCAGCCGGGAGATGTAATCCTTCCAGCGTGTCCTGGGTCTGCCCCGGGGCCCCTCTCCAAGTTTCATTGCCGACATGCAAAACAAGCACAATCATGTTGTCTTGCAGCAGTCCTTAAGGGTGTATGTGTGCAAAATCTGGTGGATCCGTTTTTCTTGGCAGCACCATGTTGTCCAGCAGCAGTCCATGAGGCTGTATTGTGTATGTGCGAGGTCTGGTGTGTTAGGTTTTCTAGGGTGAGGGTAGTATGTGGTGGTGGGTTTGTAAGGGAATGTCTTTGTAGCGGTGTGATGAATTTGATAGCCCTTTGAAAGAAGCTGTTCCTCAGTCTGGCCGTCGGAGTCCTAATATTCCTATACCGTGTTATGTTATCTTTTTAATTATATTGCACATACTGTATGTCTCTCATTTAAAATCTCCCAGATCCCCTTCAATATAACGCAAGGTTCAAGGTTAGCTTTATTTGTCACTTCAACCATATACAGAGTACACAGTGGAGCGAAATAACGTTCCTCCAGGGCCAAGGTTCTACGTGCAAAGTTGTTAATCAGAAGAGGTTAGCTCCGTGGTATAATTCAAATTTCCTTTAACTTTCTACACCTTAATTCAGACAAGACTAAAGTTATTTTATTTGGCCTTTATTAAGGCCTGTGAGACAAGCTATCTGATCAAAATTGAACAAAAAAATCAGCGAAACTGCGAGTTTATAAGTTACCAATCTCTTTATATCAGGAGTTGGATGCTTTTTTATTAGTAGTAAACAGCAGAGATCAAAATCAAAAATGTCACTTCTTGCTCAATAGAGATTTCTCATGAAGATTTAGAGAAACAGGAAGAGGAAATACGAAAAAGGAAAGAGCGAATTTAACTTAAAATGGAAATAGCTGCATCTATGGCTAAGTTGAATGCCTTAAAAACCCCAAGAGGAGATCTGCAAAGCAGGATATCTAACAAATCTTATGGCATGCAATCCTGCCCCATTGTCAAGACTGACAATGCTACAGAAAGTCTGTACTTCCTAGAGCAATACACTGTAAAAGAGAGCCAACAAAGAGAGCTCGTCAGAAGCTGTCAACAATTGACTGCAAACAAAGGCTAAACAGCTTTTTTTGGAACAACATTTTAGAGATAAGCAAAAGATTGCTTCAGCTTATTTGGATAAAGCCCTTTCATGGCCAATTAAGCCAGAGGATACAAAAGCGCTTCAAGTTTATGGTCCCTTTCTTAAAGGATGTTGTAATGCAATGGATAAAATCCAGTACATGTTTGAACTTGACACTCCTGCCAACATGATGATGATGATTAATGATCCACCAAACGGGAAACTAGAGATTGCTGTGTTCTCATTCCCACCGAGACATGGCTAAACTCCTCACTCCCTGATGGGACTGCAGCAAGGTTTACATATATAAAAAATGACAAAGTTCACAATGACAAAGACAATTAGTCCATATACACCTTCTTTACCCATCTGCAGTAATTATCACCCATTTCAAATGTTTGGCTTTTAAGCTAACACCTCAATAGGGGTGAATGAAGATGCAAGCTCCCTTTCAATAAGAACCCAGTCCAAATGCAAATTTCTTGCTGCGCCATGTTTACACAACTGAGACGTCTCCTAAGAAATGCTATAATGTTCAATGTTGCGTAAAGATAAACCCCCTTTTGTTTTCAGTTGACATAGCCTACATATATTAGTCCTAGGTCTACCACCATCCCAGAGAAAGCTTTATCGTTTTAGAAGAACTTGTATTATTAGAAGAAGTTGTGCATATTAGAAGTTGTGAAGTAATACAAATCATACAGTAAAATAACATCTACTACTAGCTACTAACATCTTTATTGTATGAATATTACCCAGTAATGTTAGATGTAGCTTACCCCAAATTATTTTTAATCCTAGTGAGTAGTTTTCCTACATTATTCCATCATTATTTCATCAACATTCGGATTAGGTAGTATTCCTAAATACTGTATTCTTTTGTAACCATTTAAAATTAATCCTCCCTCATTTTCCAACAAAATAGTGACATCTGTGACATTCTGTTGGCTATTTCAGCCAACTGATGGCAACCCTGACAAGTAGACCTGGAGATGGTTAAAAGGGGATATTAAGTCTTTGGTGTGAACCGAAGCTTTTGGTCCAGAATACACCTTCTGTAATTATCACCCATTCCAAATTTGGACAATGCAGTAAATTAAAAGCTCAATTTTACCCTTTCAAATGCTTTATTGGTATCAAGCAAAATTGCTACCACTGGTTTTATATTGTTTTTATTTTTCCACATAAGATACAATATTCTCCTCTTGTTGTCAGCTGATGACCAATGCTTAATAAACCCCACCTTGTCTTTACGAATCTGTGGCAACAGAGTCTCCAATCTTGCTGCCAAAGCTTTAACAAGATTTTACAATCCACATTTATCAAAGTAATTGCAATGTAATTGGTCAGGTCACTTAGATCTCTATCACGTTTAGGTAAGTGTTATTAGGGCTTGATTGAAACTATCGGGGAGTGTACCATATTGCAAAGCCCTACTTTAGTTAATATTGGGGCAAGTATATCTGTAAAAATATCTGTTCTTCCTGAGAAAGGTTTGTGAGAAACACAAAAATGTTTAAGTTTTTACAAAGACAAATTGTTGAGAAAAGGGTGACTAAGACAAAAATGTAAGAAAATTGAAAAGTTTACAAAGACAAAAATTGGCCAAAAAGCAAGGTTTACAAATATATAAAATGACAAAGTTCACAAAGACAATATAAGCAAATGACAAAAAAAGTTGACTAAAACAAGAAATGACAAATAACATAATATAGAATTTCACACTTATTGTAAAAATTAGAATCTTATTGGGAAGGTTGGTGGAGAAAAATGTGTTTAAGGGGCTGTGTGAAATTACCATCAGTTATCAATAATATTAATAATGTCTACTTTATTGATCCCCTTGGGGAAATTGTTGTTTGGACAGCTGCTAGACATATGTCTGTACTACTAGGAGGTATTGGTGTTTTGTCCAAGGACACCTCGACATGTAACAAACTATAAGTATCTATGCTATGCTGGATGCATAGAAATACTGCCATGTTCCCTCACCCCTGCTCACAGGGGCCCCTAAAAAGGGTTCTCTACCTTTTAGTTTTTGTGTTTGTTGGGGGAATTCCACATGTGGTTAGAAGAAACAGGAAATTGAACCACCAACCTACTGGGGTTTAATTCTGTTTGATTTTTGTGTGTGTAATCAGTACCACAACAAGGATACAGTTCCGCCTTCCAGACGGCTCGTCCTTCACCAACCAGTTCCCTTCACAGAGCAGACTGCACGAGGCTTGGCACTTTGCTGCTCAGGTATGGTCCATCCATTTTATTTACTCACTGCTGTTCTTGTTTGTGTTTTTATTTTCCCGAACACAATCCAACAAGAAAGAAATTCAATTGTGGCCTATTTTTTTACCTCTTTCCAAAATGATGTACCCAAAAATTTCAAGGGCTGATTGACAAATCTTGGTCTTAGATTGCTAAGACATGAGATTACTACGGAAGTGTCAGTTCAAGATATGTTATGGAACAAAGTAGAGAATTACATTTTTATCCTTGCCCAAAAAGAAACACATTAATTAAAGAGGAAAAAATGGTTTGAATTATAGGATATGTTGCATGATATACAACTGTGTTTACACTCATTGTTTGGGTTGCGGCAAGTTTTGTTGAATCCCTCTAATAAAAATGGTTATTATTGATCAAGGGGGAGAGAGAGGCCGCCCACATTCTCTTTGAGAGAATAACCCTGATTAAATCTCCCCAATTAAAATAGTTATTAAATACTATTAACAGGGATCTCTAGTCTGTTTTTCAACAAAGGAAAAGTAACCAGATATGAAAGTTAAACAAAAGACATGTATTTGATACAAGACATTAAAAGTGAATACAATAGCAAGAACATAATAACTGTAGACATGAACTGACTCTCTATCACCGTATAATTGAATAGACTAATATGACGTGTAGTTCCTTATCCTATTAAGAAGTGATGATGTTCGACTTACCTTAGGTACCAATGTAGTAGAAATTCTCAGAGACTCTATTGAGTTTGGTTAATGTTACTATATTATCAAACAGGGAATATGTGGAAAGGTAGAGCAGTACAGATATCTGACGTCCGGACGTCTCACACACAGAACAGCTTAACCCTAACCCTCCAGCCCATTCTGAGCTTACATAATTATACTGGCTGTAGACGTCACTGCTAAGAAATGGTGCAAACAGGTAATATGATATGTTTTTATAAATCTTTTACATAATGCTATATATATCCCTTTATATAACAAATTGGCCTAACTTTCCAGAACTTTCCTGACCCTCTGTCCTCTCCCCTGCACAAACAAGGCCTCAATAAGAATGATGAGACACAAAATAGAATACCGATATGCTACAACATAATACTGAAGTAATGTAGATGTAGATGTAGAAGTATAATGTAAATGCATTGACATATTAATGAGTACATTGATTGGAAGGTGCATTGAAGAAAATCCCAGACACCAAGGAAAAGAGTTCAGATTTAGTCTATTATGAAATTAATTAGGATGGGAAATGGAATTTAGCCTGGACAGTCAGCATCAAAAAGTAGTAGTGAGATAGTTTAGCCAACTTTGATGCTGCCGGGGGTCAGTCAGTCCCATAATTCTGCACCGCTGGCGTTTCTGAACTCCTTACACTGCCTTATGTGAGCTGCATAAGGCACTTGTAGACACAGTACCAGACTCAACGCCTGCAGTTATTGTGGCGGGGAACTTTAACAGCGCCAATTTTAAATGCGCAGTGCCAAACTTTCATCAACACATCACCTGCCCCACCAGGGGTGAAAGGACACAGGATCATTGCTCCCCGTTTGGGAAATCTCACCATGCCGCGATCTTCCTCATGCCAAAATACTAAACAAATGCTTAAACAGGAAGCTCCGTTTGGAGGGAGGTCGCGTGCATGTTTCATATGACATGTTTCGGCGCAGCTTTGATGACATCAGCGTGTTTACTAGTGAATGATAGTGGAGGATCAGAAGTTGTGGCTGGATAAAACCATCCGCAATGCACTGAGATCTTGCACTAGCCAAAGATAACGCAAGACTTGCATCAGGTGACATGAACTTTCACAAGGCTACATCATATAATGTGCGGAAAGTGGTGAAGCAGGCGAAGCAACACTATGGAGGGAAGCTAGAATCACAGCTGCTACAGAGCGACTCCAGGATCCTGTGGCAGGGACTATGAATAATAAAGCAACAACACCGTATGACAAACGCAGACGTGTCTCTGGCAGACTAGCTGAACACCTTCTACACTCACCTTGAGGTTGCAGCTAACGGGAATAACAGTGCTAGGAATACTCATGCTATTGCTAACGGCACTTATGGCTTCAGACAGAAAGACACTGCCAGCACTGGAAACGCGTTAATCATTTCGAGCATGATGTGAGGAGAGCCAACAGAAGAGTAAACACCAGGAAAGCAGCAGGACCAGACAGCATCTCGGGTCGAATCCTAGCTGGTGTGCGCAGACCAGCTACAACCTGTGAACAATGTGAACACTCACATTGAGATTCAACCTCTCTTTATCCTAATCGGTAATCCCCACATGCTTCAAAGAGTCCATTATTGTACCAGTTCTGAAGAAATTGATGATTAGGAGAGCCAGTTTGTCCTGGGTTGTCTGCAGCACTCTTTAGAGGAAGGGAGTGAGAAAAAGATGCTAGCCAAGCTGATATTTATTATAAACAACATCTCTCATCCCATGCATGAGACTCTTATAGCCACAGTGTAAGAATCGGCTTTCATGTCACAAATCACAAATGAAAGTGTATAGTTTTAGCCCACAGGAGAGGTTGCGCCAATTTCTCACATATTTGTATGAAAAACCAATGTTTGTGAAATATTGTATGCTGGTCTTATCTCAGGAAGTGGGCAGTCGCTATGGTAACTTCTCCCTGGCCACCATGTTCCCACGGCATGAGTTCACCAGTGAAGATCTAAAAAAGACTTTGCAGGAGCTTGAACTTGCTCCAAGTGCTTCTATCGTGCTTCTACCAGTGAGTAGACTACTTGTCTAATTGTAATTAATGTTAGCTTAGCTTAGCAATTAGTAAGTAGGCTTGTAAAACTGCTGGGCTAGCTTTAGCCCCCTGTACATGGGTTTTAAAACAGGTCTCTTTTGCATTTTTAAATCATTGTAACTATTTCACCGTTTGCATGTTTGAAAATATATGTTCACAGCAGCGCTATAAAAACAAAAGTAAGTTGAGAACTTTCAAACACTTATTGCAGTTTTGTGTGTTATAGTTCAGACTTAATAGTGATCATCAAAATGTATTACACATTTACATTTAGCATTTCCTATTCAGTAATACTGTGTTGAATTTCAATTTTATTTTTTGTTGCTGTCCCTTATTACACCCACTTATGACACTTACATCATACAGTACACCAAAGCACTATCAGATGTTGAAAGAGGTATTACTCCTAAGTAAGGGGACACAAGCACATACTCAAAGCAGCATTATTCAAGTAAGTCTGGAAATCTTATTATTAAGTCTGTTGAAATTCTAGCGTTCAAATAGTTAAAATGAGCTGATACTTAGACTTGAGGAAGCCCTCTGGAATGGAAGGGTGAAACGTCGTCAAGAAACCAAACAAGTCCAGTTGCTTTGGATAAAACCTTTTTGAGATAACCATGACCTAGATGACTGAGAGCCTTCATAGATATTGAGCTGATACTTCCTTAAATATGTCTGTTTTTTTAATGTTTTTTGATTCCCTATAGCAGTCAGACAAGCCTGCCAACACACTGGTTCAGTCGTCTAAGGGGGTTTTCTGGACCTTTCTGGGCACACTCCTCTACCCTCTTCTGGCTGTGTGGAGGCTCGTGAGCTCTTTGCTATTTGCATCACCGCCCCCTCCTGGAGCAGCATCTCATGGCCCTCCCCAGTCCAGTTCTTACTCCAACTCAGCCTTGGACAAGGAAAAGAGGTGAGCGACATCAGCTGCCTTCAACCAGAGCTCCATCACAGGGGGTGTAAAGATTCTTGAAAGAGTCAAATATGGAAATGTAGACTGCGACTCTAGATAGATACTTTATTGATGCCTAAGGATAAATTTCAATATTGCAGTATCCATTAAAAAACAATATTACAGAAGTGAGCTTTCCTGATCAGTTTATTGGCGTCTCTGGCTCTGATGCTGCTGCCTCCAGTACAGCAGCAAAAAATATTGAAATGGCAACAACAGACTCATAGAAGATCTGCAACATCTCGTAGGGCTGGGTGGTATAACGGTATTACTAATTAAGTTAATTACTTACTTTGTAAACTCCTGCGCGCCTTCTCAGATCTGCAGATGAGAAGAGACAAAAAATTCCTTCTTCACAGGGTCTCCGATGGCTATTGCAATGACTTGCCCTTCTCTATTTAACTAGCTGAAACTATAATCACCATTTAAAAACATTAGAAAACTCATGTCTGTGGGTAGTGTACTTATATAATAAGTACACAAAGTCTTATATTATATATTTATTTATATATATACAGTGGATATAGATTTGCATCCTAGACAGCATTTACATTTGAACATCTTTACATTCAGGCAACCAGTTAGATGGACTATTTTGTGTTGTGCAGCCTTATTGCCTGGGGAAAGAAACTCTTTCTGAGCCTCTCTGTCCTAGACTTTATGCCGCGGAACCGTCTGCCTGAGTGCAACATGCTGAATAAATAGTGTGCAGTGTGTGAGGGGTCACTTATTATTTTCCTTGTTTTGGAGGTGCAGCGTTTATTGTAGATGTCTGCCAGGGGGGGCAGAGGAGATCTGACACAGCATTCAGCTGCCTTGATCACCCTCTGCAGGGCTTTGATGTCCTTTAGAGTGCAATTTCAAAACCATGCTGTGATGTTAGTGGTTAGGATGCTCTCAACAGCAGCTGAGTAGAATGATTTTAGGATCGCTGGTGATACCCTGAATCTTCTTAGCTGCCTCAGGTGGTACAGTCTTCTCCTAGGTTCTGTGACCAGAGAGTTGACGTGTGTGTGCCAGGTGAGGTCCTCAGTGATGACAGCAAGAATTAACTAGAAAGATCCTGGGGAAACTCTAAAGGTGCCTGCCACCTTGCGACGCTGAACCTTAGACCCATCTCCCCGACCAGAGAGCAGGATTTACCAAGTATTTACAAACACACACAGTAAACATGAGCAACAACTACAAAAGTACAAAAGATACGAAGACGCTGTTTTACAGGGAAAGAGCTGAAGGTGTCTGGACCCGTTTAAAGTTTGAATGACGTTTCTACGACAAAGTATGGCGACACACCCTGAGGGTGAAGGGAGGAAGGGCGATGAAAATGCTGTTCCAACTGCCATTTTTTGACCAAAAAGTCAAAAAATACAAATTATTTAAAAAGTACTGAATATTTTTTTTACTAAAAGTAATAGCACACGTTAGGAACAAGATGGTCGATTTGATGTATAGTTTGTGTGGCATCTCTCTCCCGTTCGGGCCGCATTCCGGTTGACGGAAGAATAAGATATAAAGAAATAAATAAATCTATAAATAAACTAGACTTAGCAATTTCAGAAGAAATCGCGTGGGGTAGTCTTTTTCGGCATGCTAATTCAAGTTGACAAAGTTGAAAAAGACAAAAAGGTGACAAAAGATGATAAAGATAAAATGTTGAGCAAAGACAAAGTCGACAAAGATGACAAGCTGATGAAAAGAAGGTGACAAAATTAAACAGTTGACAAGAGACAAAGATGACAAGCTGATAAAAAGGAGACAAAAACAAAATGTTGACAAGAGACAAAGATGAGAAAAGACAAAGTTGACAAAGATGACAAGCTGATAAAAAGGGGACAGAAAGAAAAAGTTGACAAGAGACAAAGATGACGAGCTGATAAAAAGGTGACAAAATGAAAAGGTTGCAAAAAAAGATGATGATAAACAATGTTATGGATTACAAGAGACAGAAGCATTGAGTGAAATATGTTAATGGTCAGTTAAAAAGCCATTACATTTGTGTCTACAAACAGGGAAAATAGAGGAAGCAATG
>JAUMHF010000013.1:14820482-14830832 GCA_032359275.1 Microctenopoma steveboyesi
ATATATACAGAGAAAACCCAACAGTCCCACTTGAGCAACAGTGGAGAGGAAAAACTCCTTTTAAGAGGAAGAAACCTACAGCAGAACCAGACTCAGGGTGGGCGGCCATCTGCCTCAACCGGTTGGGGTTAGTGGACAGAGGAGAGAGTAAAGAACAGCAGGTAACATAGATCACAACAACAACAAGGAGCAGCAGACGAAACAAATACTAAAATATTTGTATTTGGGAACAAGAAAAATTTTGTAACAGCAACAGAAGCCCCCGCTGAGTGAAAAGGGGTTAATCACTATTTTTGTACCCTAAATGGGTTCCGGAACCAGTTTATACCTTTCGGGTTTTGAGTTTGATTGGGAGATTATTCCATTACGTGCATTATTGACGTCTGCAGTCTAGTTCTCTAAGGTCCCCTTTGTTTACGTAGCTCTGTTAGCTTTCAGATGGTTAGATTATGCCTCAGTTAATTCAATTTAATGAATTAAATTCCTATAAAGTGTAAATGTTGACTAACAAATATATATATACACTGTGAAAAAAAATACAGGAACACTATTTAATCAGAGTATAGTATCAAGTCAGTTACATTATGGGATATGGAAGATGTGGTCAGTAGAAATTGTATTTAACCAGAATGTTGTGTGGTGAAGTAGATAATAAGAAAATGACTGAAACTCTACCTCCGCACAGTTTATTCTGGAACTTCTCACAGTGTTCATCATCGCATTCACAGAAGTCACCATGGTAACTTTTTCCACTCTCTGTTGTATGGCACTGACATCTGCCACACACACAGTCTCCTCGACCTTCACATTCTGTGCCATTCTGCCTTTGACAGAATGCTCTCAGAGATCGCTCATCTTTCTCGCCAATAGAGCACTGACAGAACTGACCAACAAAGCCTTCTTGGCACCTAAATAAAGACGGGTTAGAAAAGGTGAAACTTTACATATCTCTTGCATCTGTCATGCAGAATATTGTATTCCTAGCATATCCCCTATGCTAAGATAGGCTAAACTCATCCTGACCCTAGCTTTGTTTACCGACATGTTGCATCTTCTCATCTTAGCCTGAAATAATTAAGTCTAATTATCGATTACATTATTTACTTTATTTTTTAGTATTCTTGTTTCATGCATTGTATAAATAGTAAACCTTACTTGCAAATACCACAATTGATGCTTCCCTTGTCTTGACAATGTGAGCGAGTTCCCTCTTCGTCATTACACTGACACTTGCAGTTTGTAGATAAGGTCACTGTCAGTGTGTCTTTGATACCCAGTGGTCTTATTGTAAATGATTTGTTCTCTATACAAGAGCGTGCTGTCACTGTGACATTAAAAGAAATCTGGAGAGGTTGGTTGGATTAATGCAGTTTTTTAAGTCTTCCAATTTTTTTAAACATTCTTACAATATTGTAGACACATCTGTGAATAAAGGACCTAAGAAACATAGAGTTAAACGGACTTCATTCTGAAAATACCTTTTTCTCAAAAGTATTATATTCCCTTCAGAATTATGATTATAATCTCATGTAAGGAATTTGTAGGAAAAAAACATACAAACTCCAATAAGGTTTTTACAGTAGCGCTAATCATCTTCTGTAAAAATTGTTAATTTATATTCCCATTGTTCTAGACTTTTCAATGACAATCACAATGTAGACATTGACATTTAAAACAAACATGTTAAAACAAAGTTAAAAACTTTAAAAACAACTAACCTCCCTTCCTACGAGGACATTGTCACAAATTCCTTCACTACTCTCTTTTGATAATGGATGATCACATATAGGGTTGTAGACAACTTTTACATCATCAGGGAGATTGTCATGGGTCACAGTTACCTTTGAGGACAACCTCTGTCATAGATTGTGATTAAAGATTGTGAGAACAGCAGAATATTAGTTAAGCTCAAAATACAAGCAACATTCAGCATAATTATCAAAATTGACTACTTACATTGTAGGCTGTAAGAATCAAGCCTACAACATTTTTTGAATCTGATGACAGAACTCCCACCTCTGATTTTGGAATCATTTTAGAGAGTTGCTAAGATGAAAAGGTGACAAAATAAATCAGTGTAGTAATACTGCATAATGTGTATAATATCCATCCAATATTTTCCGCTTAATTTTTATTTACCTTGTACACATTCTCAACATTTTTTGTCACTGCAAAAATAGGCTGAATATTGTTTTTTTCCAACTGCATAGCTAGCTGTCCAACAGATGGGTAGTCCTGCACACAGAAAGTACAGCAATTAGTTCTTGAAACTAATTCCTTGTTACTCATCAATAATAAAACAAAAAAATAAATAAAATTTATACTTGGAGTTTTTCAAGACTTTAGAATTAGTGTGATGTCAGTTAAACCATAATGCATAGATACCATTAGTGTGATGCCAGTTAAATCATAATAGAGAGCTACCATTTAGTGCCCATGTATAGTCATATGTATAGTCAGCTGCCAAACCATTTTATGTGTTGATCCACTTATGTATAATTCCATACATACCATCTCACTACTCTTGGTATAAAGGTTGTTTTCTAAATGACACTGTTCATCATTGGGTTCCAGTATGCCAGCAAGTTTTCCATCACCAGCCATGTGAAATCCAGCATCTGTGGCCAGCACAATCAGCCGAGTGCTACTGTTCCTCCAACCTATTTTGTCCTAAATAAAGTGTTAAGCATGATTTATTACAAAAAAAACAAAGTGTCCCTGGACAAGAAACTGAACCCTCAACAGTATCAGCCTGCCCAAAAAAACATTCCCCAAGCTAGTCTTATTTAAAAATTTAGAGGTCCACTTAAAAGGACTAATTTGGCTACAAACTGTGGCTAAAATGCTGGTATGTCTCACTAAGAAACATTTGGTGAAACATGTAACGGCAGTGACGAGGGATCAGTTCATCGCTGACAGAGCTATCACTAGTTATCAGTTAATCTTCAATAGTTTATTAAAAGACACGTGACATTTAAATTACTAAAAGTGCTTTTACTTGAATAGTCCCAGTGATGTAGGTTAATAACAACATACTGTTGAGTTACTCACATTATACAATTATTTTTTAGTTGAGTCCTTACCCCACATACAGCAGCCTGCATCATGGCATCAAGACTTCCTTCGGGAGAGTCCAAGTTCCCAGAAATAGACTGTGCTGTCACTTTACGATTGTACTCATGCTCTGTTGATGTCATATTGAGCACATGCCTGTAGCCAAACGCAGCCTGACACTGTTGGTAATTTTCATCACATGGGTTCTGCAGTTTCTCCTTGTTGGTGTTAGTGTAAGGAAGAACTGTCTTATCAACAAAAGCACCAAACCCTGTATTTAGACAATAATTCTTCGATTACATCTTCGAAAAGACAAGGTTAAAGTCAATTCTTATTGCTCATATTGGCCAATAAATAACTGCTAAAACTATCCAATTTTAACACTAACTCAATAAAATCTAATACAGAAACGGTAAACAGACAGTTCCTGAATGTATTGTTCCCACTCAATCAAGCATGAATGAGAAAGTGTGAAGAGTGTGTGTAAGAGACGGGGGATGTGATGTGTGGGAGGGCTAGTGACACTTAACAAGCATGGCTACCAAAGCATTTGTCAGACACCCAGTATATCCTGTCTGGGTTTAATGTGAGCATCGTGTGTTTTAGGACAATGACCAGTACCGTCTATGCAGAGGCATAGGGCCCCACGGCCATTAGGGGGGCCTAGTGATTATATTATTAGAATTACATGTAATTAAAAATTCAAATCTCTCAGATTGTGTTTGCTTTGTAAAGTTGACAGAAACTTTTGTAAACTATTGGAAAATGTTCATGTGTTGCAGAAACAGCTGCACCAGAGTATTAACTTTGGTTTGCTCTTAACCAGACAACTTCATCTCTCTTGTATGTCTTTGTTAGCTCAGTTGGTAAGTTGTTATGTTAGTGTGCGGAAGACTCGGGTTTGTAATCAGACTGGTAAAGTTAGATTTCATTTTCTTTTTTATTAAAATATTTCTGTGTGACTTCATTCACATTTTAAAACTCAAATTGTCAAAATATAATAACTTTGTTTTAAAACTGCATTTGTAAGTCGCCGTTTAAAAAAAGGTTTGGGAATTAAGAATGCCAAGAGTATGTTCAGCTCTCAGCAAAGCTAAAGGTGGCTAAAGCTATCCAGGTTTAACACTAACTAAATAGAATCTAATGATAAATGCAAATAACATACTTTATTCATCCCCTTGGGGAGACACCATCTACACCTAAACAATATATAGTTTAAAGTCCGCAAATTATTCTAAGACACTGAAAAATAGTTTAGTTTAGTACACACAATAATAATAGTTTAAATGTATGTATGTAAATTACATGCAATATGACATGGATTTATCATTAAACATTTATTTATTTCTGAGTACTGTCATTACCGATTTTAGCAGATCCAGTGATATTTTTCAAAGCTGCAAGAAGGTCTTTTCCCAGTCCTTTTACATTTTCCAAGTCGTCTTTCATGGAGTACGACAGGTCCATCAGGTAGTAGAGATCAACTGGATATCCCTGAACTCTTCTAAAATTAACTTTGAATGTGGTAGGTAACCCTGTAAATGTAGAAGTAAAACAATTGTTATATGTTATGGTGATCAAGTGGTTAACATCTTATAATATCACAGCTAAAAACTGATCAGGACTGAACTTTACTCTGGGATGGTTGATCAAATTGTTCTCTGGGCTCTTTCCCCCTGCCCGCTTTACTGCTATAGACGTCTTTTATGTAACAGTGGATATACATTCAAAAGTGAAAATTAAAAATGAAGGTGTGGAGAGTGTGTGGACAGAATGAAAGACAAAAACAAGAAAGAAACACAAAGACGCCAAAAGTAAAACAAATATATAACCAAGACATGCTAAGGCACTTAACATAGCAAGGTTTAGGACCTTGCAAAATACAAATTGCTTTGCAATAATAAATAAAACGCATCATTCATTCACAAAAATACGTTTCAGGTCACAATTACGTTCTCATAAATTATGTCATTGCTTTTTTCTTAACTTGGCAAATGTTTTTATCCAAAGCAACTTCCAAAGGAAAAGACACAATTCAGGTTCGGTTATTTCTGTGATTAGCATCACAATAACTGTCACACCAGAGGAAGGATTGTTCCCAAGTCAAGATAATTAACCTGGAGCACACCTACCCTGTTTTAAGAAAACGTTCCTTTAATTACCAAATGTCCTTATTAACTTATTTCACTGACCGGGTCGCAGTTTCAGATTAATCTTTTGTGGACTCAGCTGGACGGGTTCCTGCTCGCTGAATGAAGTGGAGAGAGGAATTTTCTTTTCAATGACTACTGTGTTTATTGAGGAGATGATTTTGTCCTTCTTGCAGCCTCTTGCAACCAACTGAGCTTCTGTGTCACAGCGTGCTGCTTCCTGCACACCTGCTTTCGTGAAATTCTTTATAAAAGGAATAACAAAATATATTAGTATATAAAAGTATACTAAAAAATAACACACACACACACACATATATACAGGCCCTTCTCAAAATATTTGCATATTGTGATAAAGTTCATTATTTTCTGTAATGTACTGTTAAACATTAGACTGTCATATATTTTAGATTCATTACACACAACTGAAGTAGTTCAGGGCCCTTCATTGTTTTAATATTGATGATTGTGGCATACAGCTCATGAAAACCCAAAATTCCTGTCATGGACATGGTTAGACATTAGTCTAAAAGGTAATTTAGACTATTTTATAAGTTGTGCACTGAGTAGTTTACAGTGTTTGGTGAAAACATTTACATTTATTAATAAATCAAAATATTTACAGAAATGTGAGGGGGTTCTCACTTTTTTTTCTCACTAAGATACTGTATATTCTTAAATCAATTCAGAATCGTGCATGTTGTTTTTTGTTTCGCCAAGCCTTTCCAAAGGAGAACCCTCAGCTTTTCTACCAATAGTGAGCTTCACCCTCACCTCCTTCTCGCCACTTATGGCTGAGCAACTAATGGCAGAAGGTCTGGAGCTGAGTGGCAAAACTGACCTTCGATTCACTGACACTCTTTATAAGGTATGACTTATCACACAGGCTGCCTGTATAGCTTTTTTATTTTCATATTTCCTTCATCTTTGAAGTCGGGATTCGTAAATGCTTAGTCAACAGACTAGCTTGCTGAATTGAATTTTTTGTGTGTTTGTCTAGGTACTACGGGATGTCCTCCACTATAAGCCGATACTCACCAAACAGCAGTTCCTCAAGAGGGGTTTCTCACAAAGGAAAATCTCTTTCATTTGTGATTTAATTAACTTGGTCCTGCAGAAACACAATGAACTGAAAAAGGTATTTTTAATTTACATGTATATTTATTTTTACATTGATGGAAGCCAAGATTGATTTTTTTTTACTTTTTCTTTGCAACTGTGCCTAACAAATTGTCTGTTGGCATTGGCTATTTTATGAAGCTGCTAGTTGAGGTGTCACTTTTATCCAAAGCGACTTACAAGGAGCTAGCGCTGGGTGTCTGGCTCAAGGACACACCTGGTAGGGGATGGACTAGGAGTCAGACGGGGTTTCGAACCTGTGACCTTCTGCATTGCAGTCTGATGCTGAACCTATTGAGCTACCGCTCAATTGAGGCCGCTCTATAGATCTGTCTCACCTGCACAGTTTCACACTGAGACCTCCCACTCCTCACATTCTTGTTAGAACCAGTTTGTGCTTCACTGGGTTTTCAGTACACAGAAGTGTATGAGACCATCAGTTTCCTGGCAATTTCTTACATAGAATACCCTTAATTTGAACCTTTAGCATTAAATGGAGAAAATATTAGACTGATGAGGCCATTTACATTTACAGAGGCGATTTACAGTGTAAGGTTTTATACCTTACACATTATAAATATATACAGAATAATGTAGGAAATCCACTTAAAGAAAGCACTAGGTGACAGTGCAGAGGGAAAACACACTTTAACAGAAGAAACCTACAGCATAACCAGGCTCAGGGTGGGCAGTTGGAGTGAGTGGAGAGAGGAGAGAGAGAAAAACAGCAGGTAACAGATATCAAGACAACAACATGGAACTGCAGACAACCACAGCTCCAAGATCAAGAATACTCCACAAAAGATACAGAGAGAAAGTAAGGATGGAGCACCACTAGGTGAAAGAGAACAAAGTTCATAACATGCAGTGATGGCATAAGAGTAGACAGACAGTGAGAAAAGGAAAGGAGCTCAGTGTAATGTGGGAGGTACTCTAGCAAACAAAATCTATAGCAACATAACTAAGAGATGGTTCAGAATCAGGATCTTGATAGCTAAATACCCTGCCTCTCAGTCTAGATTTGGAAACCGACAAAAACATTCTCTGAGATCTTGAAAGAGCCTGATCATTGAGTGCTTAATTAATTATAAGGATTTTAAACTCTATTCCACATATAACAGGGAGCCAATGGAGAGAAGCTAATGTAGGAGAAATATGATCTATCTGGTTAATTCCAGCCAGAAGTCTGGCTGCAGCCTTTTGGATTACATAGAGTAATTAATAATTTGAGTGAGCTATTGGGGCATCTTCTTAGTAATTAATTGCAGTACTCCAGTCTAGAGGTAACATGGACTAGTTTCTCAGCATCATTTTGAGACAGGATGCTCCTAATTTTAGCAATATTTTTGGAAGAAGGATGTCCTGGATATTTCTTCTAGGAAGTAAATGATATGTCTTGGTCAAAGATGACTCCAAGATTCCTCACAGTAGTACTTGAAGCTAATGTAAAGTCATCTAGTGTAGCAATCTGACTAGATCTTTGGGTCCAAATATAATAACCTCAATTTTGTCTTTGTCAGTTTAGGCCTTTGTGTCTTTTAAACAAGCTTGAAGTTTCCCTAAATGATTGGTTTCATGGATAAATATAATTGTGTATCATCTGCATAACAATGAAAATCTAGATTTAGCAATTCTCGCAGACATTGCGTGGGAGAGCGGATCTAAGCCAGGGTGTTCCTCGTAATTGGGAGTGTCACGTGGGGCCTTTGGGCCAGGTGCCATGCCACGCTGGCCTCTATCCTTAACATCATACTTGCCTTAACACTTCATTGTCAGTTCTTTTTTCATTCACCTATGTGTCCATTGAAATCTGCTTCAATCACCACTCTCTCCATCCTAAAAACACACTCTCTAACACGCCTTCCTCCTCCTTTTCTTCTGTCTTCTTGGAGTACACTGGCTTGTACTAAAATATTCAATCTGTATTTGAATGCCATAATCAAATCATGTGATTAGTACTGACTATGTACAATTTAGTGAAAATCTAAAATAACAAAATAGAAAATTGACTTGTCACCTGAATTGTGTGTTTAAGCCCAAGGTCAGATGTTCAGCCTCACACAAGAACGTCAGAGGAGAAACTCAACCAACGCTAAATGATGTGACTGTAAGTAATATACCACCACTAAAAGTAGAGAATGCTGTATGTAGTATTACACATCCATCAATAATCCGAACAACAGTAACTGTTAGTGTAAAACAGGTCTGACTCCTAAGATTTTTATGATGTGAACATATGCTACATATGCTGGGGTAGGTAGCGTGAAACCAAGTATAAATTGGAACACACTACACTAACTTATCTTATATTATCTCATTTTATCCATTCTGCTTTTTTCACCCTAACCGTACCCCTAACCCATTCTTATTCATCTTATCAATTCATCCTATCCATCTTAATAAATTTGAGTTATTCAAATGCTCCAGCCAGCTATATGCAATATCATTAGATCATTAGACCTGTATAGTAGTAGAAACCTTAAAACTGATTTTATGTTATAGGATTAAATTTAGACATTAACAGCCTATCAACCTAACCTAACGTTAAGCGGCCTGTTAGCTCAATGGGTTAAGCGTCAGGAATGTAGAAGGGTTAGGGTTAGGGTCTGACTCATAATCCATCCCCTACCAGGTGTGTCCTTAAGCCAGACACACAGCGCTAGCTCCTTGTAAGTCGCTTTGGATAAAAGCGTCTGCCAAGCAAAGTAAAGTAAAGTAACTTTATTAATATCAACACTGTACAAAAATTAGGACAAAAGACAACAACAGGATTGAAAAGGTGTACAATAGCAAAAAGGGGTCTCACAGCAGTAGACAGTTTGTGTGCCTTGTTGATATTGATTTGTTCCTTGATGATAATAATGATGGTAGTAGTAATAATACTACTGCTTGTTTTTATTTGTTTCAGATGTCTGAGAGTCTAATTGCTGAGAATTGCATAAAAGATCCTTCCACTGTTGCCACAAACTCCTACCAAACAAAAGCCTTCACATCCCATAATATAACATATACCTTTAATAAAGAGGTGTATTCCTACAGTTCCCCTGAAAAAGAGAACATGGACCTGGCAAGAGGCGTGGATAGCAAGGATAACACTGTTCATGTAAGCATTTGTCAATTCAGAATACAGAATGGAATGATGGAATGAAAATGAATAGATTCAATGTCAAATATTTAGACTAATAGGTGAAGTGGATCTTAATAAAAAATGCTAATTTTCTAGTTTAAATTCAGTGGAAATGGTGGAGATTATGTTTGAATGCTTTAACATCATTAGAGAGCCTGTCAATGTAAATCAGTGAATATATAGTATAGCTAAAGTGTCTCTGTGCTGTTCACCAGTGGTGCTATTTGAATTCTGTACCCTAATTGAAGAAAAGGATGAAATTGTAAAATCTGTCTTTCAGGCGTTAGAAATTATGGGAAGGCTTTTGGCAATGGAAGCTCAAATAGATAGTCTTCTGACTGGGCTAAAGAGGCTCAATATCCTGGAGAAACGTCTAGAGGAACTTGAGAGAGTGAGAAACACAAATAAGGTTGGTAACGCCTTCCCCACTCTAGTAGATCTTTTTTTATAATGGCCACATGTGTATTTATCATATTCTTTTTCAGTGTGAAGAACAATTTATTACCATAAGCAAGGAGAGCTGGGAAAATCTCATGAGCAGAGTCCTCTTATTAGAGGCCAAAGTAGAACTGAACAATGAACAGGTAGGACAAGTGATAGATTTTTTATTTCACTTTTATGTAGACATTATTTGTGAAGGTTCTCAGTCATCCAGGTCATGGTTATCTCAAAAAAGGTTTATCCAATAGCAACTGCACTTGTTAGGTTTCTTGACGACGTTTCGCCCTTCATTCCAGAGGGTTTTCTCAAGTCTGACTGACTGGTGTGAGGAGCAGGTTTATAAACCCTGTGAAATCCTCAGGTTGGTGATTGGTGGTCACCCGTAGATTGTCCTCCCCTCTGGTTTTCACATATGTTAATGTGACCACCTGAGCCAGAGTGTGAGCAACTTTTAAGCTT
>JAUMHF010000013.1:14834378-14853010 GCA_032359275.1 Microctenopoma steveboyesi
GTTAGTGGACAGAGGAGAGAGAAAAGAACAGCAGGTAACATAGATCACAACAACAACAACAAGGAGCAGCAGACGAATGGCAATTGTGTTATATGATTTGAAAAAATTAGCTTTGTTGTCAAAATTTTGCTTTAGCAATAGGACTGTGCTGGTCCAGTATATTGACAGTTGTAGATGAATAGAAGTTTTGGCTTTTTAGCCAGTCACCGACATTTCTGCTCTGCTAGCTGTTATTGTAAATAAATGATAATAATTCGTCAAAGAGACTTATCAATACATCATTGTGAATATTTTAGCTTAGCTTATTTAACTCTGACCTACGGGTTAAATTTTATTCCGTGTCAGATCTGGTGACCCCACTCTCAGTTCTGACAGTACTGTATGTGGGGTGGTGCATTTTGTTCTCCGGCAGTACAGAATATGTCCATAAAGAAACTATTAATGAATAATGAAATTGTTTATTTTAGTCTACAAACTAGCTAGTTGCTAGCTAACTAGTTGGTTCACATGATAAATGGACTGGAACCCTGCAGCACCTCCAACACCTATACACACTAATAAACAGTTTTAGCCCTTTGCTTTTCTTTTTTTTTTTATCAACATTAACAGCCCTAAATAAAATTTGTATTTATGAAAAGCTTGAGCAGAAAACCTAAACAGTAGCTCTCAGTTCAAATGAAAAAAAATGCACAGATTCCAGTATAACTGAAACTGATTTAAGATTCTTGCACTGGGGAGAGAACACCTCAAAATGAGGGAGGGCTGGTGGTGGTGCATATTGTGATGCTCATCTGTGCTAGTAGACTGGAAGAAGTTTCAGATGTTGTTTCCAGATTGATAAATGGAAATGAAAAATATAATGAATGTTTGAAAGTTCAGTGTGGAGGTAAAGTAAAACACTCTGTGACATACAATGATGTCAAGCAATCTATGTAAAAATAATACAGTTAAAATGAACAGCTGAGCTTAAGGAGCACAGCTACTACAACACTTATCTATTAAATGACTTCAGATTGACATACGTTAGGAGAAGGGCGGTCGCTGACAACTGCCTGAAAAGTAGCTGAAAGCTGTCTGTCAGCTGACTGCATAGAGAAATTAGGTAATGTGGGGATGAGTCTAGAAGCCACTGTCCCTGTGTATTAACAGAAGACACTGCTTACCGACCATTTCTTCTTTTTTGCTTTGGGTGTGTTTGTACGGAGAGACAATAACAGGCAGACACATCCAATCAGTTTTTCACAACTTGACACCATTCATACATGGGCGCAACTTCTATCAGCTTCTAGTGCATTCTGTGTAAATGTAGCGTCCATGCTTCAAGTCTGACTTGTGACTTTTGCTGTATGTCTCTTCCCTCATGTTTTCTTCTGTCTCTTTACTAACACTATTTAGTAAAATCAGAATTGTCAAAAAATAGGTTTAACCTGGTTACTTGTACGCTGACCATTTTCTGACCACATTTAACCAGGTTAAATGTGCATGTGAACATTAAATTTTACTCATGCCTTACACAATGCCAGCAAATTATTTTCCTTTCAACTCTAATTTAATCACACCCAGTATGTTTTTATTCTCATATAAAAATGCATCTATTGATTGGGGAATTGTGATTAATTTCCATTTTAAGCATTTTTCTGTAATTTTTTTGGCTCATAGAACTGTATATATTCTAAAATCATCACAGTGGCAGCAACACCACAAGATAAGTAACCAAACCATAAAACCGAAGCAAAGACCATAATCCGTTGCATTAAATATTACAAATATTTGTACTCCACATGCTTCTCAATAATTATTTAGTTTTGTAGTTTTCTAACCCTAACCCTTTTTAACAATACTTCGCTTCTTTCTAATATCTTTTAAATAAATGTTTTCCTGTTCAGTGTAACACTATGTCATTGATTACATCTGTTGGTAAAAAGTGGGTTACAAAAAGAAAGGAGGAGAATTCCTTCCTTCCTTATTCCTGATCCATGGCTTGTACTTATTCATCTAATAAATTATGAAAAGACAGTAATGGCTAAAATGGCAAAATCATACATCAAACTTTGGTGAGCTTCATCTTCATTTTGGACATTTCTGACACAGTAGTAATACTATGTGGAACATCCTCAGTCTTTCACTGAAGTTTAGTTGATTGCTGTAGTTTTCAGACTCTAAAAGCACAAACCTTTTTAAGGTGTTTTTCACATTCTGGTTTTCCATTTCCACATGTATTTTGTATGGGGCTAATAGAATGGCAGATCTTCAAAGACTCTGGTGCAGACCCTGCTCTGATTTGTTCCCTAAATGCTTTTGCACTAAATGATTCATACACTGTTTTTATTCTTGGTAATTCTGTTATTCAACTGGTGGAAAAAATGTATAAAAGTATAAAAAGCTGCCTTTTATCAGTTCAAAAATGTTTTTTCAATCTCATCCATTTAAATGGGTCAGAGCCATTGCTGAGCTTAAAACTGAATGAAGATGTGTTTCTATAGAAAGTGCTTTGTGCAGGAATAAGATCTCAGTCTCAGCCAGGTCCGAGTGTTTTATAGATTTAATGAAAATTGTAGTTTAAAACCAGTATATTGGTTCACAATTTTTTTTCTTCAGGTATTATACTACAGATTTACTGGTGGGTTTCAATATCCTCTGCACTCTCTCTGAGCATGAAATGACATCATTGGATGGTTTGCTGAACAGTGTTCAAAGATGCTCCTGTTAAAGTAAGAAAACAACTGTCTTCTTAGTCTGGGATAAAGGGACGTGGTATCTCCAAAAACTATTTCCTAACAGCTTAGCTATTTGGATACCGGGGGAGAGACTAACTTCAGAGCACAGCTACACTTGAGTGTGATGGGACAAGGCAGTGATATGATTCCTAATCACATGGCACGAATAAGTGATAGTTATTTTTAGCAGGCAGCTGCCAAGAGTCCCATTCAGCTGAGAATCCTGGAGAAGGTGGCAGGTTTTTCTGTAAAGAACAAAGTTATTTTGATGGTTGTGTGGGACAAAGGAATTTTTAAAATACATTTTTCAGTCTAACTATCCCCGGTGGTTAACTAAAGGTTGAGTGTGAATGTGTTTGTGAAAAGCTGCTTTTCATTCTGGTGGTCTTTGCGAAATGTAAAGAGGGTGGATGGGATCTCGTTTTATGCACTGAGCCCTGTCTCTGCATCTCACTGTATAAAATCAATTCAATTTTATATATATACAAAAGTCATCAAGAAGCAGACATTGAAAGATTTAAGACCTTACAGAATAGATGGAGGGATGGTAAGCTGCTCCTTTGTGCAGACTTGACCACCCTCTCCAGAGCCTGCTTTTCTGCCACCATGCAGTTCCCGTACCACACAGTAATAGAGGTGGTCAGTGTGGCTTTCAACGCACACCTGTGAAAGGTCCTGAGGATGTATCAGTACACTCCCGCCCTTTTTTATGATCTTACATGCCAGCTAAAAGTGAGTGATCAATAGTTATGTATGTATCTTTTGTGCTTTGTCTTAACATGTTAGGAGATCATCATCACGTGGCAAATAATTTGGATGTACCTGCTTCACTTTGTCATATTTAATGCCTACTAAAATTAAAATTAAAAAAGCAAAAAAAAGCACCTCACTGGTGCCCATCATTACTGCTATTATTCACTCTTCCCTCAGTACTGGAATTGTTCCAACATTATTCAAGACTGCTATCATCACTCCAATTCTCCAAAAACCTGGTGCAGATCCCCCTGTTACTTTTCTTCGGGTTTTAATTTTGTATATGTGTGTATGTTTTTTACAATTGTTTATTTATTTTATGCTCTGTAAGGTGTCCTTGGGTTGTAGAAAGGCGCCCACAAATAAAATGTATTATTATTACTACTATTATTACTTACCATTTCCATCCATTCCATTCCATCAAATTTCTTAAATTAGGACAGAAATGCACGCTACCTTAGGGTGGTAACAAAATAAGGAATTTAATAAATATGAAAGCATACAAGACTAATATCAGAAAATCCCTCATAGAGGAAAAAACAGATTACATAAAACAGTTACAAACGAACAAACTAAACGAACTAACTAAACACACGGGGAACCAGAAACAGACTAAATAGGAAAATTATAGAACTAGCTGAATAAATAACCTACAACACAAAACCATGAACACAACTCAATCTAAAACAAAAACTAATTTTGCCAATCAGAGTCCTGGGGAATACAGATGACCAGACACAGAAGAACAAAGAAGAACAAAGAAGAACACAGGAGTATATAGGGAGTACATAGGGAGAACACAGGGAGGATGATCTGACAAAACATTACTGAACGAGTAGGGTTAATATGATGTGAACCAGGTTGGTTGATTGGAGACAGCTGAAACAAATGAAGTTGATTAAACACATGGTCCAGGGTCAACAGGAGTGCTGGGAGTAGTAGTTCATAAAACCAGGAAGTCCAGAAGGTGACAAGGGATAGTTCCTGTTAACGTAGTCCAATATAACCAGAAAACAGAATCATCAAGACACAGAAGAATACTAAAAAGGGAGTTTGGAGCTGAATCAAGACACTGCTTAAATATAATATGTTTAAGTTGCAGTTTGTTGTGTTAAAACCATAAGTAGTCCAATTGTTGTGTTTTGTGTCGGCTACAACCCTGAAATTTGATAAATTGTCAATTTACTTTACTTAATTTCTGTTGATGATCCCCCCATCTCTTCTGTTATTTTGCTCTGTGCACACAAAGCTTCAAATGTGTTTGGTGTGTCTTCGCCTGATTTATTTAGTGTGCATGTAGAAAAATGCCAAACTTGAACTCACCTGCCAAAATGGTACTTTCATATAGTGCATGCTGTGGATTTTGTAGCTTTGTCGTTGTTATGCAAAGTGGGTGGGGAGAAAATGCAAATAAATATACATTCATAAATACACAGATATTATCAAGCCTGAAAGTGACTGTAGTGACTGATTCCATTAAATTTAATATGTTTGAAAGGCAGGTTCCAGTGACCAGTCACAAGAAGAAATCTATAATAATATGTTTTATTAAAGGCAATGTGTCTATACAGGACTGCTGGAAATACCTTGTTTAAATATATGACTGATACTGACCTGAGAACATACAGTTCAGAGAAGAATTCAGCTTATATGGTTAGCTGGTCAAAACCTAGAGGTCATGTTTAAAAAAATCAATAAAAATATCAAATGTGAGTTGATTTAGTATATCTTATAAATGATGGAAGCCTCATTTTCAGATGCAATTCCATGATACTTCTTCTGTTACAGTATCTGCTGCTGTCTGTGGCTAGTGTCTGAAATTTATAAAGTTGGAGAATGGGTTTTCTGATTCCTGTGCAATCCAGTAATTACAGAATTATTCCATAGTAATTGTTCCATGATCAACAACATGAGACGCCAATTAGTGGAAAGAAAAGTTTAAAAAATGTGCACTTTCCTGTTAATTATGCAGAGTATTTTGCAACATGCCCGTCATGTGATGTGAAGCATCAGTTTGCACATCATCAGAAATGAAAGCCAATGTCACACTTGATTATAACCAATGAATGGACGAAGATTTAAAAGGTTTTAAAAGGTTATGCATAAGAGGGCAGACAAGAGCCTAATCACACCTAACAGAATTTCTTCCTCATATTTCTGCCTTTGATGAACATAAACAGAAGCCACAGCAACATAGATTAATGCTGAGATAACCATAGAGACAAGGGCAACAATTGTGTTAGTGATTGAAAGCTGTTAAGTTTATTTGATGCTGCCTAACAGATTATACAAAAAGTGTGATACAAAGATGCAATAAAGGTGCATAAGCATCAGCAACCGAATGCACACCTTTGAAATGTTTACCAGTGCTCACAAATGTTGTTATATCTATATAAATGTTTGTTTTTCATTCATTCATTCATATATATATATACATACATGTAAATACATTAATGGGAACATTGCTGCGCTTTACACAGGAGGGCCGATTGGTTATTGATTTGGGCTATGGCTTAGTACTACCATCTAGTGGTTACTTGTAGCATGTACAATGTGCACAGCCAGAGCAGCATACGAGGGGGGTGGGGGGTTACACTGGGGCAGAGCACAGTTTGACATACTTTTCCACTACATTTATTTTACAGCTTTACTTTCTGGAGATGCACATTCTTAATGTTGTCCAGGAAGTGTTGGGGAAAAGGTTAACAATTGAAATTATTCTGAAAAAGAATGTAATTAGAGAAAGTTAGCTTCATGGTACAATTCAGAAATGTGTAACTCAAAGCTGGAAATTTACATGATGTGATGCTAAGACAGTACCGCATGTTTAGCAATTGACAAACCCCTACTCAATAAACCTACCCGTAACCTAGGGTCAATCGTAGATTGATTACCAATCTGCCCTTCATCTCTAAAATCAATGGAAAGCATCTACAATCTGTATGAAAGATATATCGAAATATAAGCAAAAAACTAAATGTGCACTACAGTGCCCAAACATTAATTGATAATTGCTGGGTCCCTGACACAACAGGGTCCTCACTAAGGATGTGACAGAAATCAAGTTTGCCTCACCATTTTGGAAATGGATTGTCCTTTGTAAATCTTTCTGCTTCGATTTCCAATTTCCTCATCTTATCGTGTAGTTTCTGCTACTTGTTTTTTTTTGCTTTGGCAACTCTTTTTTTCTTCCAAGATAACATAAATTAAACATAAAATTAATATAACTATTTTAGCTGCAGCAAATAGACTGCCATAGCATGTTACCAGCAGGTATTCACTCAGCAACACTTAGTGTTACCACTGTAAAAATATACTGTACATTAACATAATACCTATCAGGTTAAGGTGATGCCTATTTCACTGCACAGATCTTGTCACTGATCTTAGGAGCCTCTCACCACTTTGCACTGCACATGCTGCTCCCAAACTTTAGTCTTTTTTCCTCTTCTGTTCATCTCTCTCTCTTTCTAAATACTGTTGGTTATTAACATCACTACAGCTATAAAATCCAACTCTGCCATGAACATTTTTCTGTTTTAGTTTGAAACTGTTGCTATTGAAAATAAATGAGTAAGCCAAAACATAAGATTCACCTCTTCATTTGTTGTGCTCATAATTCCACCATTCACTATAACCTTAGTACTTAAGATAGTAGAATTATCACTTAGACCATTTCAAAATAAAACCAAAGAGAAATTCTAACCTTTAAAGAGCAGAATTCATGGCAATGTTGTTTTATTATTATTATTTTTATAGGGGCAGATTTGGTGTATACATCTCATTCAACAGCCAGCGTCTCTTAAATTGTATCAAAAATGTGATTTTAAAGCATTGTTACTGTGGGATGCATCTATAAAAATATAGAGTTAAAATTCCATCTGAACTTAACCATTGCAGCTTCAGAATTTCCCATCTAGTTTCAGGAATATGATCTAGAATACTTATAAAGTGTTCAGTTTTTAGGGTAGCTGAGTGATATATGAGCATATAGGCTGTACATGTAGCTCTAATAGCAGGCTCTCAACAACCAGGTCTTCCTGGAAATGCACAATCACAGTCTTTGCACTGGCTGGGTTAGATGTTACTGCTGCTTAACCACTTTCATCACTTCATCAAGAAACTGCACTTCACCATCCAGGCAAGTCAAAAAGCAACATGCCAATATTTTGTGAACTGTTTTCACTGAAAAGTTATGTCACATTTATTATATTAGTTGTAATATAACTATGACTATTACATATACCCACACACTTATTCCATTATTCCATCTAAGCAGCCCCTTCAGGGCAAACTGAAACTTATCTGGGGCAAAACTCTCATCAAACAGAAGAATCTACTTAGATGGGTAGTGACTGTAGTTTCAACGTAATAAGAAGAAAGTCCAGTTACCATGACTCAGCTTACATCTTTTTCCCAATAATTTAAATTCAGTTTTATCTATATAGGTACAAATCACGAAAGTCATCTCAAGGCACTTTACAGATGTAAGATCTTACAGAATATAACCAGATAACCCAACTGTCCAACTGTTGTCCGGATGTGTCTGGAGCTCTGAGCTACTGCACACATGCACGCTGCCATCTCGGATTAAAAAAAAACAACAAGTGTGTGTGTGTGTGTGTGTGTGTGTGTGTGTGTGTGTGTGTGTGTGTGTGTGTGTGAGGGGTTTAGAGAGCATCAGAGTGAAGAACAAATGTGTAATGGGAGGATTTAGTCATTGGGGGAGGATCTAGGCTCATTGCACAGAATGGATTTGTGATTTTTTAGGTAAAGCAGGCTGCTGACATTAAGCTGTAAGACAAACTAGCTCAGGAGGAACATACTGGAAAATTCCATTTGCGTTAGCTAAACAAACAAGGAGAGGATTTTCTGGACTGATGGTAAAAGAGGGAAAACTGATAAATACATATGACAAAGCTGGGGTTACACTTTGCACAGCTCTGTAGTCACATCACACATCATTAAAGACGTTCCCAGGTAGACCCATGTGTAGAGTAAACATTATACAAAGTTTGCTGTGTTATTTAGATTGTTTTATATATTTATTTATTTTTTTACCATCACTCATTAAAATGTTAAAGTGAAAGTGATCTTTCCGGTGCTTCGTCTGCTGCTCCTTGTTATTGTTGTGATCTGTGTTGCCTGCTGTTCTTTTCTCTCTCCTCTGTCCACTAACCCCAACCGGTCGAGGCAGATGGCCGCCCACCCAGAGTCTGGTTCTGCTGGACGTTTCTTCCTCTTAAAGGGAGTTTTTCCTCTCCACTGTCGCTTCAATGCTAGCTCAAGTGGGACTGTTGAGTTTTCTCTGTATATATTGATATAATGTGTACGGCCTGGTAGCTCAATGGATTAAGCGTCAGACCGGGATGTAGAAGGTTGCAGGTTCGAACCCCGTCTGACTCGTAATCCATTCCCTACCAGGTGTGTCCCTGAGCCAGACACCCAGCGCTAGCTCCTTGTAAGTTGCTTTCGATAAAAGCGTCTGTAAAGTAAAGTAAATGTCTTAAACCTTACACTGTAAAGTGCCTTGAGATAATTTTTGTTGTGAACTGGCGCACGTTTCTTTGATTGTGCTACTGAAAATGATTTATCATAGTATTCTTTTGAGTATTTTGATGGTTGTTAATAAAAGGTGCTTTCACAGTCTTTAGTTGTGGACACCATTTTGATAATTAATAACCAAATACTACATCCTTGTAACATATAGATTTTGTCTCTGACATGCGCAATAAAACATAGCATGCAGCATACAACTAGGATTGTGATTCAGGGTGGTTTTGGGGACCCAGATCTTTTCCACTCTGTTAGGTTACTTATGCTAAAAGGTCTGTGGTACAATATACTCCTCCTCCATCCCCCTGGACCTTTAAGCCCCATTGTGACCAGTTCCCATGTCTCTACTGGGATTAATCCCTGAACCACAGGTGTGATAATCCTGAAGAGAATGGTGCTACAGAACACTGTGGCTGACAGAGCTCAGGCCTCAGTCTGCTCTGATCAGGGGCTCAACAGTGTTCCTGTTTGGCCACAAACTGAGCTGACGACCTGCTTCCAAAGAAGCAAAAGGAACAAAGCAAGCTTGTGCAGAGGTTGAAGTGCTGTTTGATAGACTGATTAATGTAGCATGAAGTGGTAGATGTTTTCTTAAAACCTTTTGGCATATCTCAAACACAGAGTAGAGTCAACAAGTGCTTTTACCTTCATGTCCTGATGAAGCAGAGTTGCTTTTTTTGGTGTAAAGTATTCCTCTTAATGTTACCAAGCAACAGAAACAAGCTAACACTAAATTAAATCATTGATACTTATAGACTGAAATGTGCACTCTGGTGTTCAAAAAAACCTTAGTCACCCAGAAGTATTTCCTCTAAAAATGTATTTTATAATTTCTTTTGTTGTTGGCTCATGATATGCTGCTGTAATGTCTACCATGTTCACCTTAGTAGTTTAAAAACCTGAAACCGTTGCACGTTATTAGTTTTCTGTGTATCAATAAAAGTACTTCAGGTAATATGTGAACCAGAAATGTCAACTTGATGGTTTTGCTACAGAAAAACTCAATCCATCCCATAGTTAATGAGTCAGGGCTAATATTGGTGTTTTAAATTAGAAGTCTTAATAAATTCTGAATATTTGGCCTGATCTGAAATGGACTCATGGGAAAGTCCAAAGTCAGTAAGGATCCTTCTCTGGGAACCATGGATGTACAAAAACATCAAAGAACTGTTTCCAGGACCAAAGTAGACACTATAAGTTCAGAATATTTGACCTGGAATTCCTTTGTATCAGCATGAAGAGAAGAGCTGGGTTCACTTACTTACTAGAAAAATAGACAATATGAAGACCACACTACGAAAAGTAACAGTAGGTTGTTGGAAAATTTGTGGTTTTGTTTAAAATTGAATAAACATGGTGTGTCTGAAGTCACTGTTATGTTTCTTCCAAATAATTATTTTTGTTTCTTTAATTGTAAGTAAATGAGAGTCTTAGCAAACATAATGCTTTAGAAACATTGTACATTTGCCTGTAAACTGTATGCGGATAATAGGCACTGTAAGGATAGGTTGGCTGAAAATCAAATGTACCCTGGAAAAACTATTGATATAAATATAATGTGGTTAATATTAAGGGACATTGTCACGCCAGAGAACAGCAAGACTGGCACAGTAAGTTCACAGCAAATGTGTTTTCATAGAAAACATTCATTCATCAGTTGCACTGTTCTACATCTAAATACACACAAAAAATATTCTAGGGCCAGTTAGCTAGTGAATAAATAAGATAAGTAACTTGTCATTCTTCCTGCTGAGGTAATGGGTGTATATAAAATTTGTATTGTATTATTAACTTGGTATTAGAATTAACAATAAATTCTGTTATTTCTAGTTGGTCAGAAAACAAATATACAATATTTTACAAAGAGTTACTTATTTAAGAGGTAATTTTATAAAGCTTTACCAGAAGCAAAGTCCCATAAGAATGATCATATTCCTTTCTTCAGATATAGGTATATATGTTCCAAAACCTGCATTAAAAAATAAAACTACATAAATACACCAAATTAAAGATTTCCTACAATATACTAAGATTATAAAATATATTAAAAATGTATTTTATTAATATAACATTTTTTCTTCATCTACCTTAATCTTTTTTCCTTTACCAGAAAAAGAGGAGAGTATCGTTGTGTTGATGTTGACGCAATATTCATAATTCAAAATGTAAATTTTATTTTATTTACTGGAACCGACTGTACTAGTCAAAGACATAATGCAGTAAACACCTCAAGTGCTTGTAACATAGATCTATGGGCTCACAAAAAATAAAAATGTATAATGAGACAGAACTGATCAGTATTTACCACCTTAAGTGGGTTAAGTAGTTTGTGCTTTTAAAAAAATTCTACAAAATAGTGCACAGAGACAGTTCAGTAATGAGTTGCATGCTTATCTGAGAACATTTTAAGAATGATCATATTGTAGTTAACTATGCAATTAGAATTATATTGTAAATTAACAGTGTAGTTATGAGTACTAGAATTGTTGAGAGTGGTGTTAATGAGCACAGTTGTTTATTTATTATTGGGCAAGTTAAGTTTGATTCAATGCAGTGCACACTGCACCACAGTTGGCTCTTATTTTTTTTGTTTCCATAAACTATAGATATATTCAAAACATATTCAAAATAAATATCTGAGAAAAAAATCACTGTCTTTTTGATGCTTTCAAATAATGAAAAATAAATATAAAAACGTTTTAGAAATGTAAAAAAAATTAAAATTATGCAACTCATCTTACAAAACTAATTAGATCTGTGATCACTGATTTTATGTTGTTGTGCTATTAATTAATCTTTTTATTTTTCATACATTATTTTTAAATTGTATTTTGTTATTAAAATGTATTGTATAATGGAGTTTTGGGATTGGGACTGCATGTTTAGATTTATATTTTATACAAATTAATATGTCATGTTTTATTACTCTTATTTGTCTCAATTTTTAAATAATGTAGAAAAGTGGCAGTCATCACTTCTTGAGTGTTCATTCTGTGTAACTAATTCCTTCTTTAGTTGATTCTTTTTTAAACACAGTGTTAAATTGTTGTTGTTACCTGCTGACATGTTTCGGCTACAACTGTAGCCTTCATCAGAGCGTGATCGGAATCACTTCCTCTTCTGTTTATCACAAGGCAGCAGGGGACGATGTCGCCCCCGCCACGCTCTGATGAAGGCCACAGTTGTAGCCGAAACATGTTAGCAGGTAACAACAACAATTTAACACTGTGTTTAAAAAAGAATCAACTAAAGATGGCAGTAATCACTTTTAGTCATTAAAAGCCAAAGGTCTGGGTGTGAAAGTTTGATTTTTTAGTTCCTATATGCTCTCCTTTCAAGTCAGTCATATTTACCATTCTAAAGATGACAGTCAATGCACATTATTACCATATAAAAACTGTAAATAAAGTTCTAAAAGCATAAATGGCCGATAAAATCAGTTGTGAGTACACATGTTAATTTGTCCACTGGGGGGCAGCCTTTACCAGATAACTGCCAACCCTCTGGCCACCTTTGTCAGTGTGATAGCAGTGTGTGTGTGTGTCTGTGTGGAGGGGGTGGGTTTGGGGGGAGTAGTCGTTTGTTACTGCTGTTTGTGGGAGACGACTTCTCAGATAACGCTGCATTATTGAGAAAGTCTGTGGTAACAAGAGGCCCGTTAAGGAGGTGCTTTCACACACACACAGTGGAAATATACCCTCGCAGACATCTTGAAAAGTTGTGTTTCATGCAGGGTCACCCCGTCATGAGACACACACATGCACAAAAGAACTCTCACATGTATGAAACTAAAACCACACTTTACTTTATTTACACACACAAACATTTATAGCATTCCCTAAGAACAATACATTTCTTTACACACACACTGATGAAAAGCCAGCTCTGACAGGGCCTCATTAAACTGTGCTGTGTTTTTGTCCTTCGTAGATACATACACTGACCGAGACTGAGCTGTCTGGACAGTCCTTTTGGTGGATGCAGGGAGCCTCTGTCATTATGTATTGCTAGAATCCATTATTCTCCATTTATTTACACTACAAATGACCCGAATGCAGCCACTCAGTTATTAGAAAACAACATTTGCAAAAACTTTCACTACTCTTAAGCAATAGCTAAAACTTTTTTGACACATGCTGGATTTCCAGTCACCCCCACTGCAACCAAATTTCCCACCTTTTTTCAGTTTAGTTTGTCTATTACTCCAGGTTTTGTGCTGTTCCCAGTATCTGTTTCCTTCCCTGCAGGCATCAGGTGGGCATAACACTCCCAGTTCCTTCCCACAGTGACTGAGTGATGGGAACAGACTATGTGTGGCTGCTTTCTCATGGTGACACTGTTCTCACACACATGTGAGGGGGGTCACACAAAACATGCGTGTTCAGTCAAATATCAAAGGAAGAAGCACTCATTATGAAGAATGACTGATTTCAGATTAGTGTTAGGATTATTGTGTTCATCACACTAATGCTGCAGCTGCAACTCGTCCTGCGCGACTCAGCCGAGCAGCAAAGACTGGTAAGACACTTGTGTTTTTCTTCTATTACTTTCTTCTGACCATGTGCATTCAGAACATTCCAGTTATCTTCTCTAGGCATCCCCCCAGATTCAGTACTCGCAGAACACGCAACCCACACAACCTGCGTACACTCTCCTGGGCCTCATCTTCTCACCCTGAATACTCGTTTGGGCTGTGGAATTGTCAGTCAGTGGTTAACAAAACTGACTTTATTCCCGCCTTTGCAACAGAACACGACCTCCAGATACTCGCCTTGACTGAGACCCAATAGATGTTATATGTTCCTGTGTAATGCACCATATTTTCTTATATTTGCATTTTAACCCACTTCTGTCGTAACTTCAGCTGTCAGATGCATTTAGTGGTGTGTGTCTGTGTGTGTGTATGTGTGAACAGTAGTCACTTTACAACCTGCTGAGCCCCCCAGGCTCAGCTATAAACCAGTAAAGGTAGCTGGTTTTTATGGGGCCTGTTTCATTCACTAAATCCATTATGGATGTCTTCAGCTTACCACAACTTTCACACAAACAAGTATTACTGCAATAGCATGGCATATATTAGCATGATGTAGGTGAGATTTCCTGGTACTGTGAACACATCTCATAGAAGAAACAAAAGTTTTGAGTTTTTTGTCTTACAGCAAAGCATTCTGTAGCAACAGAATGAAGCATGGAACTATCAGTGGTGGAAAGTGGAATTACTAAAAAGATGTTACAGTCAGATTGAATCTTTGCAAGTGAAAGGTCACTCACCCGTTTCTACTGGAGACAGGTGACTACTTTAACTGTCTCAGAAGACGTTCTAATGGCACACAAAAACCTGAACTTGTGCACACACTTGTACACACATGACTGCACACGCACTTAAAAGAACAATAAAAGTGTCTTTTAACACAGCTCTTGTTGACCCAGGAAGTAGCAGTAAATTCCAGACATGAGAGTTGTGTGCGGTGGACACGTGTGTTTGCTCTACTGACCTTGAAATGCTTTGCCATCTCTGTCTCTGCTCTACTTTAATCCTCCCAGTCTCCATCATAACTTTTGATTATTGAGCTGGTTTCACATTTTGTACAAAACATAAATCAGAAAGCTGCAGAGGGGATAATCTCCATGGGAAAGAAGTCCAGCACTGAGGAGGACTTGGTGTGAAAAGAGGTGCTCTGGTGTTATTTCCTGCTCCGAGGTGCTGCGGTGAATAAGCCTGGCAACAGAAAACTCTTCTGGTTTCCAGTCTCAATATCTGTATCCAGGTGGAGGTATCCAGTGCCCATGTGGTCAATGATGCCTTATTATTGGATTGGCTGTAATGAACTAACAATGTTAGAGTATGAGAAGGTTAGTGAGATTACCCGCTGTCTCTGTCTTTAATAGTTGGGTAAACGGAGGAGCAGAGCTATCAAGTGGACGCCACCTGGAGGGGAGTTGGTATCCCTGGGCTCTGGCTTCTGTGATCACACAAGCAAACCCCAGGTGTGTCTTGTTCTAAGAGGTTTAACATCTTCCTGCATCTCTGCTATAGAAATGCGTGCCTGAATTTTTATCTGCTGTGACACACAAGAGAGTTAGAGTTGATTAATAAGTTTTATGTTTAATGCTCATTAAGGAAGCCCCTTCACACCTCTCAAACCAATCACAATGTTTATTCTGATTGTGACCCATCTGTGCCACATGCCACACATAAAGCACTCCACCCCCTGAGTGTGGTAACAATGCCCCGATTGTCCTCTCAGTAGCCCGACTTCAGCTGATGCCTGCGAACCCTCATTGGCCGTCTCTCACATGCCACACTGTTATTTTCTTCTCAACTCCAGCCAAGCACAGGGGATGCCGCGTTAAGGGGCAGCACTCGGAAACAGGATACTGTGTGAGACCGTTTTTGTGGGGTTCTAACCAAGGGAAAAGGAAAACAGAGCAGTTTCTCACGTGTGTGTGTGTGTGGATTTGTGTCAATGTAGATTTATGTTTAAGGGGTTATTTATTATGTTCATGTACCTGTTGTAGACTCTTTGGTATATTTTCTCTCCTCAACTACAAATCATGTACCTTATTTTTTGTGTGCTTTTTAGATCTGTGCTGTCGCTGCCTTGTTCTTTCACACAGTCTAAAGAACTGGACAGTGTGTGTGTGTGTGTGTGTGTGTGTGTGTGTGTTCTACTTCAAAAGGTGTAAAATGGTCACACTTCTGCTCAAAACCTTAAACTGGGTCTAATGGTATTGCACTAATAACATTTGATGACTGATGACCCGCTCAACAATCAGACAGAATGATTTTATCATTGATGACCATTGATGATCTATGTGTTTGTATGCATTCAAAAATTAGTGATTTCATCCTTGTTTATCTGAAGATTTGCTGACATGGCTGCAGACTTATCATGTTTAGCAGATTTCTGTACATTTGTAGGTTTTAATTGTGTTTGATCACGTGGTTTCACTGCACTTACAGTCGGTTTCCCAAAAATATATCAGAATCAGATCAGAATCAAAGTGATTCTATTTATCGCCTGGGGGCAATTAAAATAACAACAGAGCAGCATGACATTTAAGATAAAACAGGGCATGCACAGGCAATAAGAATGAGATAAAAGATAGACAGTTTTAAAATTAAAGTGAGTAAGGTAATGAGTAACTGTAAGTGAATAAAGTGAGTAAGGTGTTGGCAGTATAAGAAAGAATGTATGTTTATGGTGTAGGAAAATGAAATGCAGGTTAAGGAATGTAACAGGGGTCACTGTTGATTTTGGCTGCCTGTCTGATGGCCTGTTGGCTGAAAACCTGTGTGAGAGTTCAGGCAGGCCAATGATTTTAGAGCACACTGAAGCAGTGTGCTGCAGTCTGTTCTCGTTCTGAAGGCTGAGGGAATGGAACCAGCAGGGGATGGAGAAGGTCATGATACTTTCCAGGAATGCATAGTGTAAGGTCACCATGATGGGTGTGCTGACTCCAAAGGAGTTGAGTTTTCTAAGGAGGTATAACTTCTGGTGGCACTTCCTGAGAATCTGCTCTCTGTTGGCAGAGAAATTCAGGAGGCTGTCAAAGATGGTTCCCTGTACTCCTCAACTACCTCCACTGGCTTTCCGTGGATGGTGGTGGTCACTGCCTTCTGGAGAACGTCACCACCATCTCTTTGGTTTTGCTCACGTTCAGTATAAGTTTGGAGCTGTCACACCAGCCTATAAACTCCTGAAGAGCTGACAGCAGTGACAGGAGAACTGTGCCGTCAGAAAATTTGACAGTTGTGGATCCGCAGTCATCGGTGTAAAGGATGAAGAGCAGCATATTATGTTGTTTATTCAATATTTTTAGCCCAGGAGTCCTGGATGTTCATGGACTAAACATCACAGCTCGACAGAAGAGGCTTTTCTTCCAGGAAGTTGACAGGTTGCAGTGATTCAGGCATGTCTGCAGTGGCAGCAGGACACAGAGGACTGAACACTGTACACGTCTTTAGACAGAGACAGAGATTTGTCTCATCTATAATGTTATGTTTGCATCTTGACGATGAATCATGTCTTAAATGAGGTTTGTAACCTTTACAAAGATGTAGTACTTTAAGTGCATATTATTAAGTATACTTAACTATACTTCAAGTGTATTTTTTAAGTATACATTATGTGGTAAGTATACTTGTGATAATGTACTTCTACTATACTTGCAAATATACTTTATTATACTTCTTGGGACTAAATTGGCCCACTTCCCTGTATACAAAAGTGTACTTTAAGTAAACTCAAATTAAACTTTTATACTATATATATCTTTATTTACTATAACTGTACTTTACTTTGCAGTTTATCAATGGATAACCATTGATAGCGTCGCTTTCACGTCCTGCCTGTAGTAAACCAGGTACGTGATAGCATTCTCTTTGCCAGAGTGTTCCCCTTTGTGTGGTAAGTCTTCTCCCTCCCCATGATCTATTATCTACAGTATATCCTGTTCAACAAACCATTTTAATCAGTCCTGCCTGTCAGCAGATAAGTTGTGTGAATGCATAATGGCGGAGTTTCATACAGGTGCTGCAGCCTGGTACCTGTAACAGCGGTCCAAAGTCAAAGACTATTTTCTACTTGTGATCTGATGTGTTTGATGTAAAGTAGGTGTTCACTTCACAACTGACAAAAGCATCAGGGGAAACAGTGAAGAGTGAAGAGTATACAGTGCCCTGGGGGTGTCATCACCATGTTAACACCAGCAGCATCCAATCACTGTCCCAGTAAGGTCTCCTCCTCGCTCCCAGGCAGTGCTGTGCAGTGCTCTGGGATCAGGAATGCAGAGGAGGTGGAGGGGAGAACTGAATGAAAAGAAGGGAGATAAATAGGAGAGTTCTACATCTGGACCCCCTCCTCACTAGCAATCATTGCTATTTGTCCCAGCGTGGAAAAGAACAAAAGCAAAATGAGGGTATGTCATTTCTTCATGACCCCATGCTTTGCGTTGCTAATTTCAGGAATGAGTGGAATGAGATGATAGATCTCGTTGGGTGCTGGTACTCTATTTGTCAGTCTGCTGTGATGGCAAACACATAAGAACTGCATACTTCAAGACAAAAGGCAGAAACCCTCAGATGAGAGAGCATGTGTGTAGAAAAGGCTGAATATGGTAACAAACAGACAGGCAAAAGACTTGAACTCCTGTGTTGGGACAAGTTGAGAGGTTGACCAGATGTGGACAACTGAAGAATAAACACGGGCTTTCTTGTTATTTACAATGAGGGCAGTGTGGGGGCACAGACATGCTCGATCAAAATGATGCACATGATGCAGTTTTTTCTGCAGTTTAACCAACACTAGGCCAAACATGTACATGCCAACACATGGTCCAGCTGGATCACTTTGGAATACTGAAAACCATGTCATTGTGAAATGCAAACTACAATAAATAGTCTTATTACAGTAATATATCAATTGTAGCTCCCCTCAGGAAAACAAGACACAAGGTGCTCTCTTGTAACTGGCATTTATTGCACATTTATTCTTCCACCATGTGCAGGTCTTGCATGCCTTGAGAACTTATTGGCCGCTTTCTCCTAAGAGGAGGGTATAAACTTAACGTGTCCGATCAAACTTGCAACTCTTCTGTAGCAAC
>JAUMHF010000013.1:14859931-14873450 GCA_032359275.1 Microctenopoma steveboyesi
AAGAAAGTCTGCAGTGGTGGTGTGGTTACAGCACGCACACGCACACACACACACACACACACACACACACACACACACACACACACACACAATAATACTTTACCTCCTCATCTACAGCCACCCAAGGTCCACATATATTTGTTTTCACATTATGTGTGTTTAAAACTGCAAAGACATACACTAGACCTGAGGGAACTTCTTTTTTCAGTATATCATATCTAAACGTTTGATTTCAGACTGGATGAGAGGTGTCAACACAGATGTTCTATTGGCTTTGGGTCAGGCCGTTAGCTGCAACACTTCTGACCAGTTACTTTTAAACAAATGCACAAACTGAAGTTTCTCCAATTTGAGTGCACAGAAGGGACACTCTTCTTTGTGAGTGTGTAAATAGAAAAGGTAGAAGCTCCGAATCACTGTGCTGATCCTAGATTATCCCATGTCCTTTCTAGTAGGGGATAAAAACACTAAGAAAATGAATAAAAGGTTAAACTGACTGTTAAAGCCTTTAGACCTCCCTAAAGGAGAACGAGCAAAAAAACACAAAAAGGAGACAATGGGAGCGCCAGAATAAAAGCATGCACAGAGATGACCAGTCAATCACTTTCTAAAGCCTTTATGAATTTAAAATAAATGAGTGAGGTCTGAGAGTCTGACTGTGGCACAGGCATGTTGATCACACACTCCATACAGTATGCATTTAAACATTGACAGTTTCATGACAAAAAACAATCAAGCTTTCATTTCATTTAGTTAAAAATGAACACTCAGTTAGTCTGGACAACACAGGCACCCCAAGCTGCTGGGTTTCTTCCTGTGTGTTTTTTGCAGCTGTTTCTAGTTCTTGCTGGGTTTGGAGTAATCTTTCAAACCTACTATGGCATACAGAGTCATAATGATGAAAATTCTGTTACTTGGCAAATTTATATAAGAACTTAATTGTGCAACACAACAAGGCAGTATTTGAGTATTTCAGTATCAGCTCATTAGTCAGACTGCTGCGTGTAACAACTCAGACTTTATTTTACACTGAAAAAAGAGAGTTAATGACCAATCGTTATCAAACTCTAGCAAGTCAGAATATCCAGTCACACAATGCAGCTGCCATTTGACATCTGAGCTGACAATTTTTCAGCTGTACGACATTAGCAACATTTCTTCACAACACAGCAGGACAATGTAGAGCATCATTCTGCACACAGTACAACAGTGGGGCTTCACACAGAGTGCATGTGCTTCTTTTCATGACTGAGCTGTCAGCAGTCCACCTGTGTCTCCTGTGGCACGGTGCATTGTGAAGAAATGACCAAATGCAACTGTAAATATTGTTAGTTCCCCTAGTTAAGTGTCATGAAAAGAAAAAGGTGATGGAACACAATGATAAACATGACTCAATCTACCAAAGCTCTCTATATATCACAGCTTATATTTACAAGGAAAGTTACTATAAAAAATTACATTTTTCATTGCATTTTAGAAAAAGGTTTCTGCATATGGAGTTTGTTTACTGGAACACAGTAAGTGATAAAAGACAGAATGAAGGAGTGAAGTGCTGACCACTCATCAAAGTAACTCAGCTGCCACCCTAAAGTTTTAATCTTAATAAAAACAACTCATTGTTGAAAAGAGGAAACAAGACGAGATTTTTTCTTGTTTACACAGGAGAAAAAAAGTTTGAACATGTAAACAGTGTCTGCAGATTCAGGATGATTAGTGTGGATGTAATGTAAGCATGTACAAAGCATATGTCACATCTGCTCAGACTGAGGACGAGTGCGTGCTCATGAACCTCCGACTGTGGAGGCCTTGCTGACCCCTCCCTATTCAGAGCTGACTGGGCAGAAGTGATGAGCATGGATTTTGACTGACAGCTTCGGATCGCAGGACGACGGGGGTGGGAGAGGGTAAGCAGGTTGATAAAGAGATGGAGATGATAAGAAAAAGAGTGAATAGGGGCAGAGGGAGGAGGATTAACACAGTGATGAAGAGATAAAGGGAAGATGACTAAGGAGGAAGCCGAATGTCACCAAGAGTTGAAAAAAAGTTGTGTGCGTCACCGTGCGGGCTGTTCTCAGGCTGATTGGGACTTGACTAAACATGGTCTGACAGGTCAATGAGGTAGCAACACTAACATTTACCCAACACTGCCATGACACAGCCCAACAGACGGGAGACGTGTACCGCAGGGCAAGACAGAGGAGGACTGGGACACAGAGAGAGGGGGAGAACTGGGTGACAAGTGAAGGACTGGAGAATTTTTCATATTACAGAGGTGCAGTGTTGAGAGAGAGTAAAGGGGGGAGAGGTGGGAAAAGTGGAACTGGTGAAATATGTTACTGTTCTAATTCAACTGTCGCCTAGTGCTTGCTCAAGTGGGACTGTTGGGTTTTTATTCCGTATATATGATAGATAGATAGATAGATAGATAGATAGATGTTATATGGAGACAGAAACCACCAGTGGCTCCAAGAAGCCTGGGAAAAATTGAGTTAGTGTGTGTGTGTGTGTGTGTGTGTGTGTGTGTGTGTGTGTCCAGAGCCCTTTTGTCCCCTTGCTGATCCCACACTGATAATGTCTGCTGGAACAGGAAGCAGCACAATGCCAGGCAGGCCTGGGGGAAAGGCTAGATCAGTCACACACAGACGCACGCACACAGTACCTCTGTCAGACATAAACATGCACAGGTTCATGCTCCAAACTGCAGCAGACATACACAATCATGAATTCCTAAGTTTGTGCACAGAGTGAAAACCTGCTGCCACTCGTTGCCTCATATTCAGACTCCATCTTGTATATGCAAGCTATTTCCATCCAATTAATGCCAAACACAAAAATGTGCATTCATTTTAAACCTTAATATGATAGACAGACCTCCCTAAAGCAGAATGAGAAAAAAAAAACACAAAAAGGAGACAATGGGAGCGCCAGAATAAAAGCATGCACAGAGATGTCAGAGATGACCAGTCAATCAGTTTCTAAAGCCTTCATGACTTTATAATAAATGAGTGAGGTCTGAGAGTCTGACTGTAGCACAGGCATGTTGATCACACACTCCATACAGTAGGTATTTAAACAGTGACAGTTTCATGACAAGAAACAATCAAGCTTTCATTTGACTTTGTTAAAAATGGTGGGTAAACTCTAAATATATTGAAGCAAATTAATTTTTTTCTTCATCAACCTGTTTTTTAGTGGCTCGCCACAGACACCCCAAGCTGCTGGGTTTCTTTCTGTGTCTTTTTTGCAGCTGTTTCCAGTCCTTGCTGGGCACGTATCTATCATAGCAAGGTTTAAGGCCTAGCATGAAAATATGCATACAGACCTTGCGCAAATTGATAATACATTTTCAAAAAATGTATTATCATGCTGTAGCACTCAGTGTGCTCTGTTTTTAGTGAAATCTAAGCTGTGACAAAAGCTTCAAGCTAGTTACAAGACTTTGCTTGGTCAGAGTAGAGATCTAATTGACTGAAGGCATGATCAGTGGTTGTTGCCCGTCTGCCAGGTACCGCTCATTGAACAAGCTGGTGACGTCTCCGTGCTGTTGGTGGACCAGCACTTCATTATTTGGGCATGTGGTTAAAAGGAAAAAGTAATGAATTTCACCTCTCACATGAACCACTGGAACTTCCTTCACAAGTCAACCAGTCTTCTCCAGTTCCAGGAAATCAGAGCACACCACTCCTGTTATGCACTGGCTCTGTGTGAGTTTTGGGTGAGCAATCTGATCTGATTACTCCTGTACCTTTGCCTTATTGTGAAAGCATGGTTCACAGATTTAACTGTATACAAACGGTATAGCCGGCTTCCTGATCTTTTCTGATACGTTTGTCAGAGAGGATTGACAACGCTGTGAGAGGAAAACATAGAGAGTCGCAGCACTTCATTTCCTCTTTACAGCACAAACTGTCTGAACTGCAGACATTCAAGGTGAGAAGTGACATATTTCCATGTGCTTTGTCTTGATTCCGGTTTTAATTGGATTTGGGGCAGACCTGATTTAAAAATAAGGCAGCATCTCTCTGTGTAATGATCTGCTTCTCCTCTCCGGATCACAGTTTATATGACAGTTCAGATGCCTTCTTGTAACCTGGTTACTCAAGTGCATGTAAACACACTAAATATCTTTGGTTCTGGCTTATGTTGAACTGGGAGAGAGGTTTTAAGATAACTAAAGATAGTATGGGACAATTTTCTGTCTCACAATGCTATTATGACCTATGTTTACTAATTGACCTGTCAGAATGTAGCATTATACACACACAAGATAAGTGTGGCCACAGCACAGAAAATTCAGAATATTTTGGGTTGGCACATAATGAAATACAAGTCAGAATTTATAAACTCAGAATTTAAACTGGAAGTTCATAATTTTAATCATTACCATGACAAACTTTTTTACCTCTGAAATAAGTAAAAATATAAAACTCTAGTTTTCGAGCAGTCAGTTAGCTCAATGCTAACACAATGTATCAATATGATAACAAAAATGTTCACACTGTTATTAGTTATGGCAAGCACGCAGTCCGCTGTAGGTCCTGACAATTTAACCAACATCTAAAGTAAATTTGTTACAGAAACAAATACAATTATAAGATACATTTTGAATTTTGATTGATATTTTATATCTAAAGATGTTCACTTGGTGGTAGAGAGGATACAATGATCTTGTTGGGTTTTTAGAAAAGTTAAACAGAGCTTTTCTCCATATTGAGATATGTAGCTGCTGCATGTGTGATTTAGAGGTCTCTAATCTTCACATCTAACAAGAGACAATATTAGTGAAAAGCAGTGATTGTACTGTGAAGAGGATACAAGAGAAATACCAGAAAACTGAGTGGATTTAACAAGAGGATCCCAGATGATCTCATGTCATTCAGAAACACAAACAAAGCAGAGCTGAGGCTCAGGAGAAATAAAGGGTTAATTTGTTTGTTAAAGTCTTGGCAGGATGGACAAAAGACAAAAACTCTGTTACAAAGTACGACTCTGTATTTTCTCCATGGAACGTCAGTTTCTGTGCAAACATGCTCCTCACAGGTAACAACGAAACATAAAGGACACTTTCCTAACTTTAGATTCTAAACAATGATATCAAGTTGCACTATGGGAAATCAAGGGGAATCGTGAAGTACAAGGCTTCACAGTACCAACTCAAAAGAATCAGAATCAGACTCAAAAATACCTTATTAATCCCTGAGGAAATTATAAGCTCTCAGTTGCTCCTGACAGTGGAAAGAGTAAAAGTAAGAATCAAGTTACAGAAGCATCAACACAACATCAAGTTACACAAAAAAGAAGCATAAATAAAGCGTGAGGGTGGCTGCAGAACACTGTTTTAAAATGTTTATTTAAAGTATAGGCAGAAAATTTTGTTTGTGAGTACTCTACGTTGTTTCTCTTTTACTCACCAACTCTGTTAGTTCTATTCTTCATCAGTGACTAGCTCTGATAGTTAATGGTATGTGAGATATAGACAAAGACACCCTGTGCATGCACAAGACAAGAGGACAAGTCAAGAATGCAAGAGTCCAAAATAATGTAGCTAGATACAAAAACTTGAATTAAGAGAGAGAGTAAAGAGTGAAAAAAAAGGACGGAGAGGAAGAATAGATGAAGGGAAGATAGGAAACGGAAATCAGGCAATGCGGTCAATGAAGGGAGGAAAACAAAGCCGGGTCCTTTATTCCTGATGCCAGTCTCCTTTTTATTGATTGCTAAAAGAAGAAACTGAAACACTGAAAGTTGCAGTTCAATAAGAGCTAATGAGATATCATTTGAATCCCAAAAGGGACAGGGAGATAGTGGTGCGTTGAGGTGAAGAGTGAGGGGGGGTCAGGCCTGAATGAGTGAGAGTGCATTCCCATAGAGCTGGTGAAAGGTGGCTGACCCCCCGTTGGTCGGAGCCATTTACTCTAACCCTTCACTCTGTTCACTCCCCTTTTCACCCCTCTGCTGGTTTCCTCTCTCAATCAGATCCATTCTGCTCCTCTGAGAGCTAATCCACCCAATGCAGGCTGAGAAACACTCTCATTAGCCCTGTGTGTGTGTGTATGTGTGTGTCACAGACCAAGGGGGTCTCACATTTGAAATCCACTGGATCCTTTCCAACTATTATTGGAACATGTAATATACAGTATATGGGATATGCATAGTTGTCTATAGGCATCAGTCACACAGCTTCATTTATAGTGCTAATGTTTCAGGGTGCAGTATCTTAACCAGAGACCCAACTGGAGGAAAGGCTGCCGCCCTACCAGCCATGGTGGTAAGAGACAGAAGACCATACTGACTTGTCCCCGTCGCCCAAAGATGAAACAACTAGTACAACTGCAAAAACCTTTTTAATGGGAACATAATAGGCCTGAGGGAAGTCTCAGTCTGTCACACCACAGACCTTAGGTTAAGGTCAGAGAAAGAGAGATTGAAGTAGAGATTGTTAGTGGTGGGAGAAAAACCTTGTCTGCCGTATCTGACATATGTAGATTTACATCTGTTCATTATGTTAATAGAAACCAGAATCTGGTTTAAGTTACATCCCCACAAACACTGTGTGTGTAATTTGTAATGTGGTGGTTATTGATTGTACAGAGATGAGACATGGCTGCCCAGAGGAAAATCTTAGCGTGTTTTTCTTTGTTGTGTTCTTTAAGTTGGCACCATGTATGCTCCTCCGTGGATTTACAAGAAAACACTGTGGCAACATTCACACATAAGCAGGAGTAATACTAGCAAAGACCCAATGATGACAGGCATGCAGAGGAAGAGCAAGAGAAAGAGCGAGAGGTAAGTGAGGAGTGGAGGGAGGATTGCTTGAAGAAATAACAGCCCGATAACAATGTCCATTGAAGGGCTGTGTTGTTTTTTTCCCCTGGGAAAGCTTAACGGTCCCTTCCTGCTATACAACAGACCACCACAGTGTGTGAGCCTGGCTGTCTCTGCACAGACTATACGTGCTGCCCGTATGTGTGTGTGTGTGTGTATGTTTAAGCGTGTTGATGCAGGTTCCTGCATTTCTGTTTGCATATACATGTATGTGCACATATGTAAATACCCTGACTATATCAGTCTGATGAACCGATCACATTTCAGCTGTGGTTAAAAGTCAACATCACTCAGTTTGAAAAAGCTCCCTGTGTCACACACACACACACACTATACCCAACTATGCAAAGCACATTTATTCCACTGACTTCAAGGGCATCAAAGAGTCAGAACTTAAAAACTAAACTTGCTTTGTTTGAAACTCGCACGGACGGAAGCGGCGCACACACACACACACACACACACACACACCTGAGAAAAAAAAACCTTTTAACCAGAAAAAGACCCAAGTTCTCAGCAGCTGCCCCTTCACCTCGACTGGCTCAAAGCGATGTTGTGACATGTTGGGACAAAAGGCGTTGTCACTGTTTGATACAACAGAGGCAGATACAGAATAGGTGTCGATTGCAAGTGTTTAAATGCTGACAGTGGTGAGGAACGTGCTGGAGTGACGGCTTCTTCTGGTTTAGTTTTAGATTTAGATGCTGATGTTGGGAGTTGAGCAGGCAAAATTTCAAATGTCAGAGCACCGAGTTAGTGCGCAAAGGAATGGACATGATTCCATTTTAATGAACTGAGCGTTATTAAATGTTTAACAGATGTATTTGCACTGGACACAGTGGGATATGGCTGATAAGGAGCTATGTCATTCAGCAATTAACTGTGCTGAACAATCAAATAAAGAAGGTCACGTTCCTGCTGAATGACTTTGCAACTCTTCACCTCATGAACACAGAAACAGGAGATAGAATTCCTCTGTTATTATATGTGAGAATGTGCAAACTGATGCTGCACAATAGAGAATATTGTGTATAAGGCACTCCTCTATCTATAACAGGCACTCAACTGTAAATCACTGGCTCCTTTTACAGCGACATCTACAGTGATATTTAGTATTGCACACAATCATAGCCATAGTTTCATAATGGTGAACAATAACGTGCCCACAGATAGTTACCCTCTTGAACACGCTTAACTTAACTTTAGATACTGGTTACGTCAATATAAGTGTAACATACCAAATCACTCCAGCTTCTGATGCTTTATTTAGTAAGTGTCTGTTTTGAACATTTACTGAGACAAATCTTTTTTTTTTTTATTTATTTGTTCATATTTCTTCTTCTTTCGTATATTTGAAGCTAATAAAACTTTTGCTGTAAACTGCAGACTTTTAAGAGGTTAATGCTGTAAAGTTGTTGTTAATCCACATGAGACATTTATTTCAGGCAGTTAAAGCTGCAGCTAAATTTGAATTACATATTCTTAAAATCTGAGTTCAAATAGAAAGGAATAAAAACTCCTAAATAATCAATGAATAGTTTTCATTGTTAGTTTATGATTGAGCCAAACTTGAATATTACATTTAATAACCAAGGCCGTCATTCTGGTCACAGCTCTTTCCAGTGAGCCATGTTTTTATACACCCAGTAGTTTTCATCTTCCACACATACCTGAGGTGCAGTGAAGGGTAATCCCTGACAGATGCAGCAGGGAGATGAAAACACTGAGGCATTAGTGGGGGGGTTGTGGGAGCTGTCAGAGCTACGCTTATTCTACCAAACCATGAGGACATTTGTTCCTACAGGTTAATTGTCTGTTCCTACTCCACAACGTTGTGTCCCGGGATAGCTTGGTATCGCCAAGACATCCAGCGTTCCAGGCTGGTGACTTAGTTTTTCTCTTTCACCCCCCATCTGCTCACCACAACCGTGCACACACACAGACACACTCACGCTGACAGGGTCGACTCTGTCTAGCCCCCAGCTGTTTGGCCACAGATGGGTGGCTTCCTGTCAGGCTCTTTTGCAGATCTAAAGAGTTTTCCCCTGTACTTTCTCTGCCTTTCTTTTCCTCTTTTTCCCTCCACTTTAGTGTTTTCTTCAGTACTTTCTTCTTTCATGTCATCTTGCAGTATTTTGTGTGTCTTTTGCTAATTATTACATCTTTATTTACAGTGTAAAATGTGGTGCAGCTAAAAAGTCAATCCAACCCACATCACCACTTCTGCAAAGGAAAAATTCCACAAATGTAACAGTGTATGTATAATATTACATCAGTTGCCGTTGTAGAGGTATAGTTCTGCACTCAGGGTTTGAAACCTAGTGTGCTAAGTCTAGGTTGACACTACAGGTTGAATCATACCTCCTTTATCCTTATATTTTCCCTCCCAGAATATGTTGACACAAACTGTCTGACACTAGCATATGGCTTGAGAATAGCCACGAGTGTTAAAATATTAAGTTGCCCCACCTCATTAAGGCGGTCTAAGTCATAAAGCCCTCCTGTGAAGTAGCACTATAAACCACAGTCCAACCCCTGGCCCTCCCAGCCGTGATGCTCGTCGGTCTACAGCAGGATGTGCCCCCTCCTGGAGCCTTCACAAAGGCCAGTTTGGCATTGTTAATGCTGCACAGTGGCTTAAGATCGACCTGCAGCTTAGCAGGAGATGCTCTATGAAAATAGTGTCTATAGAGTCTACGAGGGCCCAGTGTTTTATGTATGAGTGAGTGCGTGACTGTGCATGAATGTGTGTGCGATGTATGCATATGTATTCAACTGATTCCATAAGTGTGTGTGTGTGTTAGGAAAAGAAAGCTATAGGGCATACTGAAGCACAGTTAAAGACTAGAATCTGTGCCACTGTTTACCACTTAATACATGATTTATCACTTTTGGAACACGTTTATGTTTTTTAGGTTGACTTCAACACAGTTGATTTGGTTCTTTGGCAAATTCCAAAAATAAGTAATATCAACTGTGGCAGGTAAATATTGATTTGTACCCACAGTTAGGTTTACTTAGAGTTTACTTAAAGGGCAAAACAAAAGTACACATTCAGTGAACAGCGGTGCCAGAGGGGTGGACAGAAGGAAGCAAAATTTAGCACAGGCCTAATTGTTTAAGGCAGGCAGGCATATACAGGAAGTAGGAGTGCACATTAACTGCCCTGGCAGAGAAGAGCAGGCATATCGTCTAGCTCTACATCCTGTCAGGAGCAGGAGGAACATGGATGACTGGCAAATGGCAGGATCACAATAAGGACATTTGGTGGGAATTTCATGACACATACTAGAAAAGTAAAGTATGTTCTAGACACACCTTGACAGCTTAAAAGAGACCTGAGAATCTGTGTGCCAACTTTACAGGGTTCCACCCTCAGAATCCACCTCCAGTGGGACAGAGATAGGCTCACTCCCTGTCCAGAAGAGTAGCAGAAGACAGGCGTGCAATGCCTTTCAGTTTTATTTTGGGAATGTGTAGGCATGCGTAGCATTCTCATCCAGATGCAACAGTGGTGGATGAATGTCTAGAGTAAAGGAATGTTGACCTCCTACACTTAAAAAATGCAACAAAAAAGACAGAGGAAGGAGACAGATCTGTGGGTGAACATGGCAGTTTGTTGTGGACATATGCTGTCCAACATAGTGTGTTTCCTGCATGAAGTATGATTCTAGAACGACAATCTCCTGCCTTATGTATACGTTATCTGAAAAAAGCCTATTCTACCTCCTGCAACCTTCTCCTCCAGTCCTCTCTTTCCCTGCATGCTTCTCTTTATTTCTCTGTCATTGATCCCTCTCTTTTTGAGGCTCCTGCCCCTCTCCATGACTCCTTGTGAGGGGATTAACTCCCCAAGCGTCAATCAAAACTGTTTCCTTTCTCTTCTCTGCCTTCTGCCGCCTCCACCATCTCCATCTTTCTCAAGTCTTTTAATTGAATCTCGAGTCTTACAAGGGGGTAGGGGTGCGCAGTGAAATTATGCTAAGCCCATATTTGGCCTGACTGATGTGTTACAGATCAGGTATAAATCTTGAGGTTTTATCCACGAGCAGACCTAACACAACTGTGAGGAGAAGCAGAGTCAAGCAGAAGCAGATAGAATGCAGGCAGATGTCACAGAATTGGCTCAAGCATGGCAAGCTGATACAAGCACAATAGAACATGACTAGAGGCCAGGTATTTTCTCCGGGGACAATGGCTACTGAGGTGTGCAGGTGTGCAGGTAGGTGGAGCTTTAGTCGGGCAGTAAAAGTAGAGACCCTTTTGTTAGTCCAGAATTAGCTGTTTGGTTTTTGGTCATGCCATAAACATATATACAATCTAAACATGGTGTCATTGTACAGGAGAGGCATAGAAACGAAGTTAGGCAACTAGAAATGCATGTGCATGCACAATAATGTCTAGGGTGGTAAACAAAAAGCCAGAAGTCTGGATGAAATACGGAGGCGAATAGGGCAACATGTGGACACAGCTAATGACAAGGAAACAATATTGGCCTGACTGGAAACCAACATAAAGTGATTGAAAGACAGTTAACAGAAGACAGTAACAGTTCTCTTACTAAATGTAGCCAGACCTCGGCTTGTGAAGTTTTTATTAATGCTAGAGTAAGAACAGAAGATATGACCACATGCCACCTGTTATGTTTCCACTATAGGTAGGAAATCGATTTATGGACAACGACGTTCTATATCCCAAGTTTCTTCCTCTGCAGCGTACTGGCAAACATGCAGGCAACATCTTCACATCATGTATCCCATGAACCCATACATCCCACGTGGTGACAAGATAACCAATAAACATCTTCTATTACGTGATGCATTTGAGTGACATTTAAAACGGTCATCTCTCTATTTAATGTTGTACATGTGAATATTAAACCACCCAGCCAATATTCTCCCTACATTAACGAGTTGGTCCTACTTCTTCACCCAGTCTTTGTAACCTTCTGGTGACACCTGTTCTCAGAATCACTTGTGTAAATCCTCCCAGTATGAACTGCGTCTCTAACACAACAGCTATTCAATCAAAGAACCTTCTCTGGTCTCTGTCTCTTCTCCTCCCTCACTCCACTTCTTCCCTGTCACTGATCCCTGCTTTTTTGTGAGGCTACTTCCCGCTGCATGAGCCATTGCTCGGGGATTAACTCCCCAAGTGTCAATCAACACTGTTTTCCTTTCTCTTTTTTTCCCCCCTTTGCCTCCACCACCTCCACCTCTCGCCAGCCTTTTAATGGAACATCGAGTCTTCGAGGAGGGGGGAGGAATCGTGTTTTTCCTCCCATCTTGAGTTTCAACATCTGATGCCTTCTCTCCTTCTCTGCCTCTTCTTCTTCAGTCAGGCTGTTTGCTCAGCTCTGTGTTGCTGAGTTTGAACTGAAGAGAAGAAGAAGAAGAAGAAGAAGAAAGGGAAAAAAACCTTCAGGAAGAAAATGTAAAGTGGGAAAAAAAGAGAAAGAAAGATGTAAAAGTTTAATAAACACCAAGAGCTCTTAGTATTGAGAGAAGGATAATGGTTGACAATGTGTTTCTTCCCTGTTTATTTTATTACTTCTGTGTGTTGCCCATAGATTTCTTCTTTCTGGCCGGACGCTTTTTGGCCTGAGGCTTGTTTTTAATTATTCACCGTGATCAACGAGATTGTCCCTGTTAGTGAGCCTATGATTTGTTCACACATATTTTGTCATGCATGGGTGACAAGGTGCAAATCCAGCTGATGTGAGAGCTTACAGTGCACACAAGGCATCTAGGAGACACTGGGGACGGGATAAAATCTTTATCTCTGCCTCTGTTGCCGTGGTATTAAACAAAAAGAAAAAAGGTCAAACACAGTCTGTGCTCAGGCAGGAAACAGAGGCCTGAGGGGCCTAAGCTTTTATGCGCTCTGACCCTTTTATGTTATTCCTCTTCACAGGGTTTTATTTAATTTCTACTTTCCAAAAGCGATTTCATTTTTCATGTTCCCACTATTTGACACTGTTATGTTTGGGTTGGCTGCTCTCTTTTCTATAGGAGCAGGAGCAAACCTGTCTCATGATGTTTTGGCATGAAACAAATACAACCTGGAAACTAAACAGAGATTTCTAACTTTAAACTTTCAGTCAGATGTTTGTTTCAAGAAAAAAATACATTTTAGAAATAATGTATAATATATTTATTTAGGTGTCATGCAAATGTCATGGTGTCAATAAACCATAGAAATTCCTGAAAATAATACCAAAAGCTCATAAGGTAAATTTTTTTATGTGTTCTTAGACATTGGAAACACATCTGTTTTGTTATATGCTACGAAAAAAGCTTACTGATTCTGTAACATAGTTTTGATGAACTTTGGAATGAGATTCAGGGACAAACGAAGGTCTGCTTCTTCCACATAGAGCTTGAGAAGAGTAGAAAACAGGAGAGAGGGCCATTTATGGGTCTGTGGGGGCCCTATGCAAGATTATTTTGGGGGCCCCTGCTTTTAATCGATTTAACAAATTTAAACCCTTTATTTATCTGTTGCAATGCATCATAGTGTGTTAATTAAAAACACGATTCAAGATTCAAACAAGATTCACTGTTTCTTTTTTTTTGTTTTATATAATTCAACAATTTGATTTATTTGGGGGGCACATGCCATTCAATTCAATTCAATTCAGTTTTATTTATATAGCGCCATTTTACAACAAAAGTTATCTCAAGGCACTTTACAG
>JAUMHF010000013.1:14880357-14894021 GCA_032359275.1 Microctenopoma steveboyesi
CCCCCCCCCCCCCCGACTCAAACCTGGCTGTTATTAACAGGCGATTCCAGAGTCTCAATAAAGTCATATCTCTTCATTCCACTTAGACATCTGCCTAGTAATTAAGTTCAAATATGAACATGATAAGTGTGGCAGCCCCCATGTTGTATCCTCATCATCATGTAACCTTGTTCATTTTGTTTAAATCACTGCTGGTTACAGTCACAGTTACAGAACCTTCTCAAAACAGTTTTTTGAACTGCTTTAAATATTTTTACATACATACATGTGTTAAATGCAATCTATAAAAACCTTCTAACCTTTCCAAGAAGCGTGATTAATATATAAGCAGTGTTATATAACAAGAAGACACGGCTCAAACACAAGTGCTTTAAAGTTGATTTAGTATTGAGTTAGTTGAGTTTTGAGTTTCTTTCCATTTGCTCTCTGGTGACCTTTCTAATTGCTTATCTGTTAAAGCCTGTTGAGCATAAAAGAGAAAAAAACTGTGATTAACCTTGAGGAAGATTTAAATAAAGTGAGGGTGAGTGTGAAGTCTAATGAAGGCTGGGAGCATTGTGCATATCCTGGCTGTGAACTAAAACAGAGGGTCTGATTCTGCAGTTTGGGTTTTAGGGAGAGTGTGAGGAATAAATAACATGAGCAGACAGATGTTTAAGTGGAACTGAAAGTAATGGAAAAAAGGAAATGTCACATATTAGTCTGAATTTCAGGTTTTTTATATAAGGCACTTTACCAGCAAAATAAATGTGTAAGATTCAACATCAGACCACATCACTGTAAATCAGGGGTCTCAGACTCGCGGCCCGCGGGCCAATTGTGGCCCACAGGACAATATTTTGCGGCCCCCCCTTTGGTATGAGATTATAATATTAGTGTGGCCCGCGAGGGGAGTGGACCTCTGTCAGGGCCACTTAGCCAGCTCCTGCTTGCTGTCCCTCTTCAGGGCTGACGGTCGGGGCTAGGCTAAGATACACCGGCTTCAAGCAGTCCAAACCTGCAACTATAGCACGGTGTGTAACGAACAGATAGTCAGATAGTAGCCATCCCGGTACGTTCTACCATCTACAAATGCCTTGATCGAATAGCGACTACTACCGGACTACGTCATGCTGTTGGTGCTATTGGGCTTGTTCGAGAAGAACTGCGCCGGAAAAGGAGACGAGAGCAGAAGGACGCAGCAGGAGGAGTGTCTGAAACCTTTCTAACCTTTCTAGCAATATTCAAGCCTCCGTTTGTAGCGAATTCTTACATCTGTCAGATCGGATGCAGATTAAATAAAATAGTACTTCATAAAAACTCTTGTTTGTTGGTAAAATCCTGCACAAGATGGTGTGTTTATGTTTTAATGTTTATATTATTCATGTATTTCACATGAAACGAGGCGAAATTTGGATTAAAAAAAAAACTGTCATCAGGTCAGTTTGCTGATTAAACTATAAATACAAACATTAAACATCCAATAGAAATATATGAGGGACGTTTGATCATTGATCTGTCTCATATTTAGATACTAATAATGATACTTAAGCACTTTTTTTCATGTTTTTTTTGTGGAATCCCCTATGCGGCCCAGCCTTACCCATACTCTGTCTACAGCCGCCCTCATGTAAATTGAGTTTAAGACCCCTGCTGTAAAGCAACTTCCCAAAATGAATGGTTCTGCTTAATTTAATGTTCAACTGAAACAGCTTCATGTAGAGGGACTGCTAGGTACTTCTCAGTGTGGAGACTGGAATATCAGTCATCACTAAGGGCAGTGTCTGTGTTCCATGGAAATTAAGACAGAGAAAAAAGGGATGAATATTGGCAGTGTCAGTTAGCTGGCATGACCAGGCATGAAAGAGTGAGCTCAGAACGGATTATTGCCTGGGATGCATCCTCAAAGTCAGGGTCGCAGGTCACACAACAGTTACTGGACAGGCAGAGGACAAAGGACAAAGTGATGTTTTATACATCTGTTGTCTTGGTGTGGATGCAGTGCAGTGTACAATTGTAGAAGCATTCATAATTGTGTGTGTGTGTGTGTGTGTGTATACTGGACAGATCAAACAGACTCATTCCAGATTACATTTTTGTAGAGAACGTAATAGCGAGCCAATTGCGATTACGTGTCAGAGAAAAACAGGAGAAAGCCATTTCATACAGTCTCTCCACAAACACATTAAAATGTGTTAAAATGTGCATTAAAAAGTCACCAAAACACCATCTTTTTCTTATCCTAGCATCAGTACTTTTCTTGCCCAATCCCAACTTCAGTGGCGACTTTGGTGTCAAACTGCCATCCTTCTTGGCAAATTGCTTTGCATTATCAAATGTAGCATATCACCTAATTCAATCACAAAAAATGTGTCTGTACAACATGATAATTATGTTCTATAAAAATGTATTGACAATGGAAAGTAAACTTCTGAAATTATCTTTTTGTTCCAAGAGTCCAGTTCCAAGAGTGTGTTTCCATCATGTCTGTGAAGATTTTCAGTCGTCCAGGTGAAGTTGTTGTTTTCTCAAAAGAAAGAGGGCCAGTTGACATGACTCAACTTTCAGATATCTTCTCTTTATGAGCGGCACCTCCTCTTCATCAGCCACATTATGTCTTTGACAAGTCAAGCAGAGTCTGATTACCTGTGCTAAAGGGTGTGTTGGTGTTGTGTGTTTGGCTGCCATGTTGACCACTCTGCCCTGCCCTATTACATAAATCTCTAAAACCCTCCTGGGCTTTTTGACTTTCTCTGGGTTTCTGCTATACCAAACCATTAAATATAGTGAGAAAAGACACTTTCAACTAAGTCTTACTTTTTGTTTTAGAGCAACTTTATTTGAAAAAAAAGCACAGCTCCATGTTGTTGTCTGTTTCTTTATGTCTTAGCTTGCTTACTAACTGAAAGCACAGTGGCATAACTATCTATATTTACTAAATAATTTACATGATGGAGTGGTTTTGATCCATTAAAATGTGTTACATTAACAACATGAACCCAGTAACAAAAATCTGCAATGACATACGCGCATACATGGCTGAAGAAGTAGTATGTGTCAAATACTGTACACTGGCCTTTAGACTAAACTGCAGACAGTTTAATATGTTTCTGGAATGGCCAGGATTCTGGATGGGGGGAAATCAGAATGTCTAGTTTAATAGGTATATCCAAATACATCTGATTCAAACTCATTCAAAGACTCTGTTTGGATGTGCAGATGTTCACATGATGTCTACAACATGTATCTGAGTGAATCAATCAGGGCAATCATATGTATTCCACTCATCCTTTAGCCTCTGACTAAGCCAATACATCAGACAAAACTGTTACTTCCCTTCCGTCTTATAGCCGTGACCATTCTCTGTGTGATGCTCTTCCAGGAGTCTGATGGCTCGATGTTACGTTCTAATCATGTCATGCAAATCTAACCTCCGTCTTTTTTGCTTTTTAATGAGCGCTGCATGACATTGCGGAATATTTAACCACAGCCTTCTATAACAAAATCCAATTCGCCTGTCATCAGCTATCTGGACATCAGATTTGTCTCTGTAATCAACATTCAAGGGCCTAATGGACATTCCTTGGTTTCTGCAAGACTATCAAATGAGAGAAGGGAAAGGTTTTCATCTCCCCAATTACTCTGTATCTCCTGGTAATGTAGTCAACCCTTGCAGGCACGATAGCAGGACTAATAAAAAACAAATGCTTGGGAATCAAGTATTGTCTGCTGGTGTCTATGCTTGAAGCCCTTTGAAAGATGCTGTATGAGGGGGAGGGTGAGAGAGGCAGCTGGAGAGCAGGAAAGAGAGTGAGAGATTAGACAAAAAACATCCCTCAGAATGTCAGATGAGAGAGTTGATAAAAACATTTTGGAACAGAATTCCACACCACCATGAAATAGGATTTTCTGCCCCGAATCAATAAAACTCTGGAGCTCTGATCACAATTTTCCCTCCTTCTTTTGTTCTTTCTTTCCTTTAATCTAATTTGAAGGATTTGATGGGAGTAAGGAAACAATTTAAGGTTGCTGGTTAAAGGCTCATAGATGGAGCTGTACTTCTACATTTATGAAAAGTGCTTTCTTAGCTGGCGTGTCTGCTGAGGAAACAGTTTTTGGATGGGAGGCAGTGAGGTGGGCCCCTCCTGGCACTGCTGTCAGGCCAAACCATTCTTTCTTTACACCCCGTTGACTGACTCACCTCACCCCAGAGCCAGAACCACAGAGACCATTAGAAGCAAGAGTGAAAAGAGAATATGAACATAACATGAAAGATGGCGAGGAGACTGAAATAGAAGAAATGTACGGGAAAACAGACTGGCATCGAGTCAGAGTGAAGTTTAAATGCTGCTGCCCTTTTCGTATCTTCAAGTCTCACTTTCTTTTCTTGGAAATCACATCCAAAATCAGGCCAGAGCTGAGCCAAGCGTGCCCTCTCCTTCTGTCCTTAGCTGCTGCCACGTGACCTTCTCCAGATTCTACTACTCAGGGAGGGTAAAATGAACTGCCATTAGAAAATGATGGAGTCTGCTGCAACAACTGGGACAGAACACAGAATAAGACGACAAAAGAAGGTTGAGAATGGCAGGAAAAACTTGATTCTAAGATTATTGCACATGTGTTCTGTGATGCTGATGATCCGTGCATTTCTTCTACCAAAAAGGTGCAGGGGTGTTCTTCTGCCAAGGTCTTCTGGAGTTTGGACTACCCATTTTAAATAAACACTTCAGTAACGTGTTGGCCATACTATCTGCTTTGGGGGGGCTCACTTTGAGAGCTCTACGACAGCACAGCCCTTCGAAGTGAAAACGAACATTCATCTGAAGCAGGAGGCAGTCAGGTGGGTGTGGTACTAAAACCTACAGTGTCTAGGTACAAGGAGTAATATAAAGAACTAGTTCCCAGGTCATTTAATGTTTCTTAGATGAAAAAACTCCCAAACTCAGTATAGCTGCAACAACTGTTTAGACAGTGAGGGGTAGTGTGACTATCATTCACAGCATTCCCTAAATAACTCATGAGAAAGAAATAATGTAGCACAATGCCAGCTGGCATTAGGTGGGATGCACCAATGTATTTTGTCATTGGAAACATAACTAGGTGACTGTGATTTGCTTTGGGAGTAATTTAGGTGAAGGAGACTCTGATGAACATCTGCAGCTAATGGCAGTAACTCTGTGGCATGTGCTCTGCTTGTTTCTTCATTTACTTAAGCTTGTCAAGGCAATGTCAGGGCTCCTGAAACAGAATTAAACTAATGGTTTAATTCTGGTTGTTTTCAGCAGAATTAAACTAATGGTTTAATTCTGCTGAAAACAATGGTTTAATAATGGTCAAAACAACCATAAAAAAGAGGGGGCGAACTGAGGTGGAACTAATAGAAAAACAAATGTGAAACTAACCAGGAAGAACGGGTAAGGGAAAGATAAAATACTGGAGGCTGGGTGAGCTAGAAAATAAAAGACAACCAAAACGGAATCACTTGCACAGGTGATGGTGAGGGGAAGAGTCCGAGAAGATCTTGTGGCATGAAATGAGTGAAGGCAAGCTGGGGAAAAGGATGAGAAGACGATCTCTGGGGAACATGGAGTGAAGACAATAACAATGATCCAACAGCGGAGGTGAGAAGTGAAGGGTGCTATATAGGCAGCCTGGTAGCTCAATGGGTTAAGCGTCAGACTGGGATGCAGAAGGTTGCAGGTTCGAACCCCCGTCTTACTCCTAATCCATCTCCTACCAGGTGTGTCCCTGAGCCAGATACCTGGCGCTAGCTCCTTGTAAGTCGCTTTGGATAAAAGCTTCTGCTTTTAAAGTAAAGTAGTTCCCTATAAATATATATGGAGTGAGTATATAAGATATAAGATATATATATATATAAGATATACTCACAGATATATAAGATACAGCTGATACAGAAATAAGTGTGGTCAACCAGAAGGATGGGCCATGAAGTGCGACATGACAAACAGTGAAATATGTACATAGTGTGAATGTGTGACATGTTCTGTAGTCATGATAAAAATTCAGGATGTAGATTGGCAAGACACCAAAAAAACAGATTTCTCCTATTTTGTGTCCCTCACTTGTAAGTTCTTTTGTAAAATGTAAATGTGAGGAATATATCAAGGAATCTTCCATAATTCAAAGTCAGGTTGTAAAATTAAAAGACAAAAACAAATGACGGTCAGTGTGATGAAAGATGAAAGTAATGAGAGATAGTGGGGTCTGCGGCGGGGATAAGTCACCGGTAACTGTGGCAACAATGGCTGAGCTCCAGGTGAAGCTAATTACTCCCATCTGTCTTCTTTAGTGCTGTAGCTAAAGCGCGTTAGCGAAGACCTTGCAGCAAATCGCACAAAAGTACAGGTAGATAAATAAATAAATGCTTGATTTAGAGGATAAATCTTTTTTTTTCTGGGCAGCAGCGTGGCTACATTTAAACCACAGCTTCGGCCCGGCTTAACAGCTCTGTGTTTGTCATCCCATCAGGAGGAGGGAGCATTATTAGGAGAAAGGACCTGTGGCTGAGTGCTATGTGAGGGGTCCCATAGGTGGAAGGCAATGGGGTTTGTATGTACTGTTCACTAATCTACTTACAGTTAGTCAGTGCCTTTTAGAAGGCAGGACATGTGCATTATGCTTTCAGATGTGGAGGCCTGTATTAAAGTTAAAAAGTGCAATATTTGCATGTTAGCACAGCACCATTAACAGCATGATTAACAGAGCAGGCTGCAAACTGACATTTAGTCAGTTTGTCTGGATGAAAATCTACTGAACACCTCTGCTAACAGAAAAATTGATGGATTCGATGTTTTGAGTATTGCAGCTGATGCAGGCAGCCTCTGTGCAGAACAGTGGTGTGATGTGTCCTGAAATCTGTAACAGCAGAAATGGCCATTAGACTCCTTCCAGGAATATCCTTTTAATTTTGTGTTACCTTTGATTGTAGGAATTATGGGTGTTAGTTCTAGCAAGGTCATTAAAGGTTTTTTATTATGAACTCAGTTGACATGTGCGTTAAACTGTTAGACTGTGTCCATTGTTCTTAACAGAGGCTATGAGGAGCTCACTCGTTATTTGTGGATTAGGATGTTCTGTCTACCAGCGTACTATTACTTCCTTGTAGCTCCAGAAGTTTGTGACAAGGTTTGATTCTAATAAAACTTAAAAAAGTAAATGTTAAAACTGACACCATTTCAGACTATTTAAAGATGGGCGAACTAGCAAGGCTGTGAAATGTCTCCTGATTCCAAGTGGTGCTGGTAGACTGATGGGATTGTCATATTTGTGCATATACCAATGAATAGAATTCAGTGAAAATCTGGAAGCTGATTGCACTTTATTATGAGGAGGACAAGAATGTCTGAATCAATCCATCCATTGCATTTTGAGACATTTCATTCGAAATCTTAAATATCACTCATGGTGGCACTGTGGAAAAAGTCAAAGGATGCCAGTCAATAGCAAACGTCTTTTGGGAACCTTGAATATCGTGCAGTTTTGTGGCAATCCAACCACTGTATCATAAATGCATACTGGTCTGTATATATTTGGACAGGATCCAGTTCCTCTCAGCACAGATGAGGTGGTGCACTTGGGTAATGTTGAGTTTCCGACACTCTTCCCATTTGTCTGGCACAAGTTGATCTTGTTACTAGTCAGACTTAAATGGATAAAATTTTTCGTTTTGTGTTCAAACAAACAAGATTGTTAAAATGACCCTATGTTTCATCACCTGTATGGATGTTTAATGCACTACATGAAAAACAAGTGGGTTTTTTTTGCTTTTTGCAATTACCCCACTTCGACAAAGCAATATTTCATATTTCACTAAGTTTTCAGTGTGTAAATAAAAAACTGTAAACAAACAGGACACTGATCTAGTGACTTTAAGGTTTTACAAAGCATATGAGAATTCCCAGTCCACATTTATTTTACTTACTGTATGTGAAAGTGACACTTTGAAATACAAGTTGTTTAACTTGGAAACAGCAATCTGATGATCCACAAACACCTGCTGCATTTTAGCCCTGCAGCCAAAACACAAAACTCCATCTCATCAGGTGTTACGCATTAAATTGATGGGTGTTCTCCACCAGCACATTAACTCTCATTACTGCTCCACTGAAGTGCCTGGCGTTTACAATGACAAATTCCTCTCAGTCGAGGCCCACCGATACATTAAGTGAAGACACCAGAGCCCCACACGTACATCAGCAGCCCTAGAGTAAGCTGCATATATTGCAGAAGTTTGATACAATATATTTCTTTTTAGAGAAAGGAAGAAGTATATTTCTCTAACTAGGGAATATGATTAAAAAACTGATGTATACTTTTTCTTATGTGTGCAGTGTTTTTTTTAAGGTTGTCCAATCTATCAAATGCTTAACAGCCTAATCTTATGAACCGCTCAAATCCAGTCAAGTCTTCTCTAAACTAACACATCACACAGTGAGAACATGTAGACCCACACAAAAAGATGTCCCTGGCTGAACTCATGGAACATGAGATACTGCTCACAGTGAGGTAAAGACGTACAAATATGCTGTTTTGCAGTACTGGTGTCATGTCCCACCCTGCATTTTGGCAGAAGAGATACTGTGATTTCACCAGTTAAAACCTATTTGTCTTATTAACTTTGCACAGTCGAGACCACACTCCATTGTCTCACTAGTCTCACATGAAGAAGAAAAAGACAAGACTCACATTAAAATAATAATTGGAGAAAAACATATACATTTAAATAAACAACCTAAGTGCTGTGTATAATCTGCTTTCATTTGTATTTTTCAAATGTTCTCTCACTAGTTGTGTACTGTATTTACTGTCCCTTTACTTTGTCTGGCAGACGCTTTTATCCAAAGCGACTTACAGGGAGCTAGCGCTGGGTGTCTGGCTCAGGGACACACCTGGTAGGGGATGGAGTCAGACGGGGTTCAAACCTGCGACCTTCTACATCCCAGTCTGACATTAAACTTACCAGGCCGCTGACGGGCAAAAACAATTAGAAAAGCCACTTACAAGAAGAAGACAAAAGCAATTATCATTCAGTTTCTGTAAATTCTAGTAACAACAAACTAAGAGCCCTGATAAGATCCAACTCATTAAGATAAAGAACATGCTAGGAATTGTCAGGTGCTAGAAACTTTTTATGGCGAGAGGTTCTGGTCCTGATGGACCGTAGCCTCCTGCCAGAGGGAAGTGGCTCAAACAGTCCATGTCCAGGGTGAGAGGTGTCGGCTGCTATTCGGCCTGCTTGCCCCCGGCTCCTGGAGGCGTACAGGTCCTGAAGAGATGGAAGGCTGCAGCCGATTACCTTCTCAGCCGAGCCGCTGGAGTCTCTGTCTGTCCCTAGCAGTGGCCTCAGCAAACCACACTGTGATAGAGGAGGTGAGGATGGACTCGATTAGAGCAGTGTAGAACTGCACTGGCAGCTTCACTGCACTAAATGAACAGGCGCCATCTTAATTTAAAGATCTCTTGGACCTTATTATTGCACCAGAGCACTTACCTTTAGAGTGCTGGTCTACTAGTGGTTCCTAGAGTTTCTAAATGTAGAATGGGAGGCAGAGCCTTTAGCTATGCTTAACAGCCTAATCTTATGAATGATCACACAATCTTTGAGCAGTATTATTAGTAATGTTAGGCTGTTAAAGTCAAGTATAAAGGAAAAGAACCTGTGCTCTTTTATCAAGTTTAAAGTCTGTAAATGTCCTATATGGATGGGAACATCTGCTGTAGATGATGTGTCTATAAAGACAATGGGTGTATTATATGTATATGTACAGTATAGAGAACTATAAATCAGATTGAAGCTAAGCACTCACTCCCCAAATTCCAGCCTTTAAAATTTCCTAGATAATCCTTGATGAGTGTTTGAACACAGAGTGTGCACACTAGCCACCTTTTCCCCTTGTGCCTCTCTGGGCACCTACACTCTTCTGGACTTTGGAAATGATATTAGACCAAAATAAACCAATTGTGATACAGGGAGCAACTGTCTTACTAATGATTCTGATAGTGAGGTAAACAGCAACAGAAATGTGGTGTTCATTTGCTTGTACTGTATATCATGTCACCTCAGGCCTACATCATGGCTGCCCCCACCACAGAACCGCCCTTGTTGCATAATGCACTTTCCCCATTGAAATGAATGAGCAAGGCTGGGTTTTTCCATGCAGGACAAATGTTCCAGCCCTAATGTGTATATGTGCAGGGGTGCACAGAGTGTAATTGAGTTAAAGTGTCCCTAGGCCAAAGCTGAGTTAAGAGCAGATCAGAGTCTGAGAGCTATGTGTGAGTTAACGAATCCCTCTCCACCTTCCTAAGTGTGGGTCTGAACCGCTCCCCTGTGTGCGAGTGTAATGGTTTAGAAAGTTGATGGGTTCAATTTAAAGACATGCTCTTTTTTTTGTTCACAAGTGCAGTTGGTAAAGTATACTTGATTAAAGTGTGAGGTTGTGAGTGAATACACAGGATATAAGTTGTCTGTCTCTTTAGCATCAGATGTGGACAGTCACTGTATGAACTACAGTGGGTGGATGTGCTGACAATGTTTCTATCACACAGTTCAGTGTACTGTAGTGTCCTTGATACTATGCGCCCTGCACATGCCCCCCCTCATCAGGAAATGCCCATGTACCAATGTTCCACATGTACAAAATAGAGTCTTGTCAAGGTCGGGGCCAGATTCTCCAGACACTATCTTGGGGTTAATGTGAGAAAATGACTTGTGTCTCAAATCAAATCCAGTCAAGTCTTCTCTAAACTAACACATCACACAGTGAGAACATGTAGACCCACACAAAAAGATGTCCCTGGCTGAACTCATGGAACATGAGATACTGCTCACAGTGAGGTAAAGACGTACAAATACGTTGTTTTGCAGTACTGGTGTCATGTCCCACCCTGCATTTTGGCAGAAGAGATACTGTGATTTCACCAGTTAAAAACCTATTTGTCTTATTAACTTTGCACAGTCGAGACCACACTCCCACTTTTGGTTGACCTTCTTTGTCCATGCTGTGTGAAGACAGTGGACACATTGCCTGATATTCACTAATGTGATTGTAAAAATGTCAAACAGCAAATTGATAGAGCCTGTGAAGAGCTGTGTGGGTTTGTTTAAATTGGGTGTGTTAGTGGCATGTGTCACTGAAAGAGCACTTCTGGGCAGCTGCCTCAGGGCGGTCGTCCCCTCCAGATGTTTCCCATAGTGCTGCAGTAGAAAGAGGACAAACCCACTATAGGCCATAAAGCCAGGCTGTAAATTTGCTGCATGGCACACAGACTCTATTTGCACCTGAATAGGTCCAGTCTCATTTGAGTGGAGGGTCCCAATTGTACTAGGCCCACTGTATCACAAATCCACAAACACACACACACACACACACACACACACAATGCAGCACAGGCTGTGTAGGAGAAAGGAAACCTCAGTGCAACCTCCCCTGTCCTTATGACAAGGGTGTGAGAGAAAAAGTGTTTTTGAATGTTCAACAATGATGTGTCCTGATGAGCGAATGAGGGTGTGAGTGAAAATGATTGGTCAGCTGCTCCTCAAACAGGTGCTTGATGTATAAAATGAGTCTGTAGCAGAAGAAACACAGCTCTGCAGGTAGTTTTAAGTCAGGATACAGAAGAGAACATCTCTAGCATCTGTTGTTTTCTTCTCAGGCTGGGTCATCACTGTGGCCTCACAGCAAGAACGACTGTGGGTGTGAACCTGTTGGTTGGCAAGATTCTTTCTGGGTGGACGCACTTCTTTTTTAAGCAACATGGGCGCTGTAAGCTGGCACAAGTTTATATTGTAATATGACGGAAGCTAACAACTATTTTGATCATTTTGATAATCGTTTGATTATTAAAACGATAAACTGCCCATACACTCAATGGTTATTATTTAGCCATGATCTTTTATATTTAGCTTGAGGTTGTTTAAACACTAACATGTTAGAGAACTCATTTCCAGACATAATCTTTGAAATCCTACCTATCCTACAAAAATAGCTTTATCTGAACAGGGCGTGTGTTGTGGTGTGATGTGGTTGAAGGATTTCTGTATGTGAACTTAAATTCTTTACATTTTTTAAATTGTCAAACAACACTGAACTGGGAGAAAACGCTGATTTGACAGTGATCTGTTTGCTTTTAATCACTCTCTCTAGCTTCCCTTTCACTCCCTTCCCCTGCCCCGTACCATCCCTCTCCACCTCTTTGTTTTCACCTCTCACACGACCGCTCTCGTATGTGCATGTACATATGTTTACTGGGCTGGACATGTATACGTTGAACGCCACATTAACTCCATTTTGTCACTCACCGCCACAGCAGTGTTAATGCTGTGACCTTTCAGCACGCACCCCCCCACGTATCATTACTGTGACTCTGTGAGAGTCAGACACAGCCCATTAGAAAGTCATCTAACAGGCCTCGTTGACCAAATCACTCCCGTGTGGTGTAGAAAGCTGATTCACACGCAGACACACAAAAGTCATAGCTTGATCTCGCTTTGTATCAGTTGAAATAAAATCAGACGGACGTTGTATGAACAAGGCGCGACAATGAAGCAGGACAATTTAAAAAAAGCGGGTATTTTTTTCTGCATCACATGGGGCTGATGGTTCCCACATTAGTGGTAACTCAGTGTGTGATGTGTGAATTCTAGTATTTTTGAGTAGCTTAGTTAGAATCAGAGCCTTCAGCATGTCAGTCAGGTAGTAGTCAGTAAAACCATTAATGTGTTGTTGCATAAATACTGATTTAAGTGAGATTTACATCATCTGCTGCAGTCTACGCACTATATTTATCATCTACGTCATGATTCAAGTTTAGTGGGATCTCACTGTCAGGTTTCATGGAATCTGCTTCCACTCACAGCTCTCTTCTCAGTCCGCATATGTTTTAGTTTTATTCATCTTTTTTGTAACTTTTAAAGGGAAACAAAGGGAGAAAATTCAGCACAGGGGTCATGTCAGATAGCAATGTGCTTATTATCTACAGACCTCATGAAAAAGTACCCCTCTTCTCTCAATTACAAGCTTTGCTCATGTCTCACTGTACTTTGGTGCCATGTTCTATCAGTTTCTTTACTTCCATGTGAGAGGAATGCCTTTTTTAGACAATCCCCAGTTGCACATTTGTTGGGGAGATCAGTCAGATACTTTACGAATTTAGTTTTATTAGAATCCTTTCTAAAGATTGGAAACCAAAGCTGAACTCAACTTCCCCTGTAGATTACAGTGGTAGCCCAATAATGAAGGGCGCTGGTGTGCTGCCCCACTAGTCTCACATGAAGAAGAAAAAGACAAGACTCACATAAAATAATTTTAGAAAAACATATACATTTAAATAAACAACCTAAGTGCTGTGTATAATCTGCTTTCAAGTGTATTTTTCAAATGTTCTCTCACTAGTTGTGTACTGTATTTACTGTCCCTTTACTTTGCCTGGCAGACGCTTTTATCCAGAGCGACTTACAGGGAGCTAGCGCTGGGTGTCTGGCTCAGGGACACACCTGGTACGGGATGGAGTCAGACGGGGTTCAAACCTGCGACCTTCTACATCCCAGTCTGACATTAAACTTACCAGGCCGTTGACGGGCAAAAAAATTAGAAAAGCCACTTACAAGAAGAAGACAAAAGCAATTATCATTCAGTTTCTGTAAATTCTAGTAACAACAAACT
>JAUMHF010000013.1:14895150-14946529 GCA_032359275.1 Microctenopoma steveboyesi
GAGATGGAAGGCTGCAGCCGATTACCTTCTCAGCCGAGCCGCTGGAGTCTCTGTCTGTCCCTAGCAGTGGCCTCAGCGAACCACACTGTGATAGAGGAGGTGAGGATGGACTCGATTATAGCAGTGTAGAACTGCACTGGCAGCTTCGCTGCACTAAATGAACAGGCTCCATCCTAATTTAAAGATCTCTTGGACCTTATTATTGCACCAGAGCACTTAACTTTCAGAGTGCTGGTCTACTAGTGGTTCCTAGAGTTTCTAAATGTAGAATGGGAGGCAGAGCCTTTAGCTATCAAGCTCCTCTCCTGTGGAACCACTCCACAAACACATGGCTCAACACAGAAAAGCCACCGCATCAGGACAGGACTCAGCAGTTCACCTACACCTCAAACACAAAGGCCACTCGTTTGAGGACAAAGTCAGAATCCTAGACCGGGAAGCTGGAGTGGTGGACTCTAGTGGCATAATCTATCACCCACTTACAATGCCGTTATCTCAACGATACCCAGGAAGTTCCTCAGTAGTTCACACTCTGGCTCAGGTGGTCACATTGACATACGTGAAAGCCAGAGGGGAGGACAACCCACAGGTGACCACCACTCACCAACCTGAGGGTTCCACAGGGTTTATAAACCTGCTACCTACTACCGCTGTGTGCGCTGTAAGCAGGAACTGAGACAGAGAGGAAGAAGCACATCACCAAGTGTAGCAGCATGATTCACTGATGTGGTTTTAAAAAGTTTCTGGATGGAACAGCTGATTCAGACTCTGGATTATTTTCAATGGGGTTTGTTAACAATAACACACACATAGAAAATCAGCAGCATGTTGGGATGTTTAATAACACAGTTTGTTCTCAGTTTTGCTTTGCTTCATGTTCCCTGTTACCATTTCTCCTGATAGCTTTCAAATAGAAGCTAAAAATAAGTCATATTACAGGGCAACATATTTCAGAATACATACTCTAAACACACTGTGATGGTTTCCTTGCCTATGGATAAATATTTAAGTAATCTCAGTAGTAGATTTGTTTAGTGAATCTATTGTTGGACATATTAATAAACCTACTGCGAAATCACAGTCAGTGTTTTGTCTGACTTCACATGGCTCCTATCCCACATCACCACATATTGACAGTGTTGGGAGTTTACTGTTAATGTTCCTCAGCTTGGAGACATTTAGGAACCTTTTGAAATATTAATTGAGGATGGAAACAGTACATTATTTTGTTTGTTCATGTCATGTTTATTACATGTTCCAACATATTTTGTATAGCAGATAATTATTATGACTACATGCACATTGTTTTTAACACATATATCTTATCTTTTTTATATTTCATCTTATTATTCCATCTGTTTCATTTAATTTACTTTCTTTTGAATACGTTTTTATACTGTGTTGTTCTATTCTTGTACTGTCTGGAGCTGTGGTAATACACCAATTTCCCCAATGTGGGATTCATAAAGTCTTTTATTATCTTATCTTATTTCCCATTTTTAGAATCTCAAACACACATCTCTGTTTCTTTTCAGCTTCTTAAAGTTAGAAGCTTGTCCCACTATATAAACTCTATTTAAGACCGTTTAAGACCAATGGATTCTCACATGATAGACACTTAATCCGCTCTAACCATGTCAAAGGAAATTCAAATCCTAATGATAATAAAAGGGAATGTGTTGAATGCGTGTTTCCTGTTTTTTTCCTTGTTTAGTTGATTTTACAAACATGATTTGCAGTGAACTGAAAAAGAAAAAGTGTAATAGTTGAGAGAGGGAAAGCATTTGACCCCTTTTTAGAAGAAGTGATTTCTCTTAACTGCTAACATCTGGACAGGCTGGACACAAACATAACGGGCGAGGCATTTTAGGCCTTGAAGGACCTTTGAGTTACGATCTTGTGTCCAGAACTGGATAATCCTGGCTTTATTATGGACAACGCACACATGCACAAACATGCAGAGAATAAGAGTAACTGGCTCGGAGTGGATTTACAGAGGCACACATTGCTCCCTTTGTGGAGGAAATGCCGACTTAAGACATACATGAATGATAATTAATGTTTGCAATTAAAGTTACACCGTATGTTGCTGCTGGCAACCAGCAGAGCCAGCGTCACGCTCTCTGAAGCCCTCTCACTATCACATGTTTCTAATGTTGCCAGGGGAAGTGTTAGATGGATAAACATGATGATAGTCCTAAACAAGCTTCTTTTTTTATAATGGTGGCCTGTGCACTCTTCCGAAGAGTAGCCGTTGATCAAAGAGTAATCAGCCTGGAACATTCTTTGTTCCTAATTAAAAATCAGACAGGCGTTCTTAGTCAGGAAACACACACAAAACACCCCCACATTGCTGTTTATCTCTCATGTATCACTGAAGTCCACTTTGGCACCTTTGGCCTTTAATGGGAACTCGCGTTACCATGGTGGGGGTTGCCCTAAAGCGCACACACACACACACACACACACGCACACACACACACACACACACAACATGTTTTTCCATTTCAAGTCTTTAAACGTACACACATGTTGCTCATTTATCAGTGATGGCAAAAACAGACAGGCTCAGTTAAGCACCCCTCAAGTGTTCTGTAGCAATATCACCACAAAACATAAATCAGGTGCTCCCGGTCCTACAATGTGAAGCTAGGAGCTGCTAATTTGAATCACTCAGCACTTTGAAAAGAGCAGTGCCAGTTGGGGGAAAGTGCTTTTTGCAGAGGCAGCAATATCCCTTCATAATTTAAAATCAACAGACTCGAGGCTCTGTAGGCTCACGTAGTAAAACAAATGCTTTAGCCCCGGTTTGTGGCTATCAAAACAGCCATTAGCATTTCCGTGCCTGGTAATCGCTGGTGTTGAGAAAACAGAGAGGAAGTCCACGGCTTCCCACACATTGCTAAAAAGTGGGCCTAAGCGCACCCGCCACTCATCTAGCAGTGAACACACTGATGCAGACACAACATGCAACACACATTCACCCAGCCATACAGATCCGCACACATGGATGCATTTACTCGTCACACGCGCTGCGTCACCGGATTCTTTGACCTCAGGCTGATAGGAGACACGGCGGGTTCCCAGGGCCACATCGTGTTGGGCTGGAGACCAGTAAGAAAACAATTAGATCATCAGCATTAGCTCCGTGGAGCAGGAAGGCAAGGGAAAAAACAAGTAACAATTTGAAGGGGAAATAGGATTACAGCCAGGACAATAGGAATGAGTCTTCTGTAGATTCCATATAGGGACAAATGTCTCCAATCTTTGAATGGTTAACAGGGTCTGATGTGAAACTGAACCTGAGTGACGCCGATGCAGGAACACGCAGACGGCTTCAGGGGTCACTGTGGGAGCTGATGTGTGGAGCTGATGATTCGAATTTGGTCACTTTGCAGCAAACGTTACCATCAAACTGTATAAAATATACATGAAATGTTCTTAAGAAAACTGTGCAGCTCACAATGATCTGTTTCTTTCTGAGGATAAATCCCATTTTCATTTTGATTTATTGAAGTCTGAACTCCTAATCCTGCATTAGACTGCATATTGTTGAACCCATAAGAACTGCACAGATTCAGATACAGAGTTTGTCATTATGTTTCTAGATTGTGAGCAGAACAAATACTGTACCTGTCATGTAGTACAGTAAGTGAGTGTGCCCCTGTAGCAGTGTGTTTAAGCTGTGTATGCGTTTGTATTTGTGCATGTACCTTCGAGATACTGCACACTGTGTGTGTGTGTGTGTGTGTGCAGTGTGTGGATGGTGGAGCCATCTGTCCTCACCACAGTGGAACTGATGAAGCTGTCAGACCAGCTCCGTGTGAATTCCTCCCCATGATCATCACCTCTATGTCACTAATTACAACCTGCGTGTGTGTGTGTGTGTGTGAGTAAGGCGTTTTCAGGGTTTTGTTAGCAGCAATAGTTTCACAGAGACTAAAAAATACATTGTTGTTTATACTTGTGTGTGTAAGTGTGTGCTGACAGGTGAATATATCAGATGGTTGAACTGCAGGAGGTGGCTGCTCTTGAAAGCTGGTACGATAGCAGGGGAGGCAGTGCTGATGGGAGCACGGTGACATGGCCGTCCTTACTAGCAACAGATATACCGTGGCAGCATTCTGGATGCATACACACCCAATTCCTTCCCACCTCACACACACACACACGCACACACACACACACACACACACACACACACACACACACACACACACACACACAGTTACAGTACACAGCTTATATGACATAGGAGGACGTGTGCTTTTGGTTGTAACGTCTGTCAGTATTTTCAGGATGAACTCACAGTCATCAGCTTTGATGTGTGATGGATAAGTCTCAGGTTTTTCTGGTTCTGGATTCAGTTTATACTCGAGTTAGGGGTCGCCACATCGGATCATCTGCCTCCAGCTCACCCTTCTCCTAGCATCCTGCTCTGTCACACCAACTGTCTGTCTGTCCTCCTTCACTACATCTATGAACCACTACTACTTTGTAAATCTTCCCTTTATAAAATTGTACAGACAAGAAAAGTGGCATTGCCTTCATGGTGTTCAAATTCCAATTTTATTTGTCACATACATAGTTACACAGTGTACAACACACAGTGCAATGTGTCCTTCTGCATTTAACCCATCCTCCTTGGGGGAGCAGTGTGCAGCTACAGGCAGTGCCCGGGGGAGCTAGTGTCTTACTCATGGACACACCTGGTATGGGGGATGAGCTGGGTGCCACAGCTTGGATTCGAACCTGCTGGGTGTGTAATAATTTGTCCTACTCCCACACACAGTTTCCATTGAAGCTTCAGCACGAATGAGGGTACACAAAGAGGAACAGTGACACAAGTTTAGTTCTGTGGACACACATTCTCACATCACAGTGCCTGACGCCATGGTAATGATGGAGGCTGAGTGGAAATTAGTACTAGTTCCTTGAACGTCTTTGTTAGATACAGAAACCTCATCGTACTGGTGATGACTTTGCTTATTTACACTAAACCCATAAAAGCTGATCCATATTCCACCGGTACAGCACCCTGCTATGTGACATTTAAACATGTCTTACTCAGATGTAGTTAATGCTTATCGATTACAAAGTGAGCATAAAGCATTATAAGGCTCCTGCAGCAGCGTGCTCTCTGACCGTGAGCTTAATGGAATAAGTTAGAACTACCTACAAGTAAAGCTGTTCTGAATGTGCAGTGTAATCCAACCACCTTAATAAGTTTCCAGTGACCAGCTTGTGTGTTTCTATCTGAGTGTATGGACATGTGAGCGTGTCTGTGTGTGTTTGTGTCTCTCTGTCCTGCTGTGTTCGGGACAGTGGGATCCTGAGTGTGTAACGGTCTCCAAGGTCATCACTCCTCCTCATGACCATACTCCTTTCTTAGCCTCCACCCCCCCATAACCATATCACTTCCTTCTTAGGCAACAAAGGGATTATTTTAAACTACAATGATCTTCCTCTGACACACACACACACACACACACACACACACACATTGGTGTGTGTCGGTCACTTAGCAAAGCTACACTCGCACGTAGTAATAGTTTTAAGATGCACTAATGTAAATGGCTGATTTAGAGCTCCACTTTAATTTTCCTCTCATGTGGCACAGGTAGCTCTTATTCACTGTAGCTCTATAACACTCACTGCAGCTAGATAGAAGCTCGTTTTCCTTCATTGTAAAGTGTAATCTTTCATCCAACCACCCTGCTCCTCTGCTCTCTCCCCGTGTGACCAGAAACGATGCACTGGTTCCTGGACTCTGCAGTAGTTACAGTTCCCAAACATTCAGCTCCCTCTTTGATTCACATGTAGACTTTTGTTTTAAACCAGAGGTAGTGCTCCTTAAGCTTCCAATTCCCCAGGAAGCTGCTTTTGTGTGGTTGTTTATTTCTGGGAGCACACATGCACACAAAGCCTGCACACAGCTCTGCAGACCTGTGGGTGTGTGAACATTGTGCTGTCTGCTGCCTGGGAAAGGGAGGGTCACACACAGTCAGAGCTGTGATCCAGTGATCTGAGCATGGGAATGAGTTTAGCCCGCTACACAATGTGACGTCAGTGATGACAAACAGTCTGGACAACAACTGCACATGCAGTAATGCTGTATTTTGTGTGAAGGCAGTGAGGAGAGCAGCAGTAGCAGGTCGGACCCCAGCGTTCCTGAGGAAGCTTTTGGCGCACACATACAGCTTTTCAAACCATGTTATCCAGTTAATGTTGTTGGTTCAGTTCTGACACTGCTGCTACCCTTTTATACGTCATAAAGTCATCATTAAGCAAACTCCATTTCAATTTAGTCTCACGTCTTTAACTGCCAGTTTTACTCTCAAATACTGTTTGTACACACACACACACACCACACACAATCATAACTAAATTCCAAGGAAAGACAACATGGTGTATGTAAACGAAAACACGGTGATCCTCACAAATACTGTTATTTACTTCTTTACTTGCTGACCTGTGTAAAATACTTTCTGGAGAACAGGCTGTAACCTGTAGCTGAACCTAAACCAAGCTGGCATTGATTTGTTTAGAAGCCTTCTACAGCACACCTGTAGAAAAGATTTTGTTGCAAATCAGGTGTTTAATATTTTACAAGTATTGATTATTGCTATAGGAAATATTCAGAGGTGTTGTTGCTAACTGACTAATCCTGCTGCAGTGCACTAGATGCTGTGTAGATGCAGATTAGCCTCCCCCTCACCATAATGTTAACACAGGGGCCTGTCGTGTGAATCTCTCCTGACTGAAGATACGAGCTGGTTGACGTCTGTCTGACTTCTTGGGGAGCAAGAGAGTGTGCTCTTCTCTGTATGAGGTTCAGAGAACAGGAAACACTGGACTGGGTGTTCCTCCTCAGAGCAGGGATGGACACTGTGTTTGTATTCTTTTTCCCAGAGGCTGCTATATTTATATCTATTGTTTTGGACAGGGAGCTCCGCCGCGCTTCTGTGCGAGTGTGTATGTGTCCACTGTCTGTGTGCACCGCTGTCTCTGGCTGGCCAGCTGGCTCGAGTCCAGTAATGAAAATAACATGTTGACCAAAGGATGACCGCAGAGGCCGAAGATGACAATGGCAACTTGCTTTCTCTATCTTTTGTTTTCAGAGTGAGATTCCCACATAGGTCACTAAATAGAGTCATAAACAAACCACTGGCAGGCAACACAACAATGGCTGGGAAGGTCCATGCAGAGGTTTGCACATGTGCATATGTTTGTATGATTAAAATGGATGTCTGTGTTAATGCTGTGCTGCGTCTGTCCATCAAAAACCTTCCTGCTGTAAAAATATTCTGCAAATATGAGCAGCCTGTGTTGAGGTGGGGGTGCTGTGGTCAGTGTTAGTACCAGGCTCAGCTTAGTGCATAAGTAGGGATGAGGAGAGAGGAGGAAGATGCTCTGGGAACGGACAGGCCGGGGGGCTGGGGGGTCACTGAGGTTGGTGCACAGCCAGAGACTGGGACCTAGTCAAACAGATGGACTATGATAGGAAGAGAAGAAGATGCTAACCTTTGACCCACCACATTGATACAATGTGTAGGAGGCGGGTGATGAAGAGGACAGAGGAGGACTGAACAAAGAATAAGAAGTGATGTGAGGAGAAAGAAACATCATCTGACGTGACAAAGAAACGATCACATCATGCAACCAAAAACATGTCAAGACTGGACTCTGCAGTGGTTCAGTTACGACATAAAGAACTACTAGATCTACTACTACCATACTGCATCATAGCATGACTTATTGATTACAGTACAGTATACTGTGTTGTGTAGATACTCTAGCATCATAGTCTACTGTGTGTTACAACCATTTCTTGAAGGTTCTGTAAAATGATTCTTTTGAAAGTTTCTAGAAGCAAATTTACTAAAGATTTACTGAAAAGTCAAATCTGATGCACCTGATGCTCTGCCCTGCATTTTTTGAGACTATGACCCTGTGGCTGCTTGTTCAAAGCATCCATCCTTCCTACTGTTTCTTTTTATGGCAAATCCACATAAGTCCACTGCCTTGACTATTGTCTGCTCCGCTCTAATCTCCTGTCTGCCATATGATATGTTCAAGCACCTAACATCAACCTGCATCAGGTTGTCATGGTTACACTTTCAAATATTTACAGTACAGACTACACAGTGGCATAATGAGGAGAATGGCTGTAAGAAGCATTCATGTATTTAAGTGAGAGAGCATCTTTAAATAACACCAGTGCTGGGAAAACACTATGTGGTGCTGTGTTCATCAGTAGACTGTGGATAAACTGACATGTTCAGTAAGTCTAAGTGGTTTCCTAGTGTCAGCTGAAAAAACTAAATGGTGATCTCACACTATCATTTCAAACAAATGGATTTAGGATCAGGTGATCAACAGGCTGCCACTCCGTTGTAGGTGCTATAATTAACCACCAGCTGTGACTACGACAGCTGACGGGGGGGAAATGGCGTCAGACTGTAACAAAAACAGACATCCTTTTCTAATCACAGGCCAGAGCTTCACTTTTTGAATGCTCTGTGTGTGTGTGTGTGTGTGTGGGTGTGTGTGAGGCAGAGGGTCACTCTGAAAAATACTCCTGTAGTGGCCGCTCAACTTTACCATTAGATGACGTCACCACTGATGCACCCGGGCTAGGGAATGTGGGAACCTTAAGACACACGAGAGAATCCAATGTCCAGTCATTGAGTCGATGTTTGTACCATTTATTGCTCTTAAATCCAAACAGCCGTTTTATCCAAAACAATGTCTCAATCCTTATTCAAACAATCAAATCAAACGTTTCCTCTTTGTCTTTCTCTCACAGCTATTGTGGCAAAAAAACGTCTGCTCGCCCAGGTGCGTGCCGGTCCTAAGCTGGCCTGTCTGTTTAAAAGCACCTGCGCTGGGGAACGCCCACCAGCCATTATAATGAATACGTAGATTAAACTAAATTAAAGTAGTATAAAAAATATGCAAATTCAAACTGAAATGGCTCCTACAACTTCTTTAAAGATTAATTTAGCTGAAAGTAAAAACAAACGTATGTGTGTGCTGGTTTTGAAGGGACAGTTGTAGATGACACCAGTTGAAGATGGCTGATGGAATAAGTTAAATAACTTCATGTTTACTTTACTACAGTCACCGATAGAGCTGGTCGTGTTGTAGGTTTGGGAGCTATGCAGCTGCCTTTGCCTTAAAAAAAACATTCAGCTTGTCTATTGACTGAACCAAAACACCAACCCGGCAATGAGCTCCTTGTTTGACCCATCTCCTCCCCCCTCCTCCTACTGTGCACACAGGTCTGCTCCTGAGTCACTCCTCAGTGACTAAAATGTAGTTTTAATGTGCTTCTGTCTTCACCTCATCTAGAATCATGAAAGTCAACACAACTCTGTTCTTAAGTCATTATTTCAACACTCTAGGTGCAACCTAATGACTCAAACACTGTCTGCAAGTCCCAGAGGAAGCGTGCTTTCAAACAGTCTTAGATTTAAACTGAACTCTAACATTATGATGGCATTTTCTTTCAGGCAACATATTTACCAAAGACAAAACATCATGCCTGTAACAGGCATGAAACAGTTATATATCATCATTTATATCACAGTGTTAAAAGGACAGTATTTTGGACTTTACAGAACATGAAACATAATGATGCACTAATGGACAACATTGTATGATGTTTCAAATATTCCAAGAGAGAAACTAAGACCTTCCAAATGCTCATTAGGGTTAGTCGCTGATCCATTCATTTAAGAACTGCATGGTGCAGGTGGTCACATATATGTCATTAGGATAAAGAACATGTCTCTACTTTAACCCACAGCAGATGCTATGATATGACATGTCCTCATATGTTGGTGGCCATGAGAAAACATGACCACCCACCCTGATGAAAAGCACACTGTGTTATCTCAGGACTGTCCCGTGTTGTGACAGTGGTCACTGTTTGCCTCCTGCGAGGGAGGGGACATCTCCTGAGTTGTGGGGGTGGATGTGTTCACGTGGAGGTCAGCTCGGGGTTGTTGTGATTGGGGAGCCCTTGTTTGTGTTTATCTGGGATAATACTGGGCTGCTTAGTTGTTTGTGAGAAGGTTACTGTCAGGTCAGAACAACTGCAGATGAAGCTGCATGAAGCAGAAGAAGTGTGAGCAGGAGCCCTGCTTTTTACACGAACACACGCTGGCTAATTGTTAAACCGATGATCTCACTTACACTGGTTGTGAGGTGAGAGTGTAACCTCTTATATTTGTTTAGTGGGGTGTGTGTTTGTGCCTGTCAGGACAGTGTTGCGACGATTGCCTCCTTTATCCTGATCAGTCTTCTTCTCTGGACAGCAAACTGATCCCTCTCTCAATCGATTTCACCTCCTTCTCCTCAGCTTGCCCTTTACCCACAAATCCCTGCTTCTTGCATCATTAATCAGCATTTTCCTCTCTCTATGTTTCTCTCTGTTCACACTGTCCTTTTTTCTCTGTTCTTGCTTTCCTTATCTTTTTTCCTAACCCCCTCACGTTCCACTCTTTTCTCACACATCCCGGGTTTTTCTACTTTCTTTTTTACACGTCTCTCTCTGTGGTACTTTTCTATGTGCGACCTCCATCGCCAACACTGACGAAATCAATAATGTGACTTGATGCTAGGAATGTGAGTAAGGAGCAACATTACAATTAAATGTGGAGTTTTCTTTCTTACTAGCACATCAGTTTCTTCTACTGACAAAGTCTAATGTGAATTTCACTATTAAACAGCAACGTCCAAAGCTGCTGACCTGTCTTAGACAATCAGTCACTGGTGACTCTTAGCTGCATGAGATGAATGAAACTATGCTGAAGTTTAATTTTTGCCAATGAGAAAATGTTGCAAATGACTCTGGCACATAATGTCATTACTCAGCGTTCATAGGGACACGGGACCCACATGTGGTCTTTGTATTCACAAGGCCATGCAGGCATAAATTTGTGTAAAACATATCTCTTCAAGACAGCAGGCGGAGTTGAATCGTGTTGGGGGACTGAGTGTGTGGTTCGTCCAAGCTCATTTGTGCTGGATGACAAAACGCAGTGCATGATGGCCCATGGTTTTTAACACCTTCACAGCCTACATCACCACCACCTCCTGTTGTGGTAGAACAACTCAGCATCACCTGATGTGTTTAGATTCCTCCTTTCACTAATGAAAGAGAGTAGAGTGTGAGTCAAATGAAATACAGTAGCCGCAGTCACTCTTTGCAAGTGTTTGTGTGTGATTGACAGCAGCAGATGGTAGTGTGACCAGGATGATCCCAGTGCAGTCAGGTTCCTGGGATCTCCTGTGATCACGCTGCTGGTTAGCAATCACCACTGGACACAATTAGTTACTTGAAAGAGAGAAAGCTCCAACTGGACTCTGCATACAAACACAGTACATACCTACCAACACACCAGCTGCAGCCAACCAAACTCTCTTGTGTCATTAGCAAAAAGTGATCTCAATCTATCAGGAAACATGTTACAGTTCACTAATAGGTGACTATGAATGAGGCTGTGGGGTGTTACATCAGGTTCTGTTCCGCTCTGAATATGCATCATCCCACAGCCAGATGGCACCACCCAAATGCAGTGGATTCTGCGCTGTGGGGTGAAACCACAATGCATCTTTGTAAAGATGGATAATGCTAACACTGTGATGTTGGAACTCTGTGACATATCCACCGCATTACTAATTAGACTCAACATGCCACATCACAGCCTTTTCTCAGTGAATGTGACAGCAGGTAAGAACACGCGGGGCTGTCTGATTGTTCTTTAGCATTACCCTTTTCTTTACTTCACCAGTGTTTTGAGTTTAATCACAGTAGCATATTTTGAACAGAATTAGCTTCCACACTTATGAGCTACCCACAAATAGCCTGAGTCATGTTTTAGCTAGTAGGTAGCCAATACTACAGACTATTTCCTGTAATATTTCCTGTTACAGGTTATTACGAGCTTGAAACAGCAATAATCTTCATTCTTTTAACCAAATCAAAAACTCTTGCCCAGTAAACTGTACACCATGTTCTTGTTCATGGGATGACAATGAGGGAAGTAGGATGAGATAAATACTATAATTTTATTCAGTATTATAACACACTACTTTTATTGGCTGTATATGTTGTAGGTGCATTTTCCCCCTGTGGAATTGGAATGTTTGCTCATCTCAACAAGAATCACTCATTGTTAACATGGTTTATCAAAAGAATGTCATTCATGTCTTTTTACTGTAAAGAACACCTGAAGAATTGAACCGGTCACCCCAAGATAAGGACCCACTGAGCTATCAAACCACCCATAAAGGGGCAGAACATGTGTGGCTAATGTCTGGCCAGACCCCACACAAAGCCCTGATGGTGGAGAATAATCTTAGTGACTTTGACTGTGCAGTAATGTGCTCTTAAGGCATTTTTTGTTTTAATTGTAGATATCATTTTGACTATACATTTTTTTCCTAAATACATTCACAATATAAATTTCCTAACTACATACTTCTATGGAGCATGGAGAGAGACAGAATAAATTAAATAAAATATATAATATACAGTAATATGTATTTTTTCAACAAATAATACATATACATTTTACACAGATGTCTCTATCTATGATTTTCATCTTGATAATCCCTGAAAAGATTAAAGTGTGTTTGTGGGATTTTTGCATAAATGATTTGAAAAAATGAACCTTGTTGTCAATAGGCAATTGGAAAAAACTAAACTGTAAAACTCGTGGTTGAAGATCCTGCAGTCATATGTTGAAGTGTCATAGACACAGAACCCCAAGTTGACCCCAGAGTGTGAGGTCAGCTGCAGAGCAGCTCTGCCATCAGTGGTGGTATTTGTGAGAAGAGAAATCGTCTAGACCATTTACCATTTTACTGGTGATCATGTATTAGACAGTCAAGCCCATAATTAATCATACCCCCTGGCATATTTTGACTTAAGTTACTTTTATTCAACCAGCAAGTTATTTTTTAATGAAGCAGAGAAGGGCCATATCTGTTAACAAGACTTTTCTCTTGTTTTCTCGAGAAAACATGATAAGAAATGGCGTCCTCCTTGGTCGATATCTGTGGAACCCAGCAGTGTGCAGCATCCGTTGGATTGTCTGCCTTGAGACATTGCCTCCAGCAGAGCCCAGATTGACCAGGATGGCTTTGGTGGTGATCCCTTTTCACCTCTCTCACGATCCTCCTGGCCAGCACAGGTGTCACTTTTTGCTTCTGACCACATTCTCTGAGATTTTTGACAGTTTCGACAATCTTGTATTTTTTAATAATACTTTTCACTGTAGCCACTGGAACTTGAAAACATTTAGACATGGCCTTGTAGCTCTTGCCTGACTTGTGAGCAGCTGCGGCCTGCAGGTCCTCACTGAGCTCCTTCGTCTTAGCCACAACTGTCCACAAACCAACTGCAGAGAGCTGCTGTTTTTTACCTGTTGAGTTGATTAAAACAGCTGTTCCCAGTTAATCAGGGTAATTAGGATGCTTTAGAACAGCTTGGACTATTTGGAATGGTATTGAACTTTGGATTTTCTCAGAGACTGTGACAGTTTGTGAAGGGTATGAATAATTGTTGACATGACACAGTTCAAATGTAAATAAAAATAATGCCTCTTGTACATCGTCGTAATATCTTTTGGGAGACACATATGTCATTTCCTGTCAAAAAATAACTTGCTGTTTTAATATAAGTAACTTTAAGTCAAAATTCGCCAGAGGTATGATTAATTATGTACATTGTGTACATTGTGTTCACATGATCCCACAGTACAGAAAACTACATGCAAGAATTATACACAAAGCAAAGGAACTGCTTAAAGCCAGAACCACCTCCTGATATTGTGTCTGACCTCATGCTCACTACAAAAATCAAAAATATTATCTTCAACTCCAGCGTGAAGTTATTGCCTTTTCCCTCTGGTGGCTGAGTGTCCTTATACACCAACCTTTCTCATCTGCTGCACACCAGGCAGGGGTTGATGCTGCCTCTGTCATTCCTAAACAGGTTTATAACAGTCATTATTATCAGGAAATCCTGTCAGAGTGTTAGTGAAGGAGCGCTTGTTAACTCCTAATTTAACACCTGGGGAATGTGGTGGCCTGAGGCAGATAGGGCCTTATCTACTGGTGGCGGTGGGAGTGCTGGGAGTTGGACATTCCCCAGAATCTGAGCAGCTAACCTGGGAATTGAAAGTGACTGAGGGGGTATTGGCATTCATTGCACAGACAGCCATGACTTTGTCTGCAAAGAGTTAAAAATATGCATTTTGAATCAAAAAGAGTTATGTTCACCATATTATAGACTGACTTTCTGTACCGTTGTGTATGTAGCATTTAGTTGGAGCTTTGGGGATCTGGTTTTTGTGACAGCACTAAACAGCTTGTGTCACCCAGGAAGCATCACCGGGTCAATGCCCAAATGTGGCTCATCCATTTAAAGCGCCAATGTCACGCCACTCATCCTGCTCAATACAGCTGTCAGCCACATTTAAGACGAGAAAAGGGCACAAGGGAAAGAGAGGAGGTCACTTGCTGGGGTGTGTGTTTGCTGAGAGAAGAGTGATGAGAAACACTGACAATCAATTTCTAGCGCCTAGCTCTGGGACAGAGGACCTCAGGAGGGGTCAAGGAAAAGGAATGATGAGTGCATGAAAAAAGACTGACTGATTTCCAAACACTGGGGCCTGGAATGCATCTTTTTTGGCTAGGATGTACAGTATGAAGTCCTTTCCTTGGTCATCACCGGTCTAGAAAGAGCCACAGTGCTGACACTTAATTTGGCACCTAGTGCAAGAGTGAAATGTGCTACTGCAGAATTGTAAAGTTATGATATCAAGGACAGAAAGTGTTGATTAATGACCATCACAAGGGCGAAGGACGTGGAGTCTCTGCTTCTCACAAATGAATGGCCTTGTTAAATTCACTTCCATTCAGATCATCAGTCAAATTCTGCTGCCAACACAGAACAAGCAATTTTGGGTGTTAAAATATAATATAATGAAGATGTGGTTTTACAGTGCTGATACTGAATTTGTGCATTGTGCAACTCTTACAACTAACCCTGTCCCAAGACAATTTTGTGCACATGGGCGACTTCTGCTAACACAGGAAGTCCTTCACTATCTCCAACTCTCCAGAGATATTCACTCTTCCTTTCCACTTTCAATTAACAAGGACGGACAACATAGTTGACTGGCCGGTTTGAAGGGTTTATGCTGCAAGTCAAGGGTCAGCTAAGTTTAGTTGTGCCCTAGAGACAGGGCGAGTGTTTCGCCAGAGCTTGACAACAAAAGCCACCTCTTGCAGGAGCAGCTAGCTTCATACTGAATGTGAATTAGGGTGGAGAGTGTGTGTGGAGGGTGGTGCACTTACCCCTATTGTGTGGATAAAAGAATGGGTTGTCTTTCATGTCCCGACGTTAGCAGCCCTCTGGATCTCCTGGTATCAACCCTGCTGATCTGTCTCCTGCTGCAGGGAGGAGCACTAAAAAGAAAAAGTGTGTTAGCTGCTGCTGATATGATCATTAGGATTAGTTGGAGATATGTCCATGCAAAGGATTGACAAGAACTCTTTGAGCACTATGCCTTTGACACAATGATTGATTAATACACAGGCCTTAAAACAACACACCTAAATGTTACCCTCCCATGTTTCTGTTCTAGTCCTCATGCATTCTGTCCTCTTATGGAAGTCTTCCATATGTCTTTCCCAGGGTCACGTGTCTTATATGTTATTATTTTGAATTTGGTTGCAGGTGAGTGAGGAATACTGCAGTTAGACAGTCAATGTCTGACCTGTGCAACTAACAAAGGCATTTTTATTTCTTTCCTGTGATTGTCTTAATGCATTTGCATGGTGTTCTTTTGTCAGGAGCACTACCCATCTGTCTCTCCAGAAAGCTCACACAAACACTAATGATGCAAACATTATTAGAATAACACCAATTTGCTATTTTCCTCATATCTTCCCCTAATCCAGCACTTTGCTCTAACACTTCTGCAGTTTGGCTGCAAAGGAAACTGTGAAGAAACAATTCAAAACTAATGTGCAATTCACAAATTTCTATTGACAGTAACAGGAGAGATGTTATTATCTGAAAACACAGTTTGCAAACTGAACTTATTGTTAAACTATTTGTCCTTGAGTATTCTAATGTAAAATTAATTCAATTATCTTAAAACAATCTTTAAAGGGATAGTTGTTACAAATAAAATTTCTTTCCTTTAATATCACTTGACATAAAGTACTTAGCTGCAGCTGTTGAAGTCAATTTGGGCCACAAACTATAAAGGCAACATATTAAGCTACTCTGAAGATGTCTGAGATCGGATTCAGTACTAACTAACCTTGGTTAGCCTTGTTTAAATGGAAATAAATACTATTCAATGGTGTAATAAAAGTTTACACTCTTAATATATTTTTTAAACTTCTCTGTAGACTTTTAAGTCTGAACTATGGCTACTAGCTTTGCTTATGTAAAACAAATATTGGGTAGAATGAAACTTTCAATTTAAAGTCAAGAGAGTGTTTTGAAATACTTACAAAAAATGAAATAATTAACCATAAATTAACAGAATAGAAATCTATGGGCATAAAATTGACTAGAAAAGCTTTGTTGATTCTTCCAAATTCTTAGTTTTACAGTGATTGATTGCCACAGGCTTTGGTTCAGACATTTCCCCTCACGTTGAAGTGTAAGACATTTAATGGTATGACATGTCACAGTTAAAAATATACTTTTATACCATATACCATACCTTGATATGTGACAGAATACCTGCAAAACTACTGACATTTCTATCACTATCAGCTAATAAGAAATGCCACCATGCTAATATGCTGAACACTGGTGGTAAAGATGGTTACCATCAACTGCTTGCATGTAAATACTGTAGTAGTAATATGACCATAGCATGTTGATATTTGCATTTAGCTCATACAAACTGTTGTATGTGTTAAGACTTGAAAGGGAATTATACATATATGAATGTGATGCTAATAATATGCCTTAGGCCTTTTTCTAAAGCAATGACTTTTAATAACAAAACAAAAAAGAATGAGTATGTGACCATTCATTTCTTGATGTTAGTAAGCAGGTAATACCAGTATATAAGGGATTCCTAACAAAAAATGAAAAGGTTGTACCTTTGCGGGATACCGATTCAATGTGACTACACTGTAAAGTAGTCCTTACCATTTTAATGGTAACTCTGACAGCACATAGGATGTATTTGTCAGCTAATTTGTCTTAATATCATTTACAGGCCCAAAGGTGTCAAAATACCCTGTAGACAAATGGATTTGGAAGCAAGCAGCTCCATTTAGGTCCACACATACTGCAAAGGTGAAGCCACTGATGGTGGGGCGTCCTCGGCAAGTTAACCCAGCTGTGAAAAGGCTTTCTCCAGCAAACAAGGCCTCCATACATAGCAGGCATGGCCTCTTACCGTTAGCTCAGGACCCTGTAGGTGCAGTCAGGGAGGCTACTGTTTCTGCCACTGTCAGTGAGATGGATGAGGGAGGAAACACAGAAGGAAGCAGAGTCTTTTTTAGGTCTGGTGACATCTTAGACTGTGTTTGACACATGAGCATAAAATCCCACATACCCCTCAACTTCACTTGTGCTCCAGCACAATGAACATATGGTGTCCCCAAACACTTAAACACATATGCAAAAGAAATCAGATTACTGCTGATGATGATGACCAAATTAGATCTGTCACGCTCTCACGTGGGAATATAGAGAGTGCTTTGCACACAGGGGGTGGGGAGCAAACATGTGTGCACATGGGCATACACGCACACGTGTGCAATTCAAAGGCTGGAATTCTGCACAAAGGAGTAAGGGGATGATTGCATACTGTGCCACAGACAGGCAGTATGATTGATATGATAGATCAATCACCCTCTCCGTTTAATCAGGGTGTCAGTCACCAAATGGATGGGATGAGATGTGGGGGTTAGGCGTCAAAGGAGAGGGCAAGCAGGGAAAGCTAGAGGCTCTTTAGAGCCCGGTTTAACCCCTGATGAGAATCTTTATAGGCTGATGGAATGAGCATGTCATATATTTAAATTGGCAGCAACACTGGTCTTGCAGTATGCTCTTACCTAAAAAAACACGATCATCAATGGGTCACAAAGAAAGCTGACTGGTGGCAAATATCATATTTTTGTGTCTTTAGAAAATTCTCAGCTGATACAGACATTAGAACAAGTTAACATCATGGGATATGCTGACACTACACATTTACAACAGGTGGTGCTTTAGGCAACTTTATATTAGCATGTTGATGACTAGCGGTATTTGCATGCTAACGTTTGATGATTAGCATCAAATGCAAAACATGGCTGAAGGTGATGGGAGCATTATTAGTTCAGCTGGTATTTATCATGAAGTGTATGTCCAATATAACACCCTGGTGATCAGATGTGTCAGCATTGTGATTCCATATCATCCGGAGAACACAGCTGTCTGAACTCAATTTAATAGCAATGTCATGAATTGTTGTGTAGGCATTTCACTCAATGAAGCATTGATTTCCAGGAGATGCTCTCACAATAGTCTCTGTCAGCTGCTGATCTCCATCCCAGAACCACTTTTAGCAAACAAGCCTGATCAATGCACAGTTTAGTAGCCAAACTGTGCCACGTTAATGAATATTAACACGATCTGCGAAACAATGGAGACAATACACCTGAATCCACACCACTGAAAACAATGTTTATCCAAAGCAGTGTTTTCAGCTCATTTTGATATTGATGTTCATACATTTACAGATTTTAATCACTGTACCCAATCACTTAAACTAAATTGTTTTTATGGTCCGTTTCTTTTGTCAGACAAGTGGACTCTTTTTAAGTAAGTGTATATCTTACGTTTTCATTTGACTCGGCTTGAGCGGCGACCTGGTAGCTCAGTGGTTAAGGCAGAGGGCTGGGATGCAGAAATAGCGGGATCGATTCTCATCTGAATTCCCCATACCAGCTGTGTCCCTGAGCGAGACACCCAGCGCTAGCCCCCACTCAGGGGGGGGGGGTGGGTCAAATGGAGTAAATAAATGTTGTTGTAACATGCAGAAATGTATGAATGACAATAAAGTGGATTCTTCTTCTTCTTAAACAAAGCTGTGTTGTGTGTTGGTGACTGCATGCCCACATGGACCCTGCATCGTTCGTTAGTCAAAAAGCTGGGACATGGCGCAGAAATACATCTTCCTCTGAATACAAGCAGATCCATTAGATTGGTGTCAGTGCTTTGTGAGAGTGACACAGCAGCTTCTTTTCACTGATGCACATGAGAGGCAGCCCAATAAAGCCTGAGGGGCGTGACGTCTCCTTTACTCCAAAGATAACTAACACTGGCTCTGACACATTCATGTGCACATGAATAATTATCCCTTCTTTCACCTGAGAGTCAGGATGAGCTGATTCCTGAACAGCAGCCAGACAGTCCATGAATGTGAAGACGTTCAGGTCTGTGAACAGATAAAAATCATAACTCATTGTTTCTACTGTGTTAAATTAAAGTGCATTCAGAAGCAGCAAAGCAGCAAGCTGCACATTCTCCTTGCAAAACTGTTTGCGTAATGCTGAGATGACGAGTGCTGGGTGAGAAAACAATGTGTCAATATGAGAGCGGTTCACTTGCTAGGGGGTCAACTCAAGAAAAGTCCTCAGAGTGATGAGTGGATGTTGAGTAAGATCTTGGCTTCTTCCTATCTGCTCGTTCTTGAGTTTTCACACAGCAACGTCAGTGTGAGCCCAGTCTTCAGGAAACATCCATTGTTACAGTGGGGACGAGAGAGTGAGCTATGGTGTGTGTGTGTGTGTGTGTGTGTGTGTAGTGGGTAGAAGTTTATTGGGGCAGGTTTGGCCTTGTGATGGATGTGTTTCTTATCCTGTTTTCAGTTTCCCAGCGCGGCTCCGAAATGCACATGTTGCATTTGTTCCTGTGCGTACTGTGGGAGCTGAGGCGAGCGTGGGGAGAAAGAGAGGTGCGTCACGGAAGAGTTATGACGCTCCTCACACCAAAGGAGGTGACAGAGAGATACTCAGAAGGCTTTTAAGTTCACATCTTTATTCCTCCCTGTTTTGATATTAGACTACACAACCTCCAAGAGTGAACACGTTGCACCGCACTGCACACTGCTTCTTGTGTTCCCCTCAATCCTTTGCCCTTTCATACATCTTTTCACTTGAGCAAACACGGACCTGCCCCACTGAATTCACTCACAGGTTTTAATTTCAGCTGATAATTGCTTCAATTCTAAAGCTTTGCTCATTTTACTTTTCAAAGGCAGGAACAGGAGAGCAAGACCTCCGGGATGCTGCACGAAGATGATAGGCACAGACGCTCATCTCAGATGAAGATAGAGACAAGAGCTTAACAGATCAGCTTCCCCGCCAGCCGGACCTTTGACCTCCCAGTTTGGCCTGTCAGAATCACCTGTCCTCCTTCTCTCTCTTCTCCGGCACCCTCGAGAAAGATGATCCTTTGCACCCACCATCGCTTGTCACATATACGTGGCGATGACAGACAAGGTCTTCTTTGTCACAGAGGTCACCTCTGACGCTCGTCTCACACTTAATTACATCTCTGAAGAGGAAGGAGACGAGGCAGTCAGATGCACGATGGACCCGTGCTCTTCAGCAGCTTCAACAGCAGCAAATGATGAGGAGGAAGACATTAGGCATGTGGCGGCGGCCGTGAATGGGCAGCTCTTCTGAGGGCTGCTGATTTGAATGCAGAGCATTGTCGTGATAACCATTATTCAGTAATGGTTCTTCAGAGGATGAATGACTGCTCATTGGTTCACCAGAGGTTGTCAGGTTGTCCCATAAGAGCAGAAAGTGTGTGACGATAGAGGAAAGTGGTACATCAAACCAGATCATCACTTTACTTTTCACTGGTTCTCATTAGAGCCTTCAAAAGAACGGAGGCCGATAACGTCAGTGTTGGTTTTTAGATCTTTTATCATGAACTAAATACAGAGAATTTCTTGCGGTTCTAATTTAATTTCTCAACATTGTCAAAAAAGACCTGATTATAACAGTAATATTATAGCAGGTAATAATAATTAATAATTAAGTATTAATATCCACTGCAGCGGGTGACGTGTTTCTTTACCGTGTTTTACCATGTTGCTTCAGATACTCTCAATCACTTTGTACAATAGTTTCCAGTAAGTTTGTCACATGCGCATGTGCTTGGTCTCATGGCAAATGGATTGACCAAGGATGATGTTTAAAATATTAATCATTTAGATGATCACTGGCTCTAAAGTGGCACCAGCTCTGTGCTGATCCAGATCCGAGAACCACTTGAATCATTGGCTGGGGGCTAGACTGACAGACTATACAGTAAAATGTATTTAACACAAAATAAGTTAAAACTGTTAGACTACATAATGCCCAAATTCACCATGTTCAAACTAAATCCCAGAGTTTCCCATCCCAGAAGAATAAACACTGATGTCATTAGTCTGCAGTACAATCACATACTTTATTAATTGCTTCAGATAGCACTGAGTACTACTCAGTTAGGTGTCGTGTCCAGGGACACCTCGACATATAGTCAGGAGGAACCAGGAATTACACCGCCTCCTTGAGCTGCTGCACTAACATAATTTTACCCTTTTAAATGTGAGCAGGATTTTTACCTGGTACACACTGCCCCAGTTCATGAAAATACCTACTGGTTAGTGCTGTATCAGACTCCCTGCACGCTGCACTCCACTGACCACCAAAACCACCTCCTCCCTTCCTCGTCTACACATCCTATTACTCTCCTAAAAGCTCCACCTCCACCACCCTTCCTCTTTGTGTCACTCTGCTCCTCACCTCTCCCATACCCAGCCTGAGGTGAAAGAACTATTCACATTCAGGGCCGGGGGGGGGGGTTGCTTTCAGGTCCCCCTCCTCAATGACTCTTTATAGCTAGACTCCTGGGCCATCAACATGACAATGTGACAATGCGGCAGGGCTTTTTAAAAGAGATCCTGTGTTTGTTAAGTGTTTTTTCCCCCTGAAGAGCAACTGCTACCGCAGGGTCAGGAGATCTGAAAAGTGCTGTGAAAGAACAGGGCCAACTTTGATCACACAATGTAAAAAGGATGGACTTTTTGATTAACTTGAGCTGGGGGGCGCTGGCTTCAGATTGGATTAAGGTTAGAGTGCAGTTATGGTAACTCTGAGTCCTAAGGTGAATCTATAATCTATTCATCAAAATGCTGAAATTTCAATTCATAAGAAAACTGACATTTAAACTTACTCCGAGAGCAGTGAAACTTAAAGTATGCTGAATAGTTGTATTTTGGGGAACTATTTACTGTTTGAATCTCTGTGTGCAGTTTGACATTATGTTGACTGGGTTCAGTAGCTCCTCCCTCCTTGTAGTTTATGCTTCAATCCGACTTACACCACCACCATACTCTGAAGTACACTGAAGGATTTTCAGTGTGATCGAGTATCGAGCTCCTGTTTACTGTTCCATTTGGACTTTTCGAACTCTATGCACAAGTTTTGTGAAATCAGATATTATGTTGTGTTCATTTTATAAAATGTGTAAACTTCAAGCTAATTTAACTTAAACTCAACTATTTCAACAACTAGGAATGATCCTTAACTCATTAAATTTAATTCAAGGAGGCAGACCATTGACATAAATCAATGTGTAAGTTTAAACATCCTAACACGTTCAATAAACTAACAAATCTAAATCAATTTAACTAAGCACACACTTTTCACAACACATCACATCAACAAAACTTTTTAAGTTGGCTGCACTTTGATTCTTATTTTGAAGTAGAAAGAACTTATATCTTACAGTGTATATTTACACGGCTCAGAGAAATTGAAGGAACACTTTGAAACACATCAGATCTCAATTGAAAAAACAATCATGCTGAATACACATACTGATATGGAGTGGGTAACGTGTTAGGAACATAAGGATTTTACATCATTTGATGACAGTGAAAATGATCAAACTACAGAGGGTTAAGGTCTGGTGAGTGTAGAGGCCAGTCAATGGTATCAGTTCATTCTTCCTCCAGGAACATCTTGCCACATGAGGCTGAGTATTATCATTCACCAGGAGGAACCCAGGACCAACTAAACCAGTAAAGGGTCTAACAATGGGTCTAAGGATTTCATTCCAATACCTAATGACAGTCAAGGTCAGGGTGTTATTGGCTATCCTGTACAGTTGTGTGCGTCCCTGCATTAAAATGCCTCCATAGACCAACAATTACCCACCACCAAACTGATTATGGTGAACAATGTCGCATGCAGCATAACCTTCACTGCAGCTTCTGCAGACCCACAAGCACTGAGTGCCAGTGCCAGACATGCCAGTTCTGGTGTGAGCACCGGGCCCAGTAGAGGATGTTGGTCCCTCAGGCACCCTCATGAAGTCTCTCTGAATGGTGTGGTCAGAGACAGTCATCAGGCTGGGGGTCACTTTGTAGGACTCTGGAAGTACTCATCCTTTCCCTCTTCGCACAAAGAAGCAGATACAAGTCCTGCTGATGGATTAAAGACCTTTGACGGCCCTTGTGGGGTCGTGTCATTGTCTCCTTTAGTGCACCTGATGTTGAGCTGACACTGATCAACTGTACCCTCTGCTACCTCACTGACCAGATTAATATTCCAGAAGTTTAACTGACTTGATGGAATACATAGAGAAAGATACTAAACCAATCAGAGAAGACCAAAGCCTGGGGGTGAGAAGGTGTTCATAGCTGTCACCCTTATCCACCCTATTTTATCATTGATACATTTTACATGTTACAACAAAATTAGTTTTCTGCTTTTGACCCATCCCCCCTTGGGGGGAGCAGTGAGCAGTGAGCAGCCACAGGAAGCGCTCGGGGAGCTAGCGCTGAGCGTCTCGCTGAGCGACACACCTGGTGTGAGGGATGGGCTGCTGGGTGCCTCAGATGGGAATTGATCCTGCTATTCCTCCATCCCAGCACTCTGCCTTAACCACTCTGCATCCAGGCCACTTCGTGGGATCCATGTTTGCATTTTCTGCAGGAAGAAGTTATTATAGCTCACTGAGAGGCAAATATGCTCAGAGCTCCTGCGTTAACTGAGACAGTGAATGCAACAAGCTGAAAAGTTAGGTGGAGAAAACTGTAGCACAGTAAAAGAGAGGTTGGAGCAGTGATCTTTAATCACCTCTAAGTGCAACATAAGCACCAATTTGTTTGTGAGGGTGGTTCTTGCTTGGTGTCCAGAGTCTTTATGACATTACTGTCTTTAAAATACAGTGTCTCGTGCCATTTTTTTCTAGGATTCTCAGACAAAAGGTAGGTGAACCCTGGTCTGGAATTTATGTTGGTCAATTTTCTCCCCTTGCCCAGTAATATTTAGTGAACCTGCCTGTTGTTTTTCATGTGGAAATGTCGATCTGTGGAAAAGGGAGGACTATACTTAATGTGATTTCTAGGCAGATTTATGAATATTTATTCATTTGAGTAACACGGATCACTGACCACACCAGTGATCATTTGGACTCCCATCAAAAGAAATGCTTTGACATACACAATGATAATTATTTGTGACAGTTTCACCTGAGATCACCTCTTCACTGCATCATTTTTCCAACATGCATTAAAGAAATACTTTCTGAAAGCTGCTCTTTGAATCTCTCTTCTTCCACACTAATGTTATTACCTCTCCTCTGACATTAACCCCAAACCATCCAGGAGTAAAACAAACGCTTTCATTTCCACATCTACTGCCTCTTAGATCCAGCTTTCTTTTCCCCACCGGAGCAGCACTGAAACTCTTTTCCTCTTCAGCTCCAGGAGACGTTTTCTATTTTTCATTAAAGGGGACTTTAAGCACCTCTCCTTTCCCGTGATACAAATGAAAAACAACACATCTCAGACTCTTTAATGCCAATTCTTTTCATCTCCAGGCACAGAGTTCCTGGATCATTAAAATGAAATGCAACCACCAGTTACAGATAATCGATGCATTGGCTTTATACTAAGGAATAAGAAAGAGCATCAGGCAGAGCAACCAGGGCAGACACCTGCCCTTAATATGAGGCTTTAATTCTAAGGAAATGTACAGTTCTGTGGTGCTGCTTTATTCTCAGTATGACATGCAGGCATCTGGATGAACACAGTTGCTCATCTCAAAAGCCTTTTTTTCTGAGTATGAGGTGTCTGATCTGACAGCTGATAGCAGTTTACAACTAAAAGCATCCTTGATCTGATACGAAAGCAGCACACGACACGACTCCATGTGGACAAATTATCTCTTTCTACTAAAATTAGACTCAGATAGTGAAAGCTGCAGGTAATTAGAAGAAATCAAATGATGAAAAAAACAGAATCCTCAGATAGGAGTGCTTTCATTTTCATCTTTGAGTGGTGTGACCTTTATTTAAGTTGATTCACTGAGTTTTTGAGTTCCGGGTTTTAAATATAGTAATGCCAGTTTATTTAGAGCACAGAGCTCTGGGGAGAGTTATCACAATGGCCTCATTTTGCCAGAGTGGGATGGCAGTCTGTTCATGCACGATTGTGTCATTGTCAAGTTGTGTTACTTGTTTTTTTTCTCCCTCGTTTTGTCTGGTGGATGGTTATCTGTTGTTGTTGTCACTATATTTATAACCTCAGATAAAAATGTAACTTTAGCCCCTGACAGTGCATGAAAGCGACATTTAAAATGGACACAGACAAAGCTAAACATGAGTCAAAGAAGGACAAGAACAAAATCAGTGTGATGTTCTGCTCTACAGACAGCAGCTACACATGAAATGAAGAGAATTAAGAGTTAAGAGTTAAGAGTCAGCAGTGCAGCTGTTGAAGCTGCTTTCATTTTAAAACATTGTACAATTTCCGTATATCCAACTTAATTCTGTGTAATATCTGACTAATAACATAAAATCTTTTATTCATACTAAAGCATTTTGGTATTAGAGAAAATTAATTAAGAGTGAATGTGTTACAGTTGTGTCCACTCTACCTACCCAAGGCAGACCTACGTCACTGTTTTTAAAAAAATGTTTTTAAAATTTGAAAGATATATTAGAAGCAATTAACAGGCACAACAGGCTTATGGAGAAAACAATATTCTGCACTACTTTCTTAATCAATTTACACGGTTGATCTAAATGATGTTACAGCATACTGTGTTTGTGTTGTCCACTGTGTCCCGTGTGTAAGGCCTGCTTCTACTACGGGAATGTGACTTGACCATCTACAAAAATGCCAGTTATTGTTATATTGTCATTGTCAAATTTTCATACCATTATTAATTTGAAAGAACAATGCATGTATAAAATTAATTTGTATGAACAACATGTTAATATTCAATATAATTCAAGTATTTGGTAAAAATGTTGTTTGATTATATGTAACTCCTGCATGCCTCATCGGTATTACATTACATTGTACTGCAATCATTAAATTTTAATTCTTAATGTTGATATTACATCTAAAAGGCTTTCTGATTTATTAACAAAACATTTCTCCTGATAATGCGATGGCAGCCGAGGAACTTTGCCCGAAGACTGCCGGAAAATGCCGAAACCCGCAGTGCTTGATGGGAAACTAAAAACTCGAGAAGCCGCCATCTTTCTTTACAGTGAGTTAGTAGGGCAAAATAACAAGTACTTTCGGGTGATTATTTCTCCAAAATAGAACTACTTGAAGTAATTTCACGTCAGTTATTGTAAATAACAAGAGGGGAAAGTGAAAAGAAACTTCAGGACTGTGCACATATTAGACAGAAGACAGCAGTTTGGTCAGCGCTCCACTAGAGAAGGTAGTCAACATGGGCCGCTCTCGGAGCCGCAGCTCGTCGCGATCTAAACACTCCAAAAGTAATAAGCACAGTAAGAAACGAAGCCGGTCTCGGTCGCGGTCCAGAGACAAGGAGAGGTCAAAGAAGCGGTCCAAGTCCCGAGAATCGAAAAGAAACCGACGCAGAGAATCTCGTTCCCGTTCTCGGTCCACCACAGCCTCGTCTCGCAGAGAGAGGCCAGCCTCGCCGCCCGAGCGCATCGACATCTTCGGCAGGACACTGAGCAAGAGAAACACCCTGGACGAGAAGCAGAGGAAGGAGGAAGAGGAGAGAAAAGTAGAAATGGAAAGGCAAAGGAAGATGTGGGTACATTTTAATAAACTGCAAGATGTTCGTATTGAACTGACATTAGCTGTATGCTAAGGTAAATGCTAGGCTAACTGCAGTCAGTTGAATTGGTTATTGCTAGCTCTTTGTAAGAGCAAGCTAATGCTATCAAGCCTGCCACCAGTGCACGCTAACGTCTGCTGGGCCGTACCGGGGCCTGGTCATACATAACTTGACATAGTTTTTGCCTTAAACTTATAGCAGTCCAGTGACACGCAACTTGGCATGAAATTAAAAACTTTGCCGCTATACAAATGTGTTAAAAGTGTGCTATTTAATTTTACAGCTACATACAAATGGAAAACATGGTGAAGTGGTTAGAAAATTATTTATTGACTAATTGTACGTCATGTATTAAGCAACTGATCAGCCATGCAAATACAACTAAATCAATATCAATAGGATATTCCTTTTGGCCGCAATATGCACTTATACAGTGCAGGATGGTAAATAAAGGTGAATGAGCAATCAGATTGGATCAGCTTTAAACCCTTCACAGTTCGCAACAGATACTGTCCACTGTCTGTTGAACAGGGAAGCTACTGTTGGGAAGGACTGTGTGTGGTGGCCGGAGGCCAACAGACAAACATCGAATCCTGAGTTTTAGTTAGTGTTTACTGCTTGATGGTGACAACAACCACCTACCCACTCAAACACATGTACATATCAAGAAGCAGAGACTTAGGTGGGAAGATGGGCAAGCAGTGGGGACTTGGCAGAGTAAATGCTCTCAGTGGCTGAAGGATGAAATCAAATCCTGGGAGGGTACCTGTACTAAGTACCTGGGTTTTAGTCGGTTGACTTTCTATTTTTCTGAGCATTATTAACCCAACACAAAAAGCTATTGGTATTGTGATGTCACCTTTGATAAATGTTATTACATCCAGCAACCATCAGTTTGCCATCGTTTTAGCACAGCAGCAAACTGAACATTATCCATTGTGGCAGTGCAGGAAAGCAGAAACATGCCGACATTTACCGACTTTTCCGAAGCAAGAACACACATGGAAGACTGAAAGAAACCTGTGTGAAAATATTTTACAAAAGAAGATCTGACAGTTTAACTGTCATTGTTTTTGTCTTACTTTCTGTACAGTTTTCCAGCATGACCACAGATTAAACTGGTCAGTTTGTCTTGGGGACAAATCTGACCTTCTTCTTCACAGCGTGTAGCGGTGGGAGGTGACCTCAGCGATCCTGTGGTTGTCCCTGCTGAGATGGTGCAATGATAATGCATATGTTGAGGGTCTTTAGCAAGCTGGTGTAATGTCTGCACTAGCCTCACAGAAAATGTCTTACGTGCGTCTTCCCCCCACTTTGTGCTCTAGTCGGCAGCAGGAGATCGAGGAGAAGCTGATAGAAGAGGAGACGGCCCGGAGAGTGGAAGAGCTGGTGGCCAAGCGAGTGGAGGAGGAACTAGAGAAGAGGAAGGATGAGATAGAGCGTGAGGTGCTGCGGCGTGTTGAGGAGGCCAAACGCATCATGGAGCGGCAGTTGCTGGAGGAGCTGGAGCGTCAGCGGCAGGCAGAGTTGGCGGCGCAAAAGGCCAGAGAGGTAACGCTCAGTCGTTTGGAACGCAGCCCCTTACTTCTGTCCGTACCTTCCCAACCCCCTACCTCCCTGTCCCAATCTCCCTCCCAGTCACCTGCTCTGACTGGTTCCTTTCCACGGGACATAGAGGGACAGTGGATGTGGAGGGACCCCAACCCCTTTCTGTGTATTTTCAGGACGTAACCCAGTCATGGTAGAAGTTTCATTGCAGGGAGGGTAATAGTCTGTGTACATGAAACACAAAAGATAATGGACACATGAAAGTGCAGCCATGGTTGTGTCAGACAATAGAAGTACTTGCTGTAGTTTTTAATCTACTATCTGATGAATAAGATTTAAAAGGTGTTTGAACACTTTATGTTACTCACTGGAAAACAAGCCAGTAGAACGTGTGCATACAGTAACAGTAGTATCTGTTGCACAGTCGCTGTCTTCTTCTTACATATATACATAAATACCTTCTTTTATGCAACCTAACTTGTCTGTGAGAGTTTTGCCATGGCATGGTCACAAAAGACTTTCATCTTGTTTCCCCTGCTACTTTTATAAGTGTCCGTGTCTCTGTTAATGACTGTAATAAAGAGCATTTTTTCGTTTTGATTATACAGTCAGCGTGACAGCGTGTCGCTCTCCGTTACTTGCCATTTTTGAAACTTAATTTGCACAAATGTATACACAAAAACAACCAGCTGTAGCCTTTAAAGGTGTTAGGCCAGCCAGCCTTTTAGTCTGAGGTCTGATAAAAATCTCAGTTCGTGATTAGCCTATAGAAAAGAATTTTAAAGCACCTAGAGGTCAGCATATGTCTGAGCAGCTCTGTTCCCCCACCTCAGCAGTCATAATTAAGAGAAGAGGCTCTGTTTACATAGCAGCAATAGAGTATTGTGAAAGGAAGGGACATCTAAAGCCCAGTGACCCTGGTGTGTACAGGGAGCAGCCAGTGTCCTGGCACTAATAGGCTGAGGAATGGAGTGTACCTCCTTTACATACTTCCTGGACTTTTTTGGTCACTCCTCTCCTGCCTTCTGCTCTGTTGCTGCCTCTTGGGTCTTTTTTACCCGTAGACATTGCTGACCAACAGGACTGTTAGCTTTAGCAAGACTTCTCTAAGCAAAAGGTCAAGGTCAGCCTTTTAATGTGATCACCAAGGGAGCACATGATTGGACATTTCCTGCCTGTTACTCTGATTCAATTTTCTGTACAAAAATGTTAATGCCAATTTGTCCCGTACAGGTTTTTGTTACCCAGCCCTTAACTTGTCTTTACCAATGCTTGTTCTGAGAATCTTCTGTTAGACATCATCTGCTCTTCAATACATAATGGTGGACCACTACAACAAGGTGTCATTTTATCTGCTATAACATATCTAGTATTCTCTCCCAGTAAAAAAGAACCAAATGTACTGTGTTTTGTACTCATGACTCTTCTCCTATAGGCCTGCTGTTAAATTTGCTGTTATTTGTCAATACATTTCTGTTGTTTTGATTTTGGAAACACGACTCACCACCTTCCTAACTAGCACTTGACCCGAGCTGGCCTGCAGCCTTTCAGCTCACGCCGCCACTCGTGTCCTGTACTGTAAGTGTACCGTGGTGCGGGTCCTCCTCGAACACACACACACACGCAGGCACTTTGTACTGTACTTCCTGTACTCTGCTTCAGTCGGGACTGAGCCACTCTAAACACACACACACAAACATACAGACACACACACACACACACACACAAAAGCCAATGTGAGCTGTGGCTGCAGGCCCAGGCTAAGCAGTACAGAGATCAGACTTATAAAGAGGAATGCCACGGGCGCCGTACGGCAGAGTCCCCCCCCATATCTACCTACCACTCCACCCACCCACCCCAGGAGCGCTTCTCTGTCTCTGCAGGGGCCACAAAGTCCGGACGAGACAGTAAATATGCAACCGTTTAATGCCGAATGCTTTCACCAGTTGTGTAGGTACACAGGCAAGGAAAATGCGTAGGTATACATGCATTGGTGAGCCAAAACTATTCCCTCCTCTATATGTATCCTTTGTTTTCTCTTGCATATAATGATGTTAAGACCACAGCAGTTGTATTTTCTTCTAGATTGTACTGTCTATCTTTTTTTTAATCTGTCTTCTCTTTGAGTGTGACGAGTGCCCCCCCACCCCCCATATTTTGAGTCCCCGTTTAAAGTTTAAATGTCTCTCACAATAATGCAGTGAGTGGCTTAGGTGTGACTTAGCTTTGAATTTTCCTAGCAGGGTGTTTTATGGCAGTAGAGGGAGGGACAAAAAAAATAGTGGGTTCATATTTTCCACCCAGTTTCTTTATGGTTTTTGCACCTCTATGTATTTTTAAAACAATTGACTGCAAAGAATGTCAGTGTGGTCATGTGCGAGAGCCTGGACACAGTTCTCTGTGGTGGAGTGAGTTAGCTGCGTGTATGTTGTGTGCTGGTGGTGACTGTGTGTGTGTGTGTGTGTGTGTGTGTGTGTGTGTGTGTGTGTTTGTGAGAGACAATTAGAGGCCAAGCGTGTGTACGTATGGACATAAAGGTGCTTGTGGCTGTAGCCCGTTCGTGCGCTAACACTGCACCGTGTCACCCCTGTAGGAGGAAGAAAAATCGAAACGGGAGGAGCTGGAAAAAATCCTGGAGGAGAATAACCGCAAGATCGCAGAGGCTCAGGCCAAGCTGGTACGCCCTGCTCTACCAGCAGCCGGCTGCTGTTTGCCTCTTTCCCTTTCACCCTTTCCTGTCAAACACACAACACACTGCTTTGAACACAGTAAAACCACCTTCAACACTAAAGCCCTGAAATCCAGCTGTTCACACACAGATCACAGCCAGTGACACATAATGTCTCTCTTGACATCACGTCATAAACATGTGCTCCTCTGATGGAGGCTCCGAGGCCTTTCAGCACAATCTTGACTCAGTGATGCAGAGATGCTTTGGCTGCACATGTGTCTGTTTGTGCGCGCGCGCACACACACACACACACACACAGATAAGGAAAATGCACTTGCACTGCCCTGACCTCCCTCTTTCTCCTGCTGTGTTGTGTGACAGGCTGAGGAGCAGTTGCGTATTGTGGAGGAGCAGAGAAAGATTCACGAGGAGCGCATGAAGCTGGAGCAGGACCGTCAGAGGCAGCAGAAGGAGGAGCAGAAAATCATCCTGGGAAAGGGCAAGTCCAGGCCCAAGCTCTCCTTCTCGCTCAAGGCCACCGAATGAGACTGCTCCCACCCCCCACGCCCGTTCCCAGCCTTCATCCCCATCTGGGTCTGCCTCGACATCACCCCTCACCCCCCTCCTCGTTCTCCTCTGCAGGACCCTCGCTTCGTTTTGGAAGTGCTGAAGGAAGGCAGAGGATAGTTGACTCGAAGGCCCTCGTCCCTTCCCGGCCTCGAAGTGGAGGCGGAGCTTCTCCCTCGAAGGACCTGACTGCTCCCTCCACCCCTTCTCCTCCCCTACCACACAGATGACTCTTGTTTGCTTTTTTGTTTTACTTTGATTTTTAGGGATCTTGTTCTTTTGATGTAGAATGCTATAACATGCCTCCCTGCCCCTCCCGCCCCGTGAAGTCTTAACTCTGGTGGAACAGAAAACAACTGTACTCTTGTTACATGTCTTTTCAGCCAGCAACATCCAATTGAACAGCAGTCCCTGACGTAGAAGAGTGTGTGTGTGTGTGTGTGTGACTTAGTCTCGTTCATCTCACTGTAAAAGCTCATGTGCAGCCTGGGAGTCGGCGCGATTCTCCTGGTTCCACACCTCTAACAATAAGTTAAAAGCACAATCTACTTCCTGTCCAGCTCCCAGCTATGTGTCTTCCACCCCCCTTTGATCAATATACTCTCCAGTGATTGGTTTTTCTGCTGCTTGTCCGTCAGAGTTTAGTTTCTTTTGTAAGGTTTGTGGTGAATTTGATGCCGCTGCAGTCGTCCAGGTGAACTCGACCTCGGCTCCCGAGCTGCTCGTGACTCAACAACAGACCTTTAACAGGATACGTGTCTTGTCTGTGGCCTGTGGGGGACAGAGGACATTTTCCTATATGATGTAATGTTATCAGTCACTCCCTCCCTCCTCCCAAAGTTAAGATGGTGTAACAGAATTGTTCCGTGATTAGAAAACACGTTACAGTTAAGAGTGATGCTAAATACTTGAGCTGTTTTTTTATTATCTGACTCTTTTCCTGAAAATGATGACCTGCACGAGAACATGCCGTCATTCAGCTCATGTTGTTGTAAACGGGCTTGGCACATGTACCACACGTGCAGTCTTCATTCCTAGTGGATGTGGACAAGTTCAGGTAAGATAAGGTTTGAGGTCAGTGAGCGCGTGTGTGTGTGTCTGTGTGTGTGTGTGTGTGTGCGCGCGCGTGTGTGTGTGTGTGCGCGCGCGCCTGAGTGGGAGTGTGTGTGTGGTGTGTCAGAGAGACTGAGTGCCTGATCTCAGGTGGGTATGCTCTTGTCATGTTATGGAATTTTTGAATTTGTCATGTAACCCCCCCCCCCCCCAGTTGTCAAGGGACTGAACACTTCAATAAATCCATTGAATGCCTACACTGGTGTCTTTACCTGCCTTCCTGCACCTGTTCACTGCTGCTCAATCAGTCACCGGCCTGACTGACGCACTGGCGTCATTCAAACTCGCACCTGAACCGCACAGGTTTAAGAGTAATGTCCCCTGTCTGCGGTGGACTGTTCAGCAGACAAACCACAGCGACGGCTTCGACTGAAAAACTCCGCGCACTAACTTCCCACTCGAGGCGGAGCAGAGCAGCTCCCACCGCGGAGCGCGCGCTGCCGGCTGCGCTCAGGGCGGCGGCCTCCAGTGCGCGCTGCCGGCTCGGCTAACGTGGAGAGAGAGTCTTAGTTATTCAAAATAACAACAATAACAACTCTATATTAATTATATAAAAAGTAGTTTTAAACGGAAAAGAATACATCATATTTTTCCTTCAAAGATACAAAGGAAATGTCATGTTTGAACCCTCAGCTTTATCCTTTTAGAATAATTACATTTATTATCATTATTTATCTGGAATTTACTCCAGCACAGTACTTGAGGAGAACTACCATCCGCACATACTTTTCTTTGACTTTGTTTTTGTTGCGAGTGTATTTCACAATTTAGAGAATCGAATGAATTTATGTATTATTAATATTATAATTATTGCGGGTGTGAGGAGATGAAGTGGTTTGAAAAAGCGACTCCGCCTCAGTTTTGATAAAGGACAGTAGCCGTGTAACTTTTCTGAACCGTGGAAAATGATAAACTCCTCAGAGAAAGTAGCTAGTTGTAGAGTAAAGAATTGTCAGTGGGTTTTACGGCCAGTACTCTCACTTTTGTGTGAGTATTGCGTTTGTGTATTTGTGCCACCCCTGATAAATTCCTGAATTTGTCCTGGATGACTCCTCATTTCACCCATTTTATCATTTCATTAGCAACAGCTCAGATTATTTCCTGTTCGCAAGTGTCACCGTCAGATGTTCGCAGGTAAGTGTGTGTGTGTGTGTGATTACCGAGCGAGAGCTGCTGTAGCTGCGCCAAAGCAGGAAGGGAAACGTGAACAAACACAACTCTCCACTGTGACCCACATGTTCACGGAAACTACTCCACTTCTTCACAGAGTTGTGTATCTGCATTAGATGCGGGAACATCAGCGCTGACCGAAGCCTTTATTGAATTCACTGTTCGTTTGAACCTGTGTTTGCCGCAATCAACATCCAGGGCTGCGCTCACGGCTCCGGCTGCGTGTGGATTCCGGGCCGGGCGGGGACGGAGGAGGCTCCGCGGATCCCCAATTATGTGGCCGGTGTTAAATCAGACTGATTATCAGCAAAGCAAACAGCCACAATCCACACAGCAGCAGGAGAAACGCATCTGATCAAATTATGTCGTTGCAACGTGACAAAAGTTCACACGCCGCAGCCAGAGACACGATGTGTGGGTGTGTGTGTGCGCGCTGGTGGAATTAGAGGCCTTTCACTAAAATCTCCAGTCTTTGAGCGAGGTGTGAATGTGTACCGTTCCTGTTAGACTTGAAAGGAACTTGATGTCTGTTAAAGTAAATGAATTAACATTAATTTGAGCTCAGAGGGACGTCACTAGGAGCAGAAGTAGCTCCAGTGAAGTGGCTTAGTTTTTATTTTATTCTGAAAAGAAACTGCCATTTCTTTATGTAAAATGTTTTGAATATGCTGTTATAATATTCACATGAATTGTTTTTAATTATTCTTCCTTTTTATATTGTTATATGTTAAGTTTGGAGTAAATGAAAACAGAATTCCATTGTTTCACTTTGTAAGCCCAGCTTTCCGTGACGCGCATTTTCCGGTAGTGGGCGCTCTTGCCTTTCGAAAAACCCCAAAGTCGAGGCGCGGCGGCGCAGTGAGCGGAGACACAGCAGCTCTGTGGGACTGTACAGTCCAGAATGGGTTCTCTTTGTTTTATCTGAGCGTCTGTAAACACGCGAGAAGTGAACGTTGCTCTATTTTACCCAGTGATATGAAATGTACATGCAGTTAGATGCTGGAGTTGCTACTATTAGGATTTTATGTCTGAATGTAAAATGACATTTCTCCCGCTTATAGTCTGATCCATCCACCTGTCTGTCTGTGAACACAACTCCAACGGTAATCCCCCCCACACCCACCCCGCTATGGCCACCACCAGTCTCCAAACTAAACCAGTTGCCCTTCTTGACTGACAGCCTAGACTTCAACGTCGAAGGACCAATCAGCGGCGGCGGGGGCGGGGTCTGAGCAAACCCACTTCCACCAAATATTCCTAGTCGCGCTCCTTTGCAGTTACTTTCAATCCACGTCTCAGAGCAGCCGCGCTGTGGGCATCATCCGTGCGTTTTGTCTGCGGGCGTTTCGGGACGGATCTGCAGGATTGAGCCGCAGCACTCGTTCATTTCCCGGGGACCTCTAGTGTATAAGAACTTCCATCCCAGCTCTTTGATTTCTTTCATTCTCATGTTTGATCATTTTCTTCATTTTGACCATCCGACCTCGCTGTTTCGCCCTGCTCATTTTTCTGCCGTTGCCACCCACAGTTTGTTGCTCACCACCACCAACACCACCACCAGCAGCAGCAGTTGAAAGGAAAATATCTTTCCATTCCACCACCAGCCATCACTGTCCTTTCTCTGCTGCTGCTGCTGCTCTGGATTTCTGCGTGCACTGCTGGACTATTACGCAGAGGGATTTATATTTGTATTGATTTCCACTCTCCACCCGGTCCACAGCGAGCACCGCCACTTTTTTCTCTCTGAGGGATGTATTACAACGGGTTCAAGTGTGCGCTCTGAACAGGGGAGAATATTAGCGCACTGTCAGCTACATGAACTACCGCCGTGCGCCTTGGGTTTTTGGAGCAGGTCTTTCATGTGGGGATGATGCTCTGATCGGGGTTTGTGCGCATCACCACTGGATCGGGATATAAGCTAAAGTGATTGCCGCGGTCAGCCATTTGTGGAGCGCTGATCGTCTGATTGATTTTCTTTTTTTGTGGACATACATTTGGTTCTTTGAGGCGGATTCGCCCATCGAGAGGCTCGCAGACTAACAATGGGGGACTCGATACGGAGATATTATTTTGGAGTTTTGCTTATTGCCTTTAAAGTGGACGTGTGCCGGGCGCTCATCCTGGAGTCCATCTACTGGAACACAACAAATACCAAGTAAGTGGAGCACCAGCCGCGCTGACTTCCTGCCCCCGCCGCATCACACTCGCCCTGTGTGGAGACGCTTTCTTGCCAGACTCCGTTGAAAAACGAGGCGATTTAACGTTGCGGCTTCCTGTTCTCCACGCGTAAAAGAAGAACGAATGTAACACTAGCTCTTCACTTCGGCGCACGTTAAATGAGACAGAGAGTAGAATTGTTTTTCCGTGGCAAAGCACCGGGCCACTGCGTGTGGAAAGTCCGGCTTTTGTCTAAGTAAATACCAGTTTATAACCTCGCAAATTACATTAAGCATTCGTAACGTGCAAGATCCTCCAGAATGCGCTGTGGCTTAACTGAAACACTTTTTGAACGGATTTGTTTTATTACTGTGGAGAATCGGGAGGTAAAACAACAACGTTAGACCTACTGTGTTCACGCGTCCTACGAGGAGCGGGGAATAATTTAGTGCTTGTGCTGAACTTGATCCGAGTGGCCGGCGGTGCCCTGTCGCCGCTGGTGAGATGTGCGCGCAGCGAGGCAGCTGTGAGCAGCTCTGTGCCGCGCGCTCCGCTCCCGCACGGCTCAGGACTTTGCGTAAATTTGTTTTTTTATGGACGGGTGTAGGTGCCACGAGACGTGTCGCTCGTCCTGTTTGAGCTGAACTGAATTTTGAATGTGACGTTACGCGTCGCCTCCTCGGCTCCTTAGAATCCGTGTTTTGACTGGAACAGGTCGGAGTGTTTAATGAGAAGCAGGCCCGTGTATTGAGCACCACAAGCGTCGTGCTAATTGTGTAAAATTCCCTAAAACTATGTGGAGTGAATAAGAGGAAAATAGGGAGGAAAAAGAAAGGAGCGCGGCGCGGCGCAGGCTCCGTGGAGCTGCGGGGACTGTGCGCCGCGGGCCTCCCGGTGCGGGGCTCCGCGGCGCCTCTGTGCGCAAATAACTACACGATCCTCCAGTGAATCACGTTTTACTATTTACTACATTTACAATCAGTGGTGGCGAATATATGATCAGGGAGATTTTCAAACTTTTAATGAGAGCGCCTCCGTGGAGCTGGTGCATTGCGGATCTGGAATTCTAGGCTGTGACAAACAGTGTGTGTGTTCGTTTTTTTTTTTATTTTCTAACAGCGCATAAGTTGCGACGCGACCCCCCCCACACACACACACACACACTCTGCGATCAATTACATTCTCCATTTTCCTGCTCAGTATTCCACCCGGCCGAGAAATGCGCTACAACTCCTTTCATCACATTTCTAAAAAGTGTCTTTCTTCCCCTCTACACCCCTGGCCTCGGGGGGGGGGGTTCTTTGTGGCCGCTTCGTTACGGCCAAACTTCCAACTCGCTCCATAATTCAGCCTCTGGCCCCAGCCCCTCACACAGTGTGTGTCTCTCCACCTCACCGTGTCAGTAACAGGTGTGTGCAGCTTTCTGCTTCTGTGTGAGCCTCAGCGCCCTCGGCCTTCCAGCCGCAGCCACCAGTGTCCAGCGAGTGGCCAAACTCGGTGTAAACATTTTGCCATTTGGTTGGTAACTTTTCCCCACGTAGCAGGAAAAGTGGCAGCAGGAGTGTGAGGTCTGTGCAGACATTCCTCACTTCTTTCTACACACAGCTCAACCTACAAGTCATCTGTAAAATAACTTTTTCTTCAGTTTGGACTTTGAAAAACAGAGTTAGAAAATCCGTCCACCCATCTCTGGACAAGTACAGGCCTGGAGGCCACAAAGGCAGCGGGCATTCCGCGGAATTAAGCGCGCCTGTGCGCGTAGGTGAGGAGTTCAGGGCCCTAATATCGTTCTGCTGTTCCCACACCCCTCCCTTTGTCTCTGGTAGAACAGAACCAGCTTGGAGTTTCATGAAGTCTGAATCTTATTGATTTGTGGTATTATTCACAGTGAGGGAGGAAGAAACGACTCATTAGAAATTCTGAAGATGTTAAATGTTGCTTTTCACATTCTCATAAATAAGTTTGCTGTGAGCGTGGGCTGCAAAAGAAACACCCAGACCTTTTCTTTTAGTGCTCACGTTTGTGCATCAGTTTTTCCCCTGTGGAAGAGAACCCCATCCTAAAAGGCCCTTTCTCTGAATCCACGAGGTCAGCAGCAGGTTTGTCCCTGCCTCCGCATTTCTGTTAGTTTGTTAGAAATGTAAAGGATCGCCGGCTTAGTCCAATGCCTGTTGTTTGTGTGTCTTTTTTTCTCTCTCTCATGTGTGTGCATCTTTCCCTCCACGGGGGCCCACGGCTGTGTCGATTAAACCTCATTGTTGTTTGCACTTTTACTAATTTACTGCCCTCATGCATGAACCTCAGAAGAGAGAGAGAACGAGAATGACCCCTCAGCCTTGCTGTCCTCACCAACAATCTCCCCAGCACACACACACACACACACACACCTCCTTCTCCTGGTAATCCATTTTGTAGCTGGGAGGGAGAAACAAAAGAGAGGCCTGCTTTACATGGTTTATGTAAAAAGGAGCGCCCCCCCCACTGCAGTTCATTAACAGATTACATAGAAGCCCCAAAGGCCCTTTGTGACCGGCTGGGGCATGAGGGGGGCACTTTCTGAACGTGTGAGTGCATAGAGATGCAGGTCTATCATGACTGACTGACTGACAGGGCCTCGCGCTTGAACGTGGTTCACGACGCCCTGCAGCGCCTTCAATTCTGTTTTCTTTCGTCTTCTTCTCTGAGGGAAAAATTAAAAATGATCAGTCTGTTGGTTTTAATTTACCTACTTGAGGCAAACAGCAAGGACAAGGGAACAAATGGCTGCCGTCTTGCCACACTCACACTGCACGAGGCTGTAGAGGTGGCTTGTTTTAATAATTACTGCTAAGAGAAGGGCTGCTGCTTGAAATGAAATAACGAGCAGAGAAATGAAACATAGAGGGAGAGAGCGTCGGGGGGGGCCTCTTGGGGCAAGGAGGGTAATTACGTCCAGGAGAGCACAGATCCCGTAGTCCTGGATTAGTGGATGAAAGATGGAGCGCTGGGAGAGGATGGAGGGAGGATGGGGTGACAACCCATCCTCTGCGACCGAGAGCCAAATCCGCAGCACTGCTAGGAATCACGGCTGGATTAACCCTCACCGGCCCTCACTTTGTCTGCACCTACAATGAATCTTTGCCTTGCAGTTGAGATTCAGAGTCAAACTGTTGCTATTGATGTGCAGTAAATACCCCCCCCCCCCTTGCTTCACTTTGTTTTCTCATATCTTCAGGGCCACAGGAAAAGAACGTTGGGGGAGGAGAGGATTACACCAGGGCGACCACTGTGGCTCTGTTTTGTCACACACACACAAATCCAGCAATCCAGAGGTTTTAATCGAAAGTCTGCGAAAGAGACAAGAGTGGGGGAAACGGGGGTGGAGGGGTGAAAGAAATAAGAGGGATATGCTGCTGTTGTGTTGTTTTTTTTACTGACGACAGATGCAGTGGTTATAACCTCAGGAAGTAGGTCCTCGCTCCTCCTCCTTGTTTTTTTTCCTTTGCTCCATTTGCCCCCAGCACTTCCTTTCTCCTCCCCAAACCCCTTCTCACCCCCCTAAAACTGCAAGGTGAACAAAGGTGGTGGTTGGAAGATAAATAAGAAAAGCAGATGTCACCTCTCTGCATCTCACTCTCCCCATTTCACTTTCACTTGATTTGAAAAGTCAGCCTGAAATGTTCAGCTGGGCATCTTAAACAAAAAGCAGTTGCTACTTAGTGAGCTGCACTTTTGAACTCCTTTGTGTGTGTGTATTATCTTGACGTCAGCGTTGACACAGTGAGAGCGAACAGGCGATGACGTCCACTAAAGAGCAGAAGTCATGTGAGACAAGGCGAGCCGTTTTGTCAGCTGTCTGAATTTTACTGTTTCATTAGAATTAGTTAAGGTGTTTCTTTTCTTCTTCTAACTGACAGGAACACGGAGATTGTGAGGAAAGAGTTCAGGCACCTGTGGCTGTTCTCACCTTCCCACCAAATGGCCTGACAGTGTACTGGTTAGAGACAGGAGCACTTTGTGTGTGTGTTTGCTGGAGAAGAGGGGGCAGATAGAAGGATCGGGATTAAGGAGAGAAGGAGGTAGAGAGGAGCTGCTGCGTGCCTGTTTTGCTTCATACATTTAGCAGGGTGACTCTTTGTCCAAATGGTGTGTGACACGACACCAAACTGACAACAACACAACACAAATGCTTTAGTGCTCAGAGAGATTTCTGTTGAGTTTTTTAGTCCTGTCTATAAAATAGTCTTGAGTCTGACAAACAGTGTAAATCTCAGAGATAAACTGGGGTAAAACAGAAAAATAACTATGAGAAGCTAACGTTTGCTTGACAAACGACTTCAACTTTAATAGAAGAATGTGCTTAATTCTGTGCTAAACTACAGCTGACATTATGTATTACTACATTCTAACCCCAAAATACTGCTGCTGGCAACTTATTGACATTTGTGGAGTTCTCTTTACGAGCCAAAAAGTTTTACATTCACCACCACGCACTTTTTTGTCTTTTACATTTAGTTTATTACCAGTGTACTATACAATGTGTGTATTACTCTTTCCTTTTTGTGTAGAATGACACTAAATGGACATAATGGAATATTCATACAGCTTAACATATTTAATTGCATGTCTTTCTGCCGTTATTTCCATTGTTATTCAACAGCTTTTAATGCCTGTTCCACGACCTCTATAGGTCAGTATTTATGGTGGTTGTGGTGGTGGTGGGGGGTAGGTTTAGGGAGTGGGTGGAGGAGAGTTGGAAAACAGAAGGGGTGAAGGGCCAAGTGTGTGCAAGGATTTTTTTGTGTGTGTGTATGTGTGTGCGTGTGTGTGTGTGTGTGGGGGGTGATTTACAATCATGAGATGACAGGACAAGCCTCAACCCCCCACCCCTGGTCACTCCTTTGTTTACCATTTCTGTCCTGGCCTCTGAGGCCAGGTGTGCAGGCTACCTGGTGTCTCTGTCTTCATCGCTTCCTCAGTCCCATTGTGTTCGTCTCTAGGAGAAAATCCACGTTTGCTCTTAACCAGCCTCTTGGCAGCGTTAGACTCACACATAACTCATTTATTCTTCTTCTTCGTATTTTTTTGCTTTTGCTTTTGAATTGGCTCAAATCCAAGCTTGTAATAAAGAGAATGGTGTGTGTTAGCCCCCTGGCTTATGCATATCTCACTTTTGATTGTTGAAGACAAAAGAAAAACAGCATACGGTCTTTATTATAGCAAATCTTACCCACCCAGTGTGTTGGTGGATGACATTTTCTCCTGCTCGGTGAGCTGCATGATTCTCGCTGTGCATGAACCCTCCCAAAGTCAAAACGCGCTTGTTCTCTTGCACCTTCCTGTAGCATTCAAGCTAACAGTACATGGCTGAGATAAGAAAATCTGTCAGAAAAAAACAAATTATTCATCTGGTCTTGGTATATATATGATCCTGGGCCTGTGCATATATGTGTTAAAACCTTGCATCTGTACCTGACACTAAAGCTAGCTGTTTGAAACATTGAAACAATAAATACATCTAACTTTGGAGAGAACCAAGCTAGCTATTGCCCAAACCTCTGACTTTAGCTTCAAACCTAACACACAGACATTATTCTAACATTTTTCTTACATACTTCACATAATGTTCAATTTCTAATCTTTAAGTCCTAAATCTAAGCAGGAAAGAAACTAGAACGTGCACAGTCATGAATGCTGATGCACATGGATCATGGCAAGCCGACCGTGCAACAAGGACGCAGCGTTGTAGGACAGGGCTCTGCTGTTCACCTCTTTGCATCGTCATTATGGCAGCACAGTACCGAAGCACTAGATTAGCCCCGGTAATGGCCACCAACATCTCTGCTACATGCAGACGTGCATTACCTTGCACACGCACACACACACACACACACACACACACATATGTACAGTTAAAATTAGCACATGCATGCACGTTTTCACCCTTGTCTAAACACACATGACCGCTTTCATGAATGCATGAGTGCTTCCAGTGTACAGCTCCACAGTATTTCTGTAGAATGGACACCCCTAGGGCTTTTTGAAAGGACCTTTCCTCTCCGTTGCTCTCCGACGCTCTGCCTCTTGATCTCTGTGCTCCACTTCTCTCCCCTCATACACACACACTCACAGATTATGCCAGATGGCGCTGCAACACTTAGACGTACCATAACCTTCCTTTCTCTTTCTCCCCGTGTCCGTCACCGGACACACTGTACCACCACTGAATGTGCTTCCAGAGGGCAGGACAATATTCATTCGGCCTAGTTAGCTGCTGTGTGTGTGTTTGACTACACGAGTCAGAAGCTAAGAAGGTGGTGCCGGCTGTTACAGGGAACCAGAAAGTCTATATGTGTGTGTGTGGACAGAGATGGAGACAGAGGCTATATTTCTCCCATTTTATTTCATTTAGCGTCCTTTTGTTAATCATGAATCAGTGCTGCCTCCCCATCAGTCTCCCGTACCATCCTGCAGTGTCAGTCTTTGCAGTCCAATTTATATTCATTTATTTAATCAGTTAATTGTTTAGCTGGAGAACTAGGAAATCTTCACTACAGAGAACTGGAATAATTTAATGCACTTGTGTGTCTATGTGTGCTTCAAAAATTTTTTTTGATTATTGCCCATCAATCGACTAATCAACCTACTATTGTTTCAGCCTAGGCCCCTTTAGGATAGAAATCCATCAGCGCTCACTAGTCATCTACGATGTCACCAGAGAATCTAATCAACATGTGAAAACTGAAAAGTCCCACTAGATGTTTCCATCATTTTTATTAGTCAGTATTTGCAGAACATTCCTGTGTGTTTGCTCATAGCAGTATTCATATTGTGCAGTAAAAAGCCTCCTGGGTGTTCATGGTTAACAGTTAAAATTGTATTCAGGCATGGGGCAAATTCGTTCAGCAGATAAATACACGGTTTCACCTCTAGCTCAAGCTCCAACTGCGAATGTGTGCATGTTTGTGTGTGAGAGCAAGTGCAATCACAGGAATGTTACAGGACCTCTCTGTACTTGGAAACTAAATGGCAACATTATTTCACTTTTGGGAATCGTTTAGGGGGAAATTCAGCTACACTCCCAAACAAAGCCCTCCAGGCTCCCTGGCTGTGTGTGTGAGTGTCTTTGCTGGTGTGAATTTGCCTCATCAACCTGGGCTTTTTCGTATTTATTGGTTGTTAATTTTCTGTTTTGTATGCCAGCACTGTCCTGCCCGTTTCCCTGCACTCGGCAGGCTTCTCATCTTTCCAGTTAATTATTCGCTCTTGCCGTCGCAGCCACAATGCTGAAGAAAGCTCTGTGATTTCATCTTCAGATACTGGGATCACACACGTACACACATATATTCACACATCTCACATTCTGCCATTATCCTTCATCATCTAAAATTAATGGACACAATCCGTAATTACCACATCAATAATTAAGCAGACTTCTATTTTTTTGCAAGATATGGAGAGGCTCAGTGGCAAACACTCCAATCCACAATGTATAATGAATGACTTATCATTTGTTTTTTCTGCAGCTGACTCATTTTCTCCATCCCCGTCTCTTCTGTCAGATTTGTGCCAGGCCAAGGCGTGGTATTGTACCCCCAGATTGGGGATAAGCTGGACATTGTGTGTCCTCGCGTGGATGGCGGTGTGACTGATGGCGTGGAGTATTACAAGGTGTACATGGTCTCCAAGGAGCAGCTGGAGAGCTGTACCATCACCAAGGCCGACACGCCGCTCCTCAACTGCGTCAAGCCCGACCAGGATGTCAAGTTCACCCTCAAGTTTCAGGAGTTCAGTCCCAACCTGTGGGGACTAGAGTTCTTCAGAGGGAGAGACTACTACATCATCTGTGAGTACTCCCTAAAGGGGCAGTAAATTAGTTTATGTGTAATTTACAGCTCTTTGCTTGAGTTTCATAGTTTATTTCATTGTGGGTTTGTTGTCTAGTCACTACCTGGGCACTAAGTGCTGGTGAGTTGTTATAATGAGACACCCCCACATACTGTAGCTAATGAGGAATCTATTGGAACATTGCTAACATTAATAGTTAGAAGCAGCACATCACAGACTGAGAGTATCTGAATGGGAGGCACATGGTGAACAGCTGAGGTCCTTTTTAAGTTAAAGTGGTCTGAAGTTATTCACCACCTGGTTGCTTATAACCAAAGAAAATGAGTCACAGACAACCAGAGTTTGTTCCCACATAGACCTGAAGTCTTTACACAAACCACTTGGCTGTACTCTCGTCAGATTCTCTCCCTGTCATTCTGAAGTGATTCACCATTCACTCGCATGTTGTACACGTGCCACTCCTCTTTGCTGATCGCTGTGATGTACTCACTCTACCACGAGAGGAAGTTTTGATGCGGTTTTAGTGGCGACCCCCTGGTTTGAAACATTGGAGGTGGACTGAACCATCTGTGTGGCGCTGATGGGGGGTGTGCCGCAGATAGGACCATCTGTGAGGCTCTGCCACAGCCATCTGTGTGCTGTCACAGTAGGGGAAGGCCATATTTTTTTTGTGACTAGAAAGATTGGGGAAGAAGGGAGACAGATAAGAAGAGTAGGGAAATATCTCATCATATCCATCTTACGTTGTGTTTGAAGGACGTTGGATTCGCAAAGTAAAAACTTACGATACAGGACTGTGTAGTTCCAGCTTCATCCTGTATGCAAACAACCCCTGAGCACTGCAGAGAGATCTGTTAAGCAGCTGTTTGTAGAAAAACGGGTTCCCTGGCAGAATACACTCAATTAGTTTGTTTTAAAATAAACATGCAACAGCGGCTTTTCTGTGGCTAACATGTCATAGCTGCAGGATATTTGCATGGCAGGGCATGTGTCACTGTGTCACGGTCTAACAGGTAATTGTGTGGTCTTGTGTGGTGACACGCTTATTCCACAAAATAAAGCAGCTTACTGTAAATGCTTGAGTGTAGGCAGCACTAACGTGCACTAGTTTTTGACTTTTATTGAGAGATAAGTTATATGAGGATGCCTGATTTGAGCATCCTCACCCACAGATGAAGAACAGATCATCAGATGTGGTTTGTGCTCGAGCACTACAAAGACTTCTGTCTGAAGACACTCGAACTCTTAGGCTCACATCCTCCTCTCCTAACAAAACGCTGGACTTAATTATTGATAAGCAGATGCTGGTGTTTGCTCTTCCCAGATTTCTGAACACGTTGTGGTGAAATGAAGGCTGGAAAGTAGAGGTTATGTTGGTGCTAGTAGCAGTTCCTCTGTACTAACAACAACCACAGTCTCCTCACCTTTGCTATCTGTGCATTTCTCTGTGTGGCTCTGTACCACAGCCAACCACCCCCTTCCTCCCTGCTCTTCATCAGCAGAGTCGACACGTTGGAAGAGAAAGTGCAGTGGGAAAGTTAAATTTAGAATTTCAAAAAGATGGGTCGGAAAATCCAATTTTGCAGTTTTTGCAAATTCCCCTTTACAGACGACCCCGCTAACGGCGCAAAAATGCTAAGTGTAGCCTAAATAAGGGAGAGAGGCGGCAGCTCCTGCATTGGACTGTGTCATGTTTTGCCTAATTGCCTCTTCTAGCCTTGCTTTTGCTAATTTCAGCAGCCTACTGCAGGTACACCAAGGCACGTTGTTACACTTATACCCATTCCCTTTGTTTTGTTAGTTTTTCTTTTTTTTCGTTTTGGAATCAGCCAATTGGAGTTCATATCCAGCCTGAGCCTGAATGCACACCTGGAGCAAACAGAAAAAAGGAAGGTGTGCGTATAAGTTGGCTTAGATTTACACCTTGGGCTTGTAGGCATGTGTGTCTGTGTCTTGGCTGGATAATGTAAGGGGATTTATAGATACATATACTAGAGCTTGACGTGCCCTGTATGTTACGTCTCGTTCTCTTTGTGTGTGCTTTTGGTGAGTTAGGAGAAGTTACATGAGGATGCCTGATTTGAGCATCCTCACCCACAGATGAAGAACAGATCATCAGATGTGGTTTGTGCTCGAGCACTTCTGTCGGAAGACAATCAGACTCTTAGGCTCACACACAGTGCACCTGTCTGTGCTGCAGCAGCACTGTGTGCTTGATACACTCTTAGGATTTTCACTACAAGGATTCCATTATTCTTTTTGGATTGAGCTCTCGATACCTATTTAATTGACAAGCATTTAATCCTTTGTTTCTTCTCACAATTGCCAAGGCCCCCACATCAATGCTGCTTATTTGCGTGTCAACCAATCGAATTAGCCGTGTCTTGTGTTGACTAATGTGTCAAGGCTAGAACTACATTATACGTCTGCTTCAAAAGCATCTATTTAGATTCAAGGCAGGAGATGAGATGTGTTTTCTAAGCAGGTAAAATCAATAACTCCTCACTATTGTGTACACGGTAAAATGGGGGTTTACATCTTTGCATGTGGTCTTTGCTTGCATATGCAGTAAAGGGCTGCTTTGCATGAGCAGACTTCTGTCACCATGCTTGCATGTGTGCTGGACTGTCTGTGCATGCACATGTTTTTGTGTGTGTAACTTGAAAGCGGCCACGCACAATGCTGCTCCAGTTGAAAGCAGATGAGTTTGATGTGATTGTTTGCGGCAGCGTGGCCTGCAGCTGAGAACCTAGTGAGCTAGATGATTACATGAGCTAAAGAGAGAGAGAGAGAGCAGTGAATGAGGAAGGAAAGGGGGCAGGAGAGCTAACAAGGAAGGAGGTAGAAAGATGAAAACGGCAAAAGAGAGGAGTGAATGAGGGGATATATAGAGTAAGGGGGGCATGGCAACAGACAGAACGAAAGATGATCTAAAGAGGGCAGAGGAAGGACAAGGCTGAATTTACAGTCAGAGCAGACTTGCACACAGAAAAGTCATCAAGAGTTTTAATCACCTTTAGCTTCAGTCACCACAGTCAGATTCTTCATCCTCACATACACGCTCAAGTCCACATTATTAAGTGCCACCACCATCTTATCAATGTGCATAAATAATTATAATAAATATGATCCCATTATGAAAATGGTCGGCAGCGTAATAAACACTAAACCTGGAAAAGAAAAACGTTAACTGGATAAGTAATGGATTGAAAATGTTTTAGAGAGCGAGCTCTGTGGTGCTTATTATTATACGGGTTTGGTATTTGGGGTGACACGGCTTTGCCCCTGCTTGTGTCTGAGGGTCACCGGAGTCCCCAAATGAGAAGGCGCCCTGTCACGAACGATTAAGGCCCCAGCTTTGACGGGGATTAAGCACTGCGCCAATGGCTTCATGATCCACGGCAACAGCACTCCTAACGGATGGCAATTATCACTCTTCTTCTCTCGTCTTTCTGAGAGACGTTGTTGCCATGCATTTGTTTTTTGCTCTGTTCCACTATTTATGAGCAGCCCAGCATTGTGTTCCGGTGCTGCATTTTTTATTAATTATACCCACAAAATTTTGGCAGAGTTAGCGAAGCAGATTTCAAACTGATGTTTTCCAAGATTTTACAAGGCTTTTCACTCTAGACTAGTACAATGTTCAACTCTGAGTTATGTAGAGCATATACAAATGCTCAAGTGTAAGTCACAACAAAATATACAACATTAGGTTATGAAGAAATTTATAACCATAACTATTACAACAGCAGTTGTAGGCATGTTAGCCACTGTTAGCTCATATATTTACCTGAGCAAGATGTCTACACTGAGAACATATGGGGCTGTACTGTGTGTATGACTTGTTATTGAGACACAAATAACACAAAACTGCTTGTCTTCTAGCGAGTGCAGTCAGTAGCTAAATTACTTAGTGAGGAGTTGGCAGCAGTGTGTTAGCGAAGAGGGCAGCCATCTTGGATCTTGAGGTCAGGGTTGGTGACAATTTTACTGACTTTCTGAGTCACCAACTTAATGTGGTTTTGGCACCATACACTGACCACGAGCTAATCTAAGTGCCAAATGTTAACATAGGACTGGAACCTTTCTTTGCTATTTGCTGCTTCCATTAGCAGTGAGGGAGAAGTGCAGTTAAAGGCTCTCAGTCTTTATCAAATCAGGAGAGTGGAAAATCACCCCATGCTTAACCAGACAGTCAATAGTGAGCTGCAATCCACATAAACAGGAGACAATTAAGTTAAGGAGGGTGAATTAAGTTAAGGACGAGTGAGGGGGTGAGGTGTCTGTGTGTGACATGGGAGTGGGAGTGTTGTGATGCACACAGTCAAAGTGAGGACAACTTTTAATGCTCTTTCTACCATTTGTGCTTCTTTCATTACTGGGTGTGAGTGAAGGTGCGTGTCTGTGTCTGGCCCCTTTTTCACAAACCCACTCAAGCTGTCACTTTGGTCTCAAGCGGTACTTTGTCACAACCAGTGAGTGATTTTTCCTGATGGCCCTTCTCCCCCTGTTGTGAGGCAAGTTTTTGCATTGGCGTGTGTGTGTGGGTGTGGGTGGGTGTGTGGAATCTACCATTTTCAAACTCAAAAGCCCATCTTTACCACATCAGCAGTTTCAAAACAGCGAGGAAATAGACTGGGTAATTCACAGTGCGGATGGAGTGAATGAAGGTAGCTAGCTCTCTCACTGTCTCTGTTTCTCACAGTGTCTTGCTCGTGGTTCCTCTCTGTGTTCTTACTGAAAGTCACACACTGCAGCAGTGGATTCATCTTTCTCTCTGATGTTTCTCCCCTTCCCTCCTGCTCCTCATTCCCCTACTCATTTCCCTCCCTGTCTGCTACTCCTATCTGGGTGCTGTAATGCCAGTAGTGTATTGTGGCTAAATCCAATCGTGAGGGTCTTGTATGAACCAGCTCTATTCCACCTCCCAATTCCCCAACATTAAGGATTAGCTCGGCCAACTCTAGCCAAGCTAGTCTCTCAGCCTGGACTCATCTGCATGGGCTAAGAAGGGCCAAGTCATTCAGCCAGCCTGAGCTGATTTGACAATTAAATTCTGTTTAAATCCAAGTCAGGCTTGCCTGGACTGCAGTCTTGGCATAGAGGGAGTGTGTTTACTCTGCATTTAAAGGGAAAGAACAATTTAACAAGCTTCAAATTACTGCAGATTCTAATTTCTTTTAATAGTCAATAAACTTTTACAGGCAAATTTTGAAAAATATTAGTTTCTGCAGGTTTTTATTGTAGTTGTAGAGGGGTGTTGTACAGAGAGAAAAAAGAAGGTAGCACTAGCAGTGTCAGACTTCAAGTAGACAACACCTCTGCACAAATGTGCCAAACTCTCAGCAAAGTAAAGCGTGTTAAGATGTTTATTGACGTCCTGCAGGATTGTAAAATTCATGTGTGTTGTGCTGACAGGTTTATGAAATAAACACATGCACGCATGCACATACAGGCAGAGCAGCACAATCTTTTAAGGGGCTTTGTCTGTAATGTGCTTTTCACGTCTCTGCTGGAAAGCCATAGGTCGGCGAGAGAAGGAAAGAGGGGAAGAGAAGGGGGCGAGACGGAGGGAGGGACGGGACTCCTTGTTAACATGCTCTTTGTGTCCGCTCCCATCACCGTCTCATTGGAGCAATAGGATTCAGACCAAAATGATTGGTAGCAGGGAGGGAGGAAAAGAGAGAAGAAAAAAGTGACGTGGGAGGAGGAGATGTAGTAGGGGAAAGTGGAGGCCTGTGCAGAACTTAATTTGTCAAAGCTTTTCCAATCGAGATCTCACTGAGGCACCTGCCTTTCAATTCACTTGCAGCTGATAGAAAAGCTTTGGGTGAAGCAGGAATGGGGGCAGTCAGGGAGTGTGCTCCCTTGAGGTTGGCGATGGGGAAGGGGTGCAGAGTAAAAGGGTAAAGGAGATGGTGGCCACAGAGAGGAGAAACTGCAGATGATAGGTTGTTGTACCAAGGATAGGGGAGAGAGGAGGAGAGGCTGGAGAAGAAGCAAAAAGGAGGGGGTGGGGGGTCTTGTGAATAAGGGCCACTGAGCACTGGCATGAAGCCAAGCCACTAAGCCCTGGCAGCTCGTTAGCCTCCGTGTTACTGACCTGATAGACCATAAGCCCCCCCTCCCTCCTTCCCTCCGTGACTGTCCGCTGTCCCACTCTGGACACTAGCTGCAGCGATGTCCAGCAGCCTTTAGAGGCAGCACCGATAAAAGAAGAGCAGCAGCTTATAAGCTTGATGCAGGTTTGGCAGTGCAGCCTCCTGTCGTGACAGGTCTGATGTCGTGTCCTCTATCAAAACTGCACTTTACCTTCTCTAAAGGTCCTCACAGCATCTGTTTACACAGACTGTTTTCTTCCCCTTCTGTCAGATGTGGGGCGTCTTGGACCCTCCCACCAGATTCCTCTTCCAACATCTGCTGCTGTCCTTTAAACACAGTATTTAGCAGTGCATGTCTGGTTTCTGGTGTGTTTAAACACCTTTTACAGATCATTTAAGCTCTTTTCATCAAGGTATTTACTCCCTCCCTCTATTTCCTCCTCCCTCTAATCTCATCTCCTGATTGTTTTTTTCTCATGTTGTTAAGCAAGGTCGAGTTTAAGATGTGAGCGTTTGAGACCTTTTAAAAATTAAGAAGTGTGTACTTTTATAACTGGCTACCACTCTCTAGTGTGCTGTTAGCATTAATGCACAATAACACGCAGAATTTCCCGCAACGTGCCAAGACGGTCGATGTGACTGTTGCTGGTGCCGCCGGCCTCTCCCCTCTCATTGCCTCCCTTAACTGCCTCTTTCACGAGGCCCATCAGCACGATTAGAGATATCACAGTCACAATTACTCAAGCTAATTGACTTTGGGGATGTAAAATATTCCGCAGCAGAGTGGCGGAGGTGATGAACGGGTGAATGGTGATTTTATTAAAGTGGGTATGAGTCATATCTTTCCTGGCGGACGCCTCGCTGTGCTTTTGTTGTCTTTGGGAACTGGCTGTTTTTCAGAGATAGGCTTAAGGCACATATAACACAATTTCCCCAGCACATCTCTTTTTGTAGCAGATGCTCACAGTGACAGCTCATTCTAACCGTAATCTTCTCTCTCTCCCTCTCTCTCTCTCTCTCTCTCTCTCTCTCTCTCTCTCTCTCTCTCTCTCTCTCTCTCTCTCTCTCT
>JAUMHF010000013.1:14973079-14983251 GCA_032359275.1 Microctenopoma steveboyesi
AACCCTGTGGGACCCCATAATTAACTTTTGTATGCATTGAGGATTTATTATTAACATGAACAAATTGGGATCTATCTTTTAATCTCAATGACATGTTCCAGTCTGTGTAATAAAATGTTGTGTTCATTAGTGTCGAAAGCTGCACTAAGATCTAACAAGACAAGTATAGAGACAAGTCCATTGTCTGAGGCTAAGAGAAGATCATTAGTGACTTTAACAAGTGCTGTTCCTGTGCTATGGTTTACTCTACATCCTGACTGAAAATCTTCATACAAATGTATAAATAATTTGCTAAAACCCTTGGATCAAGTGAGGTCTTTTCAATATAGGTTTGATAACATCTACCTTATAGGCCTGTGGTACATAGATCTAATATGGACGAGCTGATTAAAGGTAAAACCGCTTTGAGTAATCCAGTAGGGATGTCTAACAGACAGGTAGTTGATTTAGATGACTACTAAATCAACTACTAAAAATTAGAAAAGCGTCAATAAAGCTTACAGAAAAAGAAAATAAAAAATAAAAAAGGGTTTTCTAAAATGAACAAAGAGCTGGATTTTATGAATGTGAGTATTTTTTCTATGTACAGTAAAAATGCATGTACAATTGATAAGGAGATTTTACCATGTAAGTTTTTTTTATGTTGTTGGACAAATAATTGGCACCTCTATGAATATTGTGGCCCCTTAATTTGCCCCATACTCAGAAACAACCTAGATCCGCCATTGTCTGGCATTTAAGAAACCTAATTTCCTAGCTAGACTTCTACTTCAGGTGGTAAACAACCCTGGGGCAGCACATATTATTCTTAAATTCTAATATTCACAGTTATTTAATGCTAATTAAAATCTGTTGCTTTCAGAAGTTATCACTAATAAAATATCAATTGTAGCACTGATAGAAGGCTAAAGTTAGGGAACAAATTGGATTTACTTGCTGAAGGTTTCACAGTACCTAGGAGTGCAGCAGACTCTAAATTCTGCAAACATAAAAACTTTTATTAAACGGGTAGAGTCTGTGTCATTGTTGTGTCATATCAATATGCCATGAAAAGAATCAAAATCACATTTATTCATATGAAAACAGATTTAACTCTCAGGAAATCAATGGACATTCTTCAGGTTGTGTTGTGCCAGTGCAATGCTGAGCAGAACAAATCAACAAAGCCATGCATAGGCATTAATATGGATGTTAATTGCTTGGAGATGATATGCATGTGTCTGTAAAGGTGATGCTGTGTGGGTGTATGGAAATGTGTGCAGGCAGAGAATATATTGTTTGCAGAGTATGACCATATGCTCTCTTAGATTTTTTTTTTACTGTTATGAGCTGCAGCAGCTTATTCATACATTTCTTCAATAAAGTGCATCTCATGTTTGTATAGCGACACACCCAAGGAGCCCTGTGTGGGTGTCTTATCGCCTGAGCATGTGCCCCACCTTTATCATCGCCCATACTGAGTGTATGCGGCTGAAGTGTAAATTGTATGTGTGTTGGGATGAGGGTGGTGTGGTTATACGAGTGGTGCTGTGCTGTAGGAATAAGCTGATGGTGGTGGACAGATAAGTTTCTTCAGACAAGGCTGCCCTTTGTGAGACAGAGCTGCTCTCAGCCACCGCAAGACAATCCGCTGCGGCCCCACGGAGCATGAAAAGTTTGCCGTGTTCCAAACTGAGCGGAACAAAGTGGCTCCAGACCTCCTAACAAAAGCAAGGAGCCACTTCTGTACACTGGGGACAGGACTGGGTTAAGAGGAGAAGATAGGGAAAAGGAATTTGGTTCTTCAAAACAAAAGAAGAATGAAAGTTTGGTGCTTTGTACTGATAGAGTAGCTCTATGTACGGCCATGTTGTTGATTGGTTCACAACATGAAGCTCTGAAAACATGTCTGTCTGAGAGTCTGATTACAGACATTCATGGTCACCAGTGGCTGAATTCTGGCACATGAATCAGTTTTGATTAGACCTTTTCTTAAACATACTGTTTTCATGTACAGTATTTGGCACTGACTACATGCCAGATGATTCTTTTATTTATATTTTTGTCTGCAAATTTCAAATCAAAGAAGGTGAGTAGCGTATTCAAGATAACTGTGAGCATATATACTGCACAGTGCAAAAATTCAACCTTTAGATTATGACTGTACAAGAAACTGAGGATACAGTGGACCGTTCTGAAACCAGCTGTGGAGCAGCAAACAGCAGACAAATGGTTTAGATTTACAGTAACTAAGACTGAAACTTTGAGAATGTGAGATAAAAAGAGATGCGAGGGTAAACCAGAGGAATCTGGAGTGGATTTAGTGTGGGTGTGAGGGTACAATTAAAAGTTTTACAGGCCCAGAAGATTGCTCACATGGAGTTTAATGAATTAAATTTACATGTACTGTTATGCATTATGCACATCTAGAGCACAGGTCATCTGCAGTGTTTGCAGGTTCAAAATGTTTCAAAAGTTCTACAAATGCCAAAAGAATATGTTTGTATTTTTATAAATACTTTATAAAATAATGAACATCACACATTGATGTGTTGCATCTAGTCAACCATCAATCAATCAATTACTGATGTGGAACCAGAGGATGAGGATGTGTGTGTGTGTGTGTGTGTGTGTGTGTGTGTGTGTGGGGGGGGGGTCACTTTAACAGCTCAACTGGGAGAAACCAGGTGTCCTAAATGAACCAAATGTACCAAAGTAAAAAAAGGATTTAGGTAGAGTGTGTCTGTCTGAACACGCTACTTTACTATTTCATGGAAAGCTACTTCATACATACTCAAAGTCATTAGACCCTTTTATGCAGTTTGTAAATTCCACACGTGAAGCAAGTAAAATTGATGACATAGATGTCTGGTAAAGGCAGTAGGTTGTTGCCCCTCGGAATAATGGCGTATTAAAACATTAAAATCTTTAGAGTAATTAACAGCATTTGGTTGTAGTTTGTAATAAACTGTGGTCATCTTCCATGACTTATTTTGTTAGAACTAAGAATATTTTTCCATCTAGACATTCACAGTTTATAATGGAGAAAGTGTGTGAAGCCCTTATTTGATCCTACAACACAAACTCAGTAGGACCTGGAATGATCAGACCTGGAATCCGATCAGATTAAATGTGTGATTTACAACTGCTCTGATTTATGCGACAGACTCGTGATTTGGTGTTTTAATGTTATGCACATACTGTATATGTGATGGTCTCTAATAACACACAGGCGAGCAGGCACCAAAGGTGTGTTGTACCTCAGCATACAGGCCAATGTGCACAGTTGATCTAATACTTTCATGACAAAGAAAAGCACACGACAGATCTAAGCACCACAGGTTGCTGGAGCAAACTACCCAACTAACCCTCATGTTTTCACATCTAAATGAAACGTGTTAACTGGAATAGCATCACAGCTGGACAGCCCGAAAAGAATATGGTCTCTGAGCCTCAGACAAGTTTCATTTTGATCAGATTCAATCTAGACTGGTGAATGGGAATCTGGACTATGTGTCAAAAAAAGCAGATATGCCGAAGCCTGAAAAGACATGACAGCATGCTAAGTGTACTGGCTTTGAGCACAGCCACCTGTTTCCATGGAATTGTCTGCAGTCTCATACAGTGAAAGGACTTATTTAAGCCTGTCAACATGGAGATCTGTTAAAACACACTGCAACACACACTGAAATGGCAGTGCACATGGATGGAAACAGGCACATGGAGTGAGAGGAGTGTACGCACATACACACACACACACACATATTGCACATGCACATATGGCGATGCATTCAGAGAAACACACACACACACAGTTTCAAGACAAAGGAAACACACACTTGGATATGCATATATATGCAGTCTTGCGGCTATGCTGAAACAAATAAATGGACATTGTCTATGTGAGAGTGTTATAGGTTAAGTTCAAAGTCTAAAGTGTGTGTGTAAGTGTTTGTCTCTGTGTGTGCAGTAACTGGAGCATGGACTCTATGGCCGAGGAAGGCTATAGTGCTTAGGGGCTGTTCTGCTACTGCCTACTGCCCTGTTCTCCCTTTGAACTTTGCCACGGAGCAGGCCCTGAGCAAAACACAACTGTGACTTTGTTGTGGTAAAGTAAGACAAAAAAGAGCGAGCAGAGTAGGGAGAAACAGGGAGACAGGATGGAAGGATGCTATCTTGTGGGTTTTCAAAGGCACTGAGCTACGTTGCTGTGTTTTATGGCATTCTGGCATCATGATTGTGGATTAAATACTAAATAACCATGATCCTTGAGCTGGTAGATGCTGCTAAACCCGTAAGGTGAGTATTTAAGCAGGGACATGCAGACAACAGCGTCAGTTGGCTAGAGGAGATCAGAAAAAAATCTTTACACACATCAGATATTTACTGATGGAATTATTGATGCCCCTGTGTTGGTATAGTAGTTAAAGTAAAGAAACCCAATCAAATTACATGACTAAAACACAGTAGTTTAATTCAAGAAAAAATGATAAAAATGTATTGTGAGAACATGTTCTACCCATTTTCACCCACAAACAAGGAAAGTGTAGTCTGGGACTGTTGCTATTTCTGTATATATTGATATACTGTGTAAGGCCTTACCTCACACTGTAAAGTGCTTGGACATGACTTATGTTGTGAATTGGCGCTATATAAATAAAGTTGAATTGAATAGTCTAACTGTAGTATGTCTTTCTTTGTGTCACTTATTATTTATACACATGAATGAGAGTGGGAGAGGAAAACAAGAAAAGAATGACAGAGACTTGATGTCTTGTGGTGAACTGAAAGACAGAACTAACAGAAGATGAAAGATGAGCATCTGCAGAGCGGACAGCTACAAAAGGGCCAGGGCACTGTACAGGAACAATTTTGGGATATCATTGAGAGGCAGCCCTTCCACGCCTTAAATTGCTTCCTTTTTGTGTGGAAACAGAAAAGAGCATCTCTGAGTTGAGATATTATACTGGACAACAACCTTTGGAAGAAAAGGGTAGCTCATTTATCAAGTGTTACACCGATGGAGGTTGCAGAAGCAGTTTAACATTTTCGAGAATGAAACAGGAAACTTGAGATGTCTCTTGTTTGTCAATTACAGAGCAGGGGTCAGGATGTGGTAAGCTGAACTTCACATAGAGGCTAGAAGAAGGGCTGTCCCAAAATACCCCTACTGACATCTGTAAAATGTGCCTACAGCCACACCACCAACTCTGTGAAGTTCCTAAATCAGTAAGCATACTCATAATGACAATGCTCACATGTTGATATGTGGCGGCAGGGACAGATCTATAGGTGTGCAAGGGGGGACAACTGCCCCCTTGCTTCGAAGCTTTATCCCTCCTTGAATCTAATTGTTGTTATTATTTTTAATATTACATTCACTATTAAAATTGGTTAATTCTAAAAACTAAACTAAAAGCACAGTAAGTTATGTGATATTTATTCTGTGAAACCATTTTTTTCTCATTTTTGGTAACATGTGGCTGCTCACTGCTCCCCCCAAAGATGGGTCAAATGCAGAGAAGACATTTTGTTGTAACATACAGACATTTATTAATGACAATAAAGTGGATTCTTCTTCTGTGTGGTGGCATTACTGGCCCCTGGGCATGTGGATGATACTTTGACCTCCTTGGGATGTTAAAGAGGATCAACATTTCATGCAGTCCATACAAACATGGAGGTCTGTAGAGCCAAGCTGAGGAGTGACATGTTTATCTTTTACATCTACCCAGTACTAACATTGCTATAGGGGCAGCAGGATTAGACATTACAGCTTTTGGTTATTGTCTCTGTGCAGGTGCAGCAGCCCTAAACCCCACAATCTCACAAGGAAGACAACACTTCAAATATTGAGCACAATAAGTGCGACTGGCTCTTAGTCAATAAACGGTTGCACATCCATTCCATAAAACCACAAATTATAGTTTTTAGTGTTGCGTTCATGTACAATATGTTAGTTAGTCAACAAGACCTTGGTGGGATTAGCTGTTTCTACTCTTTATGCTAAGCTAGGCTAACCACGTCCTGATCCCACTCTGTACTTAAAACACAGACATGAGATTGACATAATCTTCAAGTGCCTCTGGGGCTGAGAGCTAATGGATGTTTGTTGTATCTTCCAGTGATCCAGTGTGTGTTCGTCTTACAGTAAGATGCTTACAGGAGTGTGAGGCACGGCTTCTCAGGCAGAAAGGCATCTGTGTGGTGCTGTGCTTTGTGTAACTGTGTAGAAGAGGGAGTGTGTGTGTATGAGAGAATGCTTAGAGTGTCATATCTGGATGTGCTGTTGTCATAGCTGATATGTCTCCTTCCTGCTTCCCTGTCATCCTGCTAGTGTGTACACAAAAAGCAAATCAGTGGAAATAAACTTTTGCCTCCACCATGTTTGTTTGTCCTTGAAGGTTGTATATCACACGTTTCAATCAATGCACCATCTACTTGTATTTTACCTTTTAGCTCAATCGAATTTAATCTAATTTAATCTAATCTAACCTAATTTACATGGCCACTATCTCTGTCCTGTGCCTGTCTCTCAGTGTGCATCAGTCAAGGTCATCTGAGTCCATGAACTTTCTGTGGGCCTCCATCTTTTCCCTATGTTGTCATTTTAACTTTGGACCTCCGTCCTGAAAGTACAAACCATAACATGTTTACTGGTCTTCTCAGTTCTGTATCTAACAAGCTCTTCAAACATGACTCGTACTAGTGAAAATAAAGATAAATCCATTTAAGCATAGCAGCATTATTTTAATGTATCAGAATTGTTCCTGCGTAATCAAGGGTCTCCATGTGCGACCATAAAGAGCTCAGCTACAGAAAAGAACCATTTCATCTTGTTTTATACCAAAGTGCACACACAAACATGCAAGTATGCCTGATACTAACCTACCTTACACTTTTGCCTCTGAATCTACCAGCACAGCATCCCACATTTCTTTCACACTCAACAAACCAACACTAAATGGATCCTAGATAAAAGTGCTACATTACACTGTATGCATAAAATTACATTACATTTAAAATGATGAGGAGGATGCGTGTTGGTTTATTGTGGTGCATTTTCCAGGCCTCTATCAGTGACCAAAATTTCTCCTTACATAGACACAACTGCAAGATTAAACACAAACACACACGGAATAGCCAGGTCTTTCAAGGACAGGAGACAAAGATGATGTAGACAGACAAGAGGACAAGGAGCAGCAGATGAAGGTAGAGGAGGAGTTTAATAATAACTCCACAGAGATTCACTCCCCCTTTCCCACACTAAAACGCTCACTAGTTGCCATGGAGACCATCCAGGGCTACAGATTGCTCCATGGGGTGGCCAGGGGTCCGGCTGAGATCAGAGGACACGACATTTGTCTTTTAGGATCCCCACGCACTCCGGCCCCCACCTCTCAAATTCTGTTCCCCTACACACGCACAAACACCCTACCTTGAGTGCAACCCATCCCCAATGTGTGAATTAATATCATACTCCACTAAACACTCATTCCAGACCCATTCTTCATTTAGTGCCATACAAATGTGAAATACTGTGTGTGTGTATGTGTGTGAATGGCCACAGAAAGAATGTCAAAAAAACAAAAAAACAGAAGAGAGACGCATTAAACATGTGATGAAATGCACACTGACAGAAACACAGGATGTGATGGATGTGCTCTCTTTACCATTGAGGGTGCACAAACAAGTGCTGCAGTTATATCACGATGCTCTGTAATTCCAGTAATGCTTACTGACTGTAGGTTACAGCTATGTATCACTGTGTAGAGATGCAGACAATATTTCTTTTAATTGACATTTTAATCTTCCCTCTGTGTACAGACTGTAAGACCTCACACTGAAATTTTTAACTAATATTTTTCCTTATTGTAAGATCATACAGAAATGTAATCAAATGAAACAATCACTTCTTCAATTAATTCAGCTTAGAATGTCTTTTTGTTGTCAGACCATTTTCTGGTCTTTTGATTTTCAATGATCTGTTCAATTTATTAGGTTCTAAGAGTTTGTTAAACTTTGTGCAAACGTACATGCATTTGAGTTTAAAATCTCTAGAAATAAAGTATTTATGCATTTAAATAAACTACTCGCAGTGGAGCCGTTCTGCATGTCTTTAAAATATGTGTGTGACTGAGCTATGAACATGATTAGTACTGAATACAGTCCTTGTTGCTGCACACGTTACTGCAAACAATGTCAGATGTGTTTGAATCAAGTCTAGTGCAAAGTTGCAGCAACAGCTGAAGCTTCGACTGACTCCAGAAACAGTTGAGTTGACTCAAGCCCTTAATTAATTATATTAACCAGCAAGTTATATTTTGACAGGAAATGACATAGGTGTCTCCCAAAATATAATACGACGACGTAAGAGGCATTATTGAGAAAAAAAAAACATTTCTCAGCATTTATTTCGGTTGAACAGTGTCAAATGTGTCAAACACACACACACACAGACACACACACACATAGATGCAGCATGAACTGAGCAGGAGAATAAAAGGAAAAAAGGCAAGCACCAATAAAACAATAAGAAAAGACTGTGAAAAAACGAGGTCTGTAATTGCAATTCATTTCCAGCCTGAGCCCCAGGGGTACTGTGAGTGCGTTTGATCCCAAAGGCGAGTAAGTGTGGAAATGGAGAGATGCAGTCATATGTATGCAGAGAGAGAGAGAGAGAGAGAGGGGAGCCAGGGAGTTGGAGGAGAGCTTTTAATATTCCGGGCCACGGGATGAGATGAGAGACTGCTCTCATACCTTCAGGTTCATGAGCATAATGAGATTTTTATTTTGCTGAGTGCATTCTGCGAGTGTGTCTGTCTGACTGTCAGGCACAACACACTTTCTGATCAGCTGTGTGTGTTGCAGACTCGCCCTGAGGGCCTATAAGCTTAAGTTTTGGCATTAGTGTGTGTGTCTGTGTCCTCAGACACAGATACACACATTAATTAGGGAGTCATTACTTCCAAATGACATTCACTGACATACAATTGACTCATGTGTCACAAAAACCGCTCCTAACATTAGCCCTCTTCCATACTCATACTTCTTCATCTTCCTCCCAAGTGGGTACTTTCCCCAAAATACTATCCCCTACTATTCCCAGTTCCCCTCTCCTAAAGGCTGAAAAATGATCGGCCACACACCCAGCACATGTGTGTGTCTGCATTCACTACAAACCCACATGAGTGTCCCTACCCAGTCTGTGCACATACACTCGTGTGTGTGTGTGTGTGTGTTTGTTTTGAATCACCTGCTGCGTTCTTTTGTCAGGAGAGATAACAACCACAGAGGAGTCATATTTCTCTGTGCTGGGGTGTGTGCTGCATCACAGTGGGTATTTTTGCAGTGTGTATACAGATCTGCCCGGCTGTGTGCACAACACGCCATTGATCTTAAAAACAAATGTGTAGAATAAATTCTGTTTAGTGAAATATGATTCACCTTTATTACTACTTGGGTGTTTCCATTGTCATGTAGTGCTCTGTAATAATGTGATGGACTCATGATTATCTTGTAAATGTGACTTAGTTAACTAAGTTAAAAGGACGCTCTCGGAATCAGACGTGTCTAAGCTCCTCCACTCAAGTCACCCCACCACCTGTTCCCTGGATCCCATTCCCCCACATCTTCTTCAATCCATAGAACCCACTATTATTTCTCCACTGACACACGTCCTAAATTCCTCACTTGAAACAGGAACGTTCCTCACCGCTCAAACAGGCTCTTATTGTTCCACTACTCAAAAAACCCACACTCAACCCTTTTCTACTGGACAGCTATCGCCCAGTCTCCAACCGTCCATTTCTCTCAAAAATTCTTAAAGGGTCGTTCTAGCTCAACTTTCTTCATTTCTCCAGGAGCATGATCTACTCGACCCTCTTCAGTCTGGTTTCAGAAAAGGACACTCAACTGAAACCTCCCTCCTGGCAATGGTGAATGACCTTTGTGCTGCAATAGTTGCCAGCAGATCTTCTTTCCTCATCCTTCTGGACCTATCTGCCGCTTTTTACACAGTCAGATTCTTCTCTCTACACTGTCAGACTGTCAGGAATTACTGGAAAGCACTGAATTGGTTCTACTCCTATCTTCAAGATAGGTCCTTCCGAGTAAGAGGTGAGACATCCACACTCTCTAAGGTAACCACAGGGGTCCCACAGGGCTCTGTCCTTGGGCCTCTTCTCTTCTCA
>JAUMHF010000013.1:14991862-15005551 GCA_032359275.1 Microctenopoma steveboyesi
ACTGAAGGAGGCGGGAATCAAACCACCAATCTTCCAATTGGCAGGCGACTGCTCTACCTCCCGAGCCACAGCCGCCCTGACTGTGTTACAAGCTATGTTATCAACAAGAAGAGATTCCATTTCAGATACTCTTGTTAACAGGAGGATGGTTCAGAACCAGCCCTGTGTCTTATGGAAAAATGTGGGCAAGAATAAAAACATCTTCATGTTAGGAAGGTAAATGTCATTCTTTTGCATATGACAATTTAAATATGAATGAAACTGGTTTGTGGACTATTCCCCTGGAGCAGGCAAAACAAATGTCAAGTTTTCTGAGACGTTCTGAATTCAGGAAAGATTGCCTATCTGTTTCCAACAGGTTGCAGCAGTCTGGCAGTGAGGGCCTCATCTTCCTGTATAATGCCCTTAAATTTCCCTGCAGATTGAATAGAAGTCCTTGTTCTTGAACACCAAATGTTTTGGATAGCAGCTCCATTAAGAAAGAAGAATTAATGTGTCCAGATGGTTGAACCATTTATTCTTGGCTGGAATAATCATTTGGTATAATTATTTTTTGAGAAAACATTGTCACTGTAATTGGCAGTAAAAATGATATCTTTTATGGAAAACTTGCAGTGTCTGAAATGGCTAGCTCAGGCTATGGACGGCCTGACAGTGTTGGATTTCTCCTCACGAGGAAAGACTGTGCGGCCTTATTGTACATATTACATCACTCATCACATCACGCTTAGTAATCTCTGAGTCACTTTGACTCTTAGCTCTCACAGCATATCTTCACTGCATGGTGCCGTCTCCAGCTGGCTCAACTTTTTTAGCACCAGGTACTTAGTTTTCCAATACAAGAATGCCAGTTTAGCTGGTACAAGGCTGATTGTCGCAGCAAGGAGTCACATGTTGTTTCAAAAGAGGCTGAAGGCAGAAAGACGGCAGTAGAGCTCAGGGTGAATATTTGGAGCACTACAGTCTTATCCCGTCATCTTCTGGTACCAGCTTGGTTCAGCTCGCTTGAAACCGTGACAGAGCTGATGCTGAGGATGGTACTGGAAACTTTAAATGTATGTGTGCAACTATCCGTGCGGCTGAGAATGACTCTGGAAGCAGCACAACCTAGGCTACCTGCGTTGTGGATGATCAGTTAATCCTTACTAATTGTAGCTGTCTCCTTGTTGAACTGAAAACAAAGTTGGTTGGAGAGGGACTGTGTGGATGATGGGAACATAAGCAGTAAAAAGAGCATGCATGCTGTAGTGACACTTCACTGGGGCCTGCAGCTCTCTCCGCAGGCTGGATTGTCTACTGTGTCTGAGCTTCTTAATAGACTTTTCCTCGACATTCATACACACAGTGTTAAGGCTGCACAGATTTTCACACTCTCTCAGCTCTCAGAATCAAAAGCTCCGCCGCCAAATCCTCACAGCACAGCTGGGCTCAATCACTGACATCATCTTTAAGCACTCGCGTTATACACTCTCGCTCGCTCGCCTTCTCTCCGACTGTGTCTCTCTACCTCTTTCTTCTGATTTAATACCTCATCTATCACAACTGAGCTGCGCAACGCTCGTAACAGAGAGAACATATCTGTGTTGTGGGATGGCCCAGGCAGTACAATGCTGCTCGTAAGTGTGTGTGTGTCTACAGTCCTTGAACAGAGTGAATCTGGCTGTATTTTTATTGTGCACACAATGTCACTTCACTTGATAAAGAGGCCTGTGTTTCCCCTCTGTCGTGCTACCTGAATCCAGGTGTATGGTGACTGTGCGGGAACAATGAGGATTGCGTGCGTGTGAGTCCATTTCACCAATGTGCCACTGGCAAGGGCAACCAGTAATCAAGCCCGCTTGCCATTCTTCAGTGCAAACCATTGCTGTAACTTAAGAGTGACGTAAAACTAGGACAAGGGCACAGAGAAGAGACATCAGGCTCCTGACTCCAGGTGTGATGATAAAAAAAACCTCATTATACATTCATTTAACCGACACAAACTGAAACAAGTCTGTGTGTGTGTGAAGGGGCTTGCATGGAATCAGTCTCCACGACGTTACCTGACCATGCCCGAGTCGAGACAGGGTGCGTGTGAGAACCAGAGTTAACTGAGGGTGGGTGTGGGAACCTGCCATTCTGTGAGAAAGACACGGCTCCGGTTACCACAGAATCAGGCTTTTGCTGTAACCCAAACTTCACTCTCGCTTTTTTTTCAGCCTACCACACACACACACACACACACAGTCTTAAATGGGCAGGATTGAAGGTCTTTGTTATGGTAGACAGTCTGGTCAGATTAAGCAGGATGTTGAATTGTGTCATATTTTCGGTAAGAAGATGGATACATTTCTTCTTTTTTCTTGCTTATCAGTGTTTGCCTCTGGAGTTTTTTTCCCAACAGCAGACTTCAGAGACTCTGACCTCAAATAACCTGTTAACATAAGGTTTCAGCATGTAAACTTTAAAACACATTTATTAGCCCCTCAGGGGCAAACAGAGCTTTGGCTGGGCAAAGTGTGCCTGCAGAAAGATATGGATTTAAGTCATTACCAGTATCATAAATACAAGGTAAACACACAGCAGAAACTGTGCTCAGTAAAATGAGCAGCAGTAAGTGTGTACTACTGATTTCTACAGAGACACTTTGAACGACATATATAATAGTAACTCACACTCTGTATTTACTGCAGTAGTATTATGTGTGATTACTTCTATTTCTTACTGCTTTACTTCATATGTGACTTAAAGTGGAACTCCTCCTAGGTTCACACATTCAAGTTTCAGAAGTCTGCAAATACTTTTTCTGGTTGTCTCCTGGGGAAGGATACTTCACTGAGAGCTCAAAACACTGTGACCGAATTAATTTCAGCCTGCTTGAATCACCTTCTACCAACTACCAACTCATACAGTATATGCATTAAAGCGATGATATTGTTGGTTTATTGGAAGACAAAAACTTCTGTGACCACATAAGCATGACAACATGGACTTAACCAAACTGTGGAATTAATGTCAGTTCAATCAGAGCAGAGCAAACGATATTTTTCCCGATGAGTGCACTGATTAAAATATAACCAAGAACTGACTTGCTGTTTTTAAAGTCTCTCAACCGTGAAATCAAAGTTACTTCTAAAAGTTGCACCAAACAGACATCAGTCACCGCAGTACCGGATGATGTGTCAGACTCAATTGGAGAGTAATGGAGCAGCAAAAGGTCGTGTGACTTGCATTACATATTCCATTAGATGCTGCACTCAGACTAGTCCAGGTGAATCAGTACGCACACATCGGAGATCAGCCAGAGAGAAACAAGCCATCAGCACCTGATGAGACAGTTTTTCACGCGTCTCTGGTATGCTGTTTGTGTCAGTGGAAATAAAACAGGTTGAGAGTGTGTGACAAGAATGTGAAAAAAACATGTGTGTGTGAGGGACCTTCCTTTTTGTATGTCTTGAAAGTTAACAATTGAGATGCACAATTTGATAAATGAGGAAAGAGGCTTGCTTTAATCTGTAGCTGTACTGAATTTTTCTTCCAGTGTGCGACGTACAGTACATCTTTATACGCCACAACACAAGACAACACAGCACACAACTGGCTGTGTGTGCTGTGTTGTCAGGCTCTGCTTGTTTGCAGCTAATAAAATGATACGTAATGGAGGGAATAAGCCTCTAACAGATATCTGGCTTATCTTCACTGCGACTAATGAGCTTACACTGTTTGCTATTATCACCAATCCACCGTAAGATCCTACCTGAGATCCTGTTGCTCCACTCAAGTGTAATGGGCACAGGCACTTGTGATAATGGTTTGGTGCAGCCACACAGTAGATAACCCCCACCCTATCTTACTCACCGTCCCATCCCTGTCTCATTGGACCTCAGTGACTATAATTAGTTCATATTCCCTCCCTGAGGTCCTGTGTGATTCAAATTTAGTTAAGCCACGTCTCAAAACATGCAGCTGACGTCACCTCACACGAGGTATGTTGTCTGTCTCCCCCTCTGCTATGTGGTGTGTCTCTACACATTTCAGCTGTGTGGAACCATGAATCTTAAAGTCTTTGACTTGTTTACCGTTCCCACCGTCACGTGACACTGCTGGCATTTCACCCTGAGGTCACACAGAAAACAGACAGGTTCACACTGACACAGCCATTCAGAAACAAAGCCCTTAATCCCAGCCTCAGTGTATGTCTCTTCCTTCTGGGTAAAATGACATCATTCCCTATACAACTAAGTCATATAACATGACGACATAACGAGCCACCTTGATGTGTGTCGCAGCTACAGTATGCGACTCTATATGAAAAAGCATCATTTACACTCTATGGGCTCTGACTGTGGATGTATGTAAGTCTTTTCTTTCAGACTGGTGGATTAAAGTTGGATCGAGCTGGGTGTGTAAACCATGATGGATGAAGTCCTCAGTCGTCCAGGTCATGGTTGTTCCAAAAGGTTCTGCTGCTACTGCTTTGTGTGTCTGAGTCTCTTCACGTGCATTTGTGTCGCTGTACTGATTTTTATGTGCCAGTCCTTGACTGACTGACTGTGAGGGATCATAAATCTTTGATGGCGGCCCCTTTGACTGACTGACTGACTGACTGAGATTACATGCATGACCTCAGCCAGCACATACCGCCTGCACACTCTCCGCTCAGCAGCTCCACCACCATCTATCCATGCCAATGCTGCAGCACAATCATTACTCTGAAGCTTCTCTCTCTATCTCCCTCTCAACAATCCATATTCATGCAGTGTTTTGGATGAATAGGAGTGAGCAGGCGAAGCAGCTAAGGCCAACTAAATCTGCTCAGCTGGCTTTGATGTTGGGGAGATTTCATTGTAACTGTGGAGGAAGGCAGCAGTTATAGCATGGCATCTTTAATCGGCTAGAGGAAGGCCTAATTATTGTATTGTTTCAATCAATGCCTCCAATTGTTCTGCATGATATGGCATGACTCAGCATTGGAATAAGGATTTTTTTAACGTTTCAAATGATATGAGATTAGCTAGAAAAATTATTTCATTATTGTCGCTGAAATTGTAATTGAATTTGTATGTATGTATGATGACAGCTAATTGCTGTATGATGATGGAAGACACTATATAGACTAAAGTACTTGGTGATCTCTTATTGTCTTTCTTTGGTCTGAGGCAACCCATTTGTTTCAGCATTATAAAATAAGTTTCATATATTTAAACAGATTTTTACACAACATAAAATAGAACATGTATATTTCAGTGTTTCTGTCTAAAATGATACAGCTACAAGTGAAGAGGGAGAAGTAGAAGTGAGGGGTTGTGGGAAAGCTTAGGCTGGCTGAGCAGCACAAGCAAACAGCAATGCTCTCTTAGTGCTGTGCTTTTTCATGGCACGTAGACAGTTGTCTACAATATTTACTCAGTTTGAGTACATTAAAAGCATTAAAACTCCTACCTGGCCACATTTTAAAGCTTAACTTTGCTTTTCTTCCAAGTGCTAATGTTGTCCTCCTCATCTCATCCTCTTGCTAATCCAGTGGCAGTCAGCCTTTTCCTACAGTACTTACCTACCTCCACAGAGTAGCTCCAGAGCACTCACAGCACTACTTAATGTAAAGCATGACCAAAACATTTTGCAAAGAGTCCACCGACCTCTCTACACAATGACTGGCTCACATTAACTGGGTTTTATAAGAGGTGCTTTGCAACAAAGACCTCTATTACTTCTCCCATTATCAAGATACTTATCTGTGAAATCAAAGTGATTTGGGCATTAACTGTCAGCTGATTTCCACTGCCATCTCGTTCTCTCACGGGATCCATCTCTCTGACGTCATCCATCCCCTTTCCAAACGACATGCACAGGACCTGGAAACGTGGGCAATTGGTGGTAGTCGTGCAAGCAAATGTGTAAAAAACAAACCAAAAGAATACTTTATTAATCCACTTGGAGAAATTGTTGTTTGGACAGCTGCTAGACCCGTGTCGGCATCTGGCCAAGGATACCGCAACATGTAACCTGGTGGGAATCATACTCACGAACCCTTGGGTTTGAAGATGACTGCGCTACCCACTGAGCTATCATGTACAACACCAAGTGGTGCTTTATTATACAAGGCTTTTAACGTTGTACAACGCATGAGGCCTCCCTACATAGCATCATCCCAGCTAAGGGCCTGTTTTACTAAGTTTGCTGTGTTTTCTTCATCAGGATGCAAGCACAGATATGTTATCTGTTTCTTTCTGATGTATGGTAGAGAGGGGTCAAACGAGATTCTTTGTGGGTGTGCCAGTATGTGTGCATATGTGCTGGAGAATTATTAAATATATCAGAGTGGAGGGAAAATCACCATATCAATATCTAGTCTAAATCCACTGCCGACAATTCCATGCTGGGCTTTTGCTGAACTTAAGAAGAAAACTTTAGATGCAAAATCACGAGGCAATAAGCTGTTTAAATATGAATGAGTGTTGTGTGAATGCCTCTGCTGTGATATTCAGACAAGTACAGATCCCTCTGTGCTGCAGCTGTGTCTTTAGCTGTAGCTCGAGGGAATGTTGCTACTGTTCTGAAATTTCGCAGGGTGGAAATGCTCTAAAATGTTTGTGACTGACCACGAAACTGTGTGCTCATCATCAAATCTTTGCTTTAGTTCTGTATTTTTTATCTAACATGCCTGATGAACCACTGTTTTACTGCACAACAGATTAAAACAAGACAGACTCACCACGGTTTCCAAACCAATTCATGGGTTTTGCATCAATCTTCTTATCACTTTACTTTACTTAACCTTAAAAAAATCACTAGTCTAAACACCTACTACTAGAAATATCTTAGTTTCTTTTTATTATTTATTTTCAATATATTATAAAGACAGGTATAGCCTTAATTATCCATTAAACCTGATGTACTAATCATTCTGACAAATCATTCTGAATTAAATTTAATTCTGCATTGGCACTACACTATTAGTTATTCTCATTATTAGTTTCGAACTACTGGTTTGTGCCCAGTCTTTGTGCCTAAAGTAAAACAAACTGTGGTATTTTCACACCGATAATCAATGGTCAGGACACCATTGACATCCGTAGGAGAGCAGTAGACTTTAGGAGTTCACTCCAGGCAAAGCGTGATGAGATGAAAATGTGTTCACATATATATATAGAGAGAAATATATATTTCTCTATATATATTAAATATGATTTTAAAAATATTTCTTTTTTTAAAATCAATCTATTTAAAAGCATGGTACAGGATAGAACCAGCTGAGCCAGCTGCTCAGTAGAAGAGTTGCCACAGAGGCCCAACATGAAATAAACCCATTTCTTTCCAGTGTGTAACACTTCACCAATCCAGCTTTTAACTATGAATGACATTTGCTGAATTGTGAAATGAAGATTTGTAGGTTTTGAAGAAATATGATACATGGAAATATATAAAACATTGCTTGTTGTTGCTGTTGTATTTAGGGTTCTTACGGAATCAGTGAGGACAGATTTTCAGGACCACCTCAGATTTATGAATTTACAGTACAGCTTCCATCCATGGCCCACTTCTCATACAGTACAGTGGCTTTATCTGAAAAAAGCAAACCCACACGAGCTTGTGTGCATGCACATGCAAGTCAGAGGAGGCAAACACTAACACACATGCAGGCACTATTTCAATTACACACTTAGTGAACACGAGCAACTGGCTACTAAACCCAAATCCGCTGAGCTCTGCCCTGATGTCAGAGGATGGAATTAGAAGGAGAGTAGGAGCACAGTAAGAGAGAAAAAGATGTAGAGGATGGTGGTTTGATTGGGGCACCAACGGGGAACAGGAAAAGATGATTATCAGCAGTGAATGAGGAGGGAATCCAGCAAGTGGGTGGGTCATTGATTTGGAAATAAGCAGCAGAAAAACGTGGATGCATGAAAGAGTGATCAGGGAGTGAGAAATGAAAGATGCTGGAGGATTTGACAGTCAAAGTGAGAGAGCAAAGAATAATGATAAAAGTGAGACTCAAAGCAAATGCTAGAGAGAAGGAAACTTCAGAAAGGCCTGGGGGTGAAGAATGGAAAGCAGGAATTATGGCCTGTTATTTACATAAACCATGAGGGGTTGAATTAGGGGAAGATATGGAAAGGGGCCTTTTACCGCTTTCAAGTATACTTTTGAATATAGCGTAAAATGTGTTTATGCTCATTACATCCTAAATGAAACATACTGTAAACAAAATGAGCAGCCATTTTGGTCACTTACCTTATGCACAATACAATCAATCTTTAAAGTTTTTTATATATAAGGAGGGTAAAATTCCATTCATCAATTTCTTTTATCTGGTGCTGCTTTGTTGGGTCAGCTGGCATTGAAAGGAAGTCCAGATATTTCTCCCCCTGGTGATAACTCCTCTTGACATATAATATACCTGACATACTGTAGAATGTTTTCAGAACATTATGGTCTGGAAACGTCCAGAAAATTACACTCGTGATCATACTGTATGTTTGAACCACCTCAACTGGCTGCCTTCCATGCCGCAGGGCAGTGGCTCCAGTAAAAGCTCACGGTGGATATATTAACTCTCTAGTCTTTCTTTAAAGCCCCTTTTACACTTCACAATTAAGACAGGTTAATGGTAATTAACCTACCTGTTGATCTTAGTGTTGTGAGATATTTGAACTTCTTCACCTAGACTGAGGGCAGTTTTCACCAGCAAAGAGCAGCCCCGCATCCTGCAGCTTTTATGCTTGGCTGCAAACGGCAGTAGTGCATGCCGAAGGTCACAGTGTGATGAAGCTAACAGAGCCACTTCATGTGCAAAGAGCAGAGAAGCACCTCTGACGTCCCCAGGGCCGGAAAGCAAAGCTGGTAAATGTTGTCTAATGAAATACATTTGAAGATCGGGATGCTCTGGGAGGTCTAGGCTGAAACATTAGTTCTTTACTGTTGGTAAAGTAATTTAACAAATCTGATACAATATGGTAAGATAAGTGAAATGTGATGGTGACTGGAGGATATAATTTGGACATTAGATTGAGCCAGGCTGGATGTTTGCTCCTGCTTTAAGGATTGATGATAAGCTAGTCTAATCACGTTCTGGATCTATGCTGGATCAGTCTTCTTATCTCACTCTCATAAATTATTTCCCTGAATGCTGATCAGGTCTTTTAAATGACTAAACCCTGCAGTGCGAGGCCTGTGATGTTGTTGTTGCTTCACTAAGTGCACTTGCGTCTTATTCAAAATGTATTGTTTGCAACATTTTCAAATTCTCCTAAAATAGAGCAATTGAGCCAACAAATGACGGGGTAGAAATCTGGCCTCTCAGTGGTGAGTGCAAGATGAGGATGAGATGGTTGAGCTGTGCTCTAATTAGAACAGTTGTCTTCCCATCATCCCCTCCTGCTCCTTGTCTCGCCCCGGCTCATGCTTGCTAGCTTGGCCTTTGTACAAGACTATTAAAACTACGTCATGATGTCATAAAATGATGATAATTATGATAAGAAAAGTGTTCTATGAAGAAAATAAACTGTCTGTGTGACACTATCCACATGAGAGATTAAAGAGGAGGCTAACTGACACAGGAAGGTCAAATCTGGAAATGAACATTTTTATAAAAGGCTATTCAAGCTTGTAACTCCCCCATCTGCCTGTCACATCAAGCTGAAGTAGTTTTTTATCTCCATTGTGGCAACGTGAGGACAGATGGTTGCTTCTAGTTACTTTACATTACTTGGCAGACACTTTTATCCAAAGCGACTTGCAGGGAGCTAGCGCTGTGTATCTGGCTCAAAGACACACCTGGTAGGGGATGGGCTAGGAGTCAGACGGGATTTCAAACCTGCGACCATCTGCATGCCAGTCTGACGCTTAACCCATTGAGCTACCAGGTGACACTAAATGTTTCAGCTTTGATGGAAAAAGTGAATGTTTTTTTGCTGCAAATAGCTCTTTCTTGAATGTAACTTAGTTTCTTTATGTGTCATGTTGATTCTGATTTAACGTATGTGTCACATTAATTAGTGTCCGGAATCAGTCCAACGACAGCTGCTGGTGCTGCCAGTTCAATTTGTTAACCTGGAAACGAGGTGGAACTATGTGGCAAAAAACTGTGGTTCTGTGATTAACCAGAAAAATTACACTAAATATAAAATGAGTGTGATTAAATAGCTTTAACAAACTGGTATTTTTTTACTGTTAACAATCCCCAAAGTCAATAGAAGTGTCTCATACAACAGTCTAACTTCAGTGATTTGGCCTGTTTGCTAATGTGTGCAGGTTTTCCGCTTAAGTCAGCACAGCTAAAGCTAAAAGAAAACAGCTTTCTTTAGAATAGTGTGCAACTAAGAAAACTGTGCAACTGGCTCTAAGCAGAACAGAATGATACGGGGAACATGTGCAATTGAGTGTTTGGAAAACAGTTGTTCTGGCCTGGCCTGTGCAGCTTTGGTACAGGTTTCATTCACAAAATACCTGTGCTTGTACATTTACCGTGCAGTACACAACAGCTTGGACACTTCTCTTCTAAAGTCACATCACTGATGATTTCACTGATTCTCTAGTATGTCACAACATACATTCTCCACCTGTGTATAATCTCTAATCCTGCTGTCAACAAGTATTTCAAAGTCCACTCCGTCAAACTCTTGGTGATTCAGCCCAGCATTTCTCTTTGCACATAGTTTAAAGTTACACTCAGTCTTCTTCTCCTGCTCCTCGGTACCTTTCACACCTCTTTTTGCATAGCTACTCTTTATTCTTTTTGAGGAATGGCTTCCATCTGGTGACTCTGCCATACAGTCAAGATGTAAAATCCACCAAACCACAGCTCTGCAGCCCTGTCACAGGGCTCCTTAGATTTCCAGTTAGCGTGCTGGCTCATGTTACTAGATTTGTACCTGATGGGCTTCAGGGAATTGACTTTTACCTTACATGTTGCAGAAAATCTGTCCAGTCACAGACACAATGTGGCTCATGAACCCTTTATGAAAAAGATCTTCTCTAGAAAAAGGAATGAATCTAGTTACCACACTCACAGGCACGCGAGGCATGGATAACTGATCTGTACACACACACTCTCATAGACAGGCACGGTTGTCTTACTGATTTCCAAATGCAGACTCAGTGTAAAGCTGTGTGTGCGTGCGTGTCTGTGTGTGTTGGGCAGGCGTCAGGGGCATATTTGATGCCCACTAGCTGACTCTGATTTAGAGCCAGTGGTAAGATCACACGCTGCATTCTGACGAGCAGAACTTTAAAGCAGCATATGATGAAGACTCACATACACACACACACACACGAGTGTTTTAGCTTGCTCTGTTTCTCACGCTTTCCCACAGAAATGTGGGATTTTATTTAAAGATGAACACCAGCTATATTTTTGCACCCCCCACTGAAGGCTTAAATTAATCAATAAGTTACTAACTGAGATAACTGTGGGAAAAATGAAGTGCAGATACCAGTGACTTCTAATTCTCTCTCCACGATGCTCCACATCCCTTTTTATTTACTGTTTAATGACCTCAACATTCCACCACTGTCAACCACACCACACACAAAACTGCTGAGGACAGAGAAACGCTGCGGTTTTCAACCTCTTGTGATCTAATATGGGTTGTTTCCTGAGAACAATGAGGATGACAAGCAATTTATAACGTATGTCCCTGCATCAAAGTGTCTTATTATTCCACTTAAGAGAGAAAACAACACTGTGAAAGAGGATAGCCTGTGGAGGCAATGGAAGTCAAAAGGAGCATAAAGACTGCATAAAGCCTGCATTCTCTTTGTACCTAAGCAAACCACATAATGTGAACAGCATTCATTTGTTCACCAGGGAGATGCTTTTGCTAACAGGTGCTAACAGGCTGTTCAGTTTGAGGGCACTTTAAGAGCAAGGGCCCTTGTTTGGTGCAAGTTTCACAGCCGATATAGACACTCATGGTTCCCAGAGGATGAATTCTAAGATTTGTGATCTTCCAGTGTTTCGCTGGTGGTTCAGATAATGTAACAGCAAAGACATATTCCAGCAACTCAAAGCATAAGGCTGGTGGGCACCACTCTTTTTGAATGGGATTACTAGTCCTCAGTGTTAATATCCTACAAATTCTATACCACAGTCCAATATCATCCAAGACTTTCTCAGTTTGTAAACCATGAAACACGATGTGCTACTACTGCACTATGCGCCACTGCTGGCACCAGCATCTCTCAGCTGAGATAACTCTGGGTAAGCCTGTCCTCCAGAAGAGATTTGTTTTTCTCACATTTGGGGTCATATATTTTCAGCGTTTTCTATTTTTTAACATAGATAGATATATAACATGATTCATGATGACATGGAAACTACTAAAGTAATGCATAGGTGTGATTTCAGAGAACGGAAGGGTAGAATGTGAAGAAAACATAAACTCACTCTGTATGCATATGTTTCAAACCCAATTTCAGATGTGTCTTGTAAGGTAAATTTTATTATGAATAAATAAAAGCCAGCTACAATTTAAATTAGCATCTTCATTTAATCCTTTCTGTTGTAATTCTTGTCTTTTCCTGGCAACATGTTGGAGGAAAGTTTTTCTTTTTGGGGTTTTTGGTGCTTTTTTGTTTGCTCCATATGAAAACAAGCATGCGAATAGTTCGATTTGTGCTTCATCACTGCACTGGAGTTTATTTTATGGCTTTTGGTGTCTCCCTGCATTAGTCCACATATTTTTCACACACCGCCTCCACCACTTGTTCTTCTACCCTCAACATTATCACTTTGGCAGTGCCATTTGACAGGCCTAGCCCTGTGGCCCAGAAGAAACCAGAGCTTTCAGAACCTCTTACACAAGACCTGACTGACCAGGTGAGTGTTTACAAGCTGTCTGGACTCTGAGGTAGGTCTTTATACATCTTCTCCAGCTAACTACCTGACAGAACAGAGTGGTCCCAACTGGACAGCCACTCAGTGCAGAGGAAGATGTTTTCTTTTACTGTCTCTCAGCCTGTCATTTCCCTACATTCATGTTATGATTCTTGACATGTCCTCCTCTACACCTACCTCCCATTTCGGTCTGTCCACCCTCTCTTTGAATCCCATCAGGCTTTACCTTTTCTTTTCCATATAGCTTTTGCTTTAAATGTCTTCTCTTAGTTCAATGACGCTTGCTGTTGACATGCACTTACTTTACAGAGAAAGAAAATATCCTCAGCTGTATTGGAAACAGCAGGAGAAAGTCTTAATGTAAAACCGTTTGATGCCACATTGTGATTTGTTTCAACTATGGATGTAGTCCATCCATCCATCCAAGTGAAATGAGTCGACAGCAAATTGAGTTGCAAAGAAGAAAGTCTTCATAGGGTGTTATTAGAAGGTACAGTCTTTATGTTCTTTGTTCCCCCAGAAAGGTCACTTACTCAAACTTATGACTTTGTGATGAGAACATTGATGTGTTTCCTGTATGGACATGTTCTTGCCAGCTATTGGCTATAAACAGGTCACATGAAACACCATAAAGGTGATGAGTTAGAGTTAAGATAACAAAATGCTTCACAGAGGACTTCAAAAGATGAAAAGTGATAATACATAGCCTAGGTGAAGAACTATAGTAATGGTAATTATACTCCACACCTGTATTTCTGTAACCATTGTGATAGGAATTAATTCATTAATTCAAGTACTGTCAGTAACGTGCTTGAAATGGAGGACCCAAACGCAGACCAGAGACAAGAGAGGGTTCAAACAAAGGATGTTTA
>JAUMHF010000013.1:15032664-15046117 GCA_032359275.1 Microctenopoma steveboyesi
TGGGGCCCCGTAAAGGGGGTCTGTGAGAGCTGCTGACAGTGCTGCTATCAATGACCTGTTTTCACAGTCTCACTACTTCTGTTCTGATGCGGTTCAAATTGTGTTGGTCCTCTGGGGCCTGCCTTGCCTGTCCGCTAGGAGCGCCTCTGTGTATTGTATGGGACTTTTTTGCTAAAAACATGGTACAGTGCACGGGAGTCCACAAAGTAGTCAAATTTATTTTTTATTTTAATAATATTATTTTAATTATAAATGTTTTAAGGCTGTAAAGCTGCCTCACTACACACTCAGAGTGTATTAACATAGGCATTAAAGAAGATTTATGTACATTTGGCAAACTGAACACATTCGGTACTGTACAGGAGACACGGCAAGGAAGAAGTTGATTGACAATGGTCTACAGCCAAACAGGACGCAGAACACAATGCACTGTAAAAAAAAAAGCAGTGAAACTGCGAGGCTGCAAAAGGTTAACGGTGTTAGAGGGAGGGACCACTATAATTATTAACAATTGCAGGAACTTCTGTCACATCTTACAGAAGCTCTCAGGTTTTCCTGCATGTATTTGTTTTATGTAACAGGAACAGTGTGTCAGTGACACAGACGAAAACATGGGTGACTATAAGAAGCCATTAAGGCAAACAAGGGAAACCAGAGACAGTGAAAAGCTGAAAAGCGAAGGAGCTGAAATCATCACATCAGCTGCCTTTTTTGTTGACTGACACAAATGACGGTCCTGAGGGAGGAACCAGAATAGTGGAAAAGGCCAATTGGCCCCTGTGACCCTGTAAGTGAGAGATGGATAACATGGGGGCCAAAGGGCCTCTAGGTCTGGCTGGTGTACTGTTCCCTTTACAAAATGAAAGCACAAGACACACATACTCACATAACAAGTGCATTCCCAGGTGTGAGTGTGTGTATGTGCATACAGCTCCCACCTCCTCAATTCGATGTTTGACAGAGTGTGTTCCAGAAAGGCGTTTGACTGGTTTTTCTTTTCTCCTCGTTAGTAAAGAATGTCCGTGGGGAGGGCAGTCAGTACAAATGTCAGACAACTAAGCGGTTCCGTTTTCCCTTTTTTGACCTTGAACCATGTTTGTTAATATTACACAGAGTTGTTGGAAGTGTTTTCCTTGAGCCGGCTCCAACTTATTAAATGATATTCAAGATTTTACAAATTAGAACAAGTTCATTTTTTGAAATGGGCAGGCCGCCATATTGCTGCTGGTCTTTTTGCAGCATTATGATTTTCACATCCTAAAACTGTCTACTGCTCTTTTACCCAAAATAATCATGCAAGAGTATTTTACACAAGGTGCCAAGGTCCATAAAACATGTCAATGGTTGATTGCCCATGAGAAATATAAGTACACAAAAAGAATGTTTCAATGAGTTAGAGCGACAGGATAGACTCACATGGCATGTAGGGAAAACTAGAACAACATTTAAAAGCCGCAGTCTGGACAAAAGTCATTACTATAGAGATAAGAAAGGTCAGTGTGAACTAGTGGCCAGCTTAACACTTAAGGTTATTTTTAAATTGTATTTTTGTATACTCATCTGGGTGTTGAATCTTACCTGATATATGCTTACATAACAGGTTAATTGTTAATGGTAGTCTTTTAACTGTTGCCAGGTATGTGGAAGACTTTATCTGTCCAAGTTGAAAAAGTTGTCGAACCAGAAACGGACACTGTAAAGCATTACCTATGGTAGTGACTTTAAATATGATAATCAGATAAATTTATTGTTACATTGTCATCTTCTTCAAATAATTAGCCATTTTAATAAAAATCAAAATAGAATATTTTGAGTAATTGTACAATTTTTGGCTTATTGCAAATAGACTTAAAAAATGTGAGCTGGAAAAAACATTGAGCCTTTGGAGAGGTAGCTGGAGACTATAATAAAAATCAAAGTGTTCTTTTACCTGAATCTTGGATAATTACACTGGGGCTGTGGTTCAGGAGGTAGAGCAGTTGGCTACCGATCGTAGGATCGTAGCGCTTGTGTGAGTGAATGTGAAGCAGTGTAAAACTCTTTGGGGTCTAGTGGGTGCGGACTATTCACTCACCTTTACACATGGGAAGCAAACCACCAGCAGACAGGATGATACAACTCCAGAAAGTTGCTGTATTTGAACACTGTATACAGTCGTCAGCCAGCCATGAATTTAGGCATAAGTTCACAGTGTTTGGATTAAGAAATTAAGGTTATTATTTTTCAACACAAAATAATCATCTCAAATGGTATAAAACTGTACTAAATATATATATTTTCTCCCATTAAAGATGCAGCTTGCACAATTTTTAGATTCAAGAGGAATACATAAGTGGCACTTCCCTGTGAAGAATCCATCACAGGACACTGGTTTGCTGTGGTAGGACTGTTTTTAGGTCAGGCAGCAAAACAACATATGCAAAGCTTATCGTATCTTTCCCAGAGGAATCATGGTTATATAAGACGTGTATGGCTAGGTTATTTGCCTGAATATGATCATTATGTCAGATGTATCGTGTCAAAACAACTCATCCACTCGAGGTTGTAGCTGCCTCCTAGAACCACAAAATCTGTGTCGTTTGATCCAGATTCCTTTGAGTGATGCTCAACTCATGGCCACCAAATGAACCAACTCTGCCATTGATCATGTACAGCCACTGGCACTTATGGCTGCTTGAGAGTTTTTCAAAGTTTCTCTGTGTAGTATTCTGCTTTTAAATGTGAGTGATTTAAAGAAAATTTAAAGAAAAGAAAAAAAGCAGCACAGAAAAAGTTCAACATGATGATGATGATGATAATGAATACTTTATTGATCCCCTTGGGGAAATTGTTGATGATCTTGCCTGAGGCCTGAGGAACTGCAAGCCAAGCCTGAAGATGTATAACACAGATATAGAAGCCAGGAGAATAAACTGGATGCTCTTCTCTGAACCCTTCAAAATGTACTCTCAGTGGCAGTAGCATAAGAACAGACCCACTAAGACTAACATCTAAATCCTCACCTGCTGGATAGAAAGCTGGCAAGACAAATGAACCAGCTGCTGATGTATGGTACACACCCAGAATGAATGACTGGAGTCCGGACCTTCATAAGGGACCAGTCCCATTCAGTGACTCCCTGATAACCTACTTCTGCACAACATGCAGAAGTAGGTTATGAGTATCTAACTGAAAATTGTGCTTAGTGAATAACTGAGGAAGCAGAAACCCATGAAGGAGGAGGAGCAGGAAGAGGAAATAACACATACGGACATTAGTATGTACCATTGGCAGATAGAAGAAGTGGCTGCCAAAGAGAGAAGGGACAAAACAGAAACTAAACCCAAATCAACTTACATGGGATGAGGAGAGCAATGACGGGTGGAGGAGCAGAGACTAGATTGATGGTAGGTGACGTAACAGGATGAACTAACAAAGGAAGGTAGAAAGTGCAGGGACTTAAGTAGTGAGGGAACTAATAGAAAATAATTGTAGATGGGAACAATCAGGGAGTGAGGGTGGAGAGAGGGGAGTGTTCAAGGTGAGGGAGGAAGAAAAGGCATAAAAAGACACACTAGGGCCAGAGGAAGCCATGACACTGACAAACCTAAAGATGTGTTTTCAATACTGTTTATTATATATATTCTACAGTTTACAGTTTTGTCCTACAAACAAACTAAAATATTCTAATGGTGACCTTAGACTTTTGCACAGTAGTAAATATTTGTCTTCACTGTGTTAATACAGCCAGAGTTTCCCAGACATTCCCGAGCATTAGACATAGATGGAACATGGTGGTTTCAGTTATGGCGCAGCATAATTAAAATGCCTCAGGTAATTTAAGAGTCTAGTGTGGGTTTAGTACCTTGTCAGGTGATGTACTGACACGCTGCATTTGTATAGCCATCATTCAGATCTGCACCAGACTGTTTGTGAACTCACTCTCATGGAGGGAGTCACACTGCACCAAGGTATGCTTTACACCTCATGATTGCATCAGTTCATTTTAGCTGGCAGATGATTGAGAATGTGAGAGAGGCTGTCAAAACTCCAGTAAAAGCTGATTGAAATATCTATGCTTGACATATACTTTATCTACCACAGGTAGGTGAAACCAAAGCTGTTCTTCCTGGGGAAAATATGCTCCAGTAGTCTTTGTTAAGTTACAGAACAAGTTGAACATGAATGCTTGTCAAGTCCAAGAGCACGTTACTTTTCCCTGATGGAAAAAATCGACAAATCTATGCAAACAAGAAGAAACCCTCTGTACTGCTGTTCGTAAATTAGGTTGAACTTTTTAATTATTTTGTTATTTTGCAATACTCTAATGATCCCACGGGGAAGTTATGCAGGACGGCTTTAGTCTATTTAGATGTTAATTTTCTTCTGTAAGGAAACGGAGAGACCAGGTTTCAATTTACCAACCCTGCAGCTTGTGGATGACCTGCAACAATAATGGAGCCATAATCAATCGGTTCAAATAAAATTCCAGAAAAACAGCATGAAAACTCTGATGTTTTAATGTCAGATACATTAAATGATAATTCCATAATAAGGGACATTAAAAAAACAAGTTATAAATAAGCCAAGAGTTGTTTGGGGTGGCTCATGCCACCACATTGATGCTTTTGTGAAATCTCTTGAGATCTATTGCTTTCTCACTCTCTTATTTTGCACCTATATTTATTTGAAGTACTTGACTGTTTGTGTATCTTACAGACTTTTCAGCCATATTGTTCTGTGCAGTCAGATCACAGGAGTTTGGGGAACAGGAGATATAAAGTTACAGTAGTACAAAAATGAAAGCCTAATTATAATAGCCAGAATTACCTTTAAATATTTACAATAGTTTTAACTAGGCTTTGTTGCTTGTAAATGATCTAGATGTAACCAGATGTTTCCCATACAGATCTAATACAGAAACTTCTCAGACTTGTCTGTCATACACTCTGAGGACAGAAGCCATGTGGTCCTTGTTGTTGTGCCGCCTTCCTGTCTTCATGCTTTGGCTCGTCGTCACACTTCATTCATCCCTGACCCCTGAGGGGGCAAGATGTGAACCTAGGCCATGCTTCAAATTGTGAGGTTAAAGGTCGGCTTTACATCTCACACTAAGAGGTTGGTAAGAGTTCTTTGTCATCAAAGAAAGACTTCAAATGGTATAACGAGTGTAAAATCCAACTTGGACTTGGCTGGAATCTCAAGTGATTAGATGCATGTGTTAAAAGGGGACAGAGTTTTTCTTTCCTTCGCTCGCACAGGAGACTGAGGAGACTGTCATGGAATCTTAGAAAGAAGTTAGGTTGAGGTAGTTGATTTTTGTGGTGTGCTGCACCTATAACAAATGATACACCACGATCATCACCTCAAACATTGACACAGCCAGAAACAATAACGCTAGGAGACAGAAGACTCCTGGGGCTGTCATATACATGCATGACTCCTATGTAGTTCACTCTCATACAAAGAATACAATGCAGTATACACATGCATGTATGTTCTTTTATCTTTGACATTTTTCTTTCCAGATTCCAGCGAGGAAACTTAATTCATCTGATAATGCTAATTCCCTGCTTGGTTTGGAAGATGAGGGCTGCACCTCACTTTTCTCTCCTGCTGCCAAACCTGTTGAGTTATGCGCTCTATCTCTCTATGCATTCTCTTAAATGTTGTTCTTCAGAAGGACACGGTGACTCACACAAAGCGCAGCTAAAGGCTTATCGTGATTGATTGATAAAGAGACAGACGGAGCGGAGAGCTTGGCAATCATTTCCTTTAATTAAAAATCAGAAATGCATGATTGCTCTCCCCTCTGGCAGGAGATAAACCCAAGTCTCCAGCTTCTTACTCCCATGCACACAATTTCCCAACTGCTCATGGTAGAAGTACTTTGACCTTTTACTTGTATACTTGTATTTGTAATTGAGTGGTTTCACTTGATTGTACTTAACACTTGTACTTAAGTATTAGTACAGTCCAGGTAGTGAATGTATTTACTCTTCACTCTTCGTTACAAACTGCCTTCCCTTCCTTGCTGTTATAAATATAGACAACTTCCTCTTCAACAGCTAGCTTAGTGTAAAAAGTTCTGGACAGTTTCTGGCTGAAGGTAAGCTCAGTCCTCTTTCTTTCCACCCCCTGTCACTGTGGTTGTGGACAGACATGGAGGGGAGACACTGGGGATTTGATCAGGCTTCAGTGTTTACATGTGGACACTGGAAGCCGAGCAGACGTGTGCACCCGTGTTCAGTCTACTTCTGAAAACACGGCAGCCCTGGATCATCTCCTAGCTGCAGACCCCACACGCATGGCTCAACACAAGTACAAAGTCCAGACGCCAGTGCGTGCATGGAATCAAACGACATGCGTAGCAACACTTGAGATGCTGAGGATAATAGAGGCATGGAAAGTAATGCTGCTTTATTAGTCTGGATTGAGCAGGAAAAATGAGAGCGAGGGGAGACGGGCTGCAACAAATCACATTCAAAGCCACGGAAATGAGAGTGCAGGCTACATGAGACACAGTAGAACTCCCTCTTCCTAATCATTATGCACATTGCACCACCATGGAACATTCTCCTAATATCTTTGGCACCAGAATACTTGAAAAACCTTTAAAGGGGAAATTGTTACCATACTGAAGTGGTCTTGGCAACATGTAGACAAAATTATTGCGAATTACCTTGTTTTTCTAGCTCCATGTTAGCTATCCTACTGTCATCAATTCACAGCTGAAGGTTGTTGGACTTGTGTCCTCATGGGTAAATATATATATTGGTTTGTTTTATTTTGTGAGGACTCTTTATGATTGTCATTTTATTTTGAAAATGTTATGCGGTTTTTTCTTCCTGTTTCCTGTGAAGCGCGAAAGTATTGCGGAATGTTTATTCTCCGTGGTTACAGTTAATAAAGAGAATAAGGAAAAGGCAAACCAGGTGTCTACGTTGTTAAGGTAACATGGCTGAAGAGGGAGAGGAGAGCTCTGCGAAACTCTACAAAGGTGTTTAAATTCAGGATGGGAACATGCGCTCACACACGTGTGCACTCATGTGAGCTAGAAGAATGTGAGAGAAACAGTAGCTGCCAATAAAACCAGCAGAGGGGTGGAGGCTCATGCAGACAGTGTCACGTACAGTATGTTCGTGTCAGTTACTACTGATATGTTGCGTTTCAGTGACTGACAGATATTCTGCTGGTGTGCATGTTTTCCTGAGATGCAGCTAGGACCCCATTTTTTTGTTTGTTCCATACGGTGATATGTTGGATTTCAGATTTGTGAATTCAAAGTTTGAATTGTTTTCCAAAAGCCAATATGTCACTTAGACCTTGCAAGGCTGTAGTCTTCCTCTGTGTCATTTTTGAAAAGGGAACTAGTTTAATCTTAAACAGACAATAAAATGCTTCATTGCTCAAGTCAGATCACTGATAATGAGCTTCTACAGCCTAAAGGTGTATGTTGCAACCGCTGTGCACAGGTGATCACAGTGTGCCAAGCAGATCTGGGGTTGGACAGAACCTTTTCTCAACTTGAACCTGAGCTGTCGTGAGACAGAAGGCGGAGCAAAAACAAATTACCTTTATTTTATAGTTTTGAGAAACGCACAATACCGAATTGGCTTCATAAATCATTAGGGGGCAAAAACATTATAACAGTCGCTTGGAGAATACTAAGGTTGCACGCTCTCACATAACAGCAGAGAGCTTACACTTAAAGCTTCTTGTGTTTCAGCTGTAACAAAAAAAGCGGTCTTGTTATAACTTAAAAAAGTCATGTTAATGTTTTTATAAAGTTTTTATGAAGTTCTTGGTAATCCAAAGCTTTGTCAATGCCCAAATAAGCAAATATGCTGGCACAGAATATGGCCCTCTGGCAAAATGAAACAAAAAAAATGGCACAAAAAACCCAATGTCATAGTTTAAACATGAAGGAAAATGTGTGTGAACATGAGGTTAATAACAAAAGTGACTGGTGCATTTTGAAGCATCACGTTTGTCATCTTACCTGCTAGCTGCCTAAATGGGTGACATCATCAGAACACACCAATTCACCAGCTCAGATTAGATGTTGCACTGCTAGACTGAAAAACAGATTTGAATAGTTTTATTAGAATATTTAGCTGCATCACGTTGACAAGTTGTCTTTATTAAGATCATTCTCCAGGTGACTCTGACTCACACTGATGTCCTCACATGCTTCTATTCATGCTCTCATAGTTTAAGATAATAAACTGAGCTAATTTTCACATTAGTGCACACACACACGCACACTGATTATTTCACTAGTGTTTGAATGCAGTTAAATGAGAAATGATGAGTCTGGAGTAGAACTATGTGAACGATTATTTTTTTATTTTGGATGTGATTTCGAGTATGAGTGTGAGAAAAAGAAATAAAGCACATAATAGTTGTTAGCGTAGCTTCTGACTTGGCTAAACAGCCGCTTTGTTTCTGGTTTGCATGGGAAAGTGTGGATTACTTTAATGTTGTTACTAGTTGAATTTTGACAAAGACAGGAAGGCTGTGCTCTCACAGAGAAGTGATTAGAAAAAGAAAGAGAAATAAAATGCCCCTGAGGTTAGTGCCAGGATTCTTAAGGCTTCAGTCATGCACAGAATAATTGGTTTAAACTAAGGAGCAGTCATTTTACACTTGCAGTCAAATGTGTCTTTGAACATCAAGGCGTGTGCTGACGTGAGCGCATTCTTCTCTGTCTGTTTCTGCTCTGTGTGTGTTGAATGTGGTGTGGAACCCCCCCCCCCCCCCAGCCCCACCCTGCCACCCCAGCTCCAAACAGCACAATAAGATTGTCTTTAACACAGTGACATTAAGCTGACAAGATACACGATAAGGATTTGTCCACGGCTTCTGCTTTTCCACAGGTGGGTCTGTGTTATTCCCTGGCTTTCTGGCAACGCCCAGGCTGCAGCCTGAGCTCTTTCAGCTCACCTCACACAAAAACATGCACAACAAGCTTGTTCTTTTTTCTGTGTGTTTGTTTTTCTGCCTTTCATTTATCTAGACATTCATATGCATTGTATCAAAATCAGCAGCGTAGCTATCCGGCTCGCTGGCTGGCGAGTCGGCTATGTGCAGGTTGGCTTCCACAACCTGACAGCTCCTCTCTTTCAATTCCGCCGCTTGCTGAATGTTATCTACACAGCTGTGTTCGCCTATATGGCTGCCCCACCTTCTATGCGTGCAGCTTGTGTACTACAAAGACAGTAAAAAGCCGTGGGAACAACAGCTTCTTGTGTCCTGTTCCCTCTTATCTGTCACTCACTCATTTCGTATTGAAGAGGCTTACTTCATTTTCTATTAATTACACAAAAACAATGATTTTAGCTGAAGATGGGCTCTGCACCCCACCCCCCAGCAATTCTGGAGCCACTTAAACCAGGCTTTAATCTCAGTTATGAGGAGGGAACAATGAAGCTGTTGTGCTGCAGTGAAGACGAGTAAAAAAATAGATCAGCATTTAAATGACACTGAGATAATAGACGAGCAGTCCTGCATTGACACGTACAGATATTTGAAATCTTAAATAAACACATTATGGGTATTTGTTATGATGAATGCAGTAACATGTTGTGTGAGTAGATCAGTGAAGTTCATGTGTGCAGGAGTGTGCTATTGTATTAACATGGCCCTATTTCTCTCACCAGGGGTGCTGGGTGTAATCTTTTAGCAATCTTTGGCCTTCTTTACACAGGGGGCCAAACAAGGATCAATAGCAGCACACCTACAACACTGCAGTGTGTGAAATGTAGGATTCTCCAATTTTAACTCTTGGTTCATGAACAACAAATTCCCCTTTTTAGAAAGCCCAGACTTCATTTGTGTGATGCGAGAGAGACAAAAGCTAAACTTCTCAATAACACACTGCCAAATAATCAGTGCTAATTTATGCTGTGGAGTGTTAAAATGAAAATAGTAGTGTTCATGGAAGTTGACACCCATCAAAGTTAATTTAGCTTTGAACAGCTGCCAGCTGTAACAGCTTTTCGAGCAGACAAGTATCCAGTCAACACTTGTCAACGCCAAATTATCCTACTTGAAAACTGTTTATTAACACATTCAAAGTTACCATGTTTGACTCTGGAGCCAATGTTCCTAAGGTTTTCTTTTTTTTTAATTTAGAAATTTTTATTCCGATCCTAAACTCCTCAGGCTACAGTGCTCTGGTGAGCTGCTGCAGACTAATGCTGTGCAGACAATAATTGCTTTAACCTGCAGAACTTCTCTTAAATTCCAGTTTCTGCTGTGTTTGTATTTGATGGAAGGGTGGAGCTGTATAATGATACTCATATGGTTATAGACTTATATAGTCTTATAAAGTCATTTTTGTTCTGTGCACATATTGTAAAAATTGAAATTGTGCTGTGGAAGAAGACGTTCTTCGATCGGTCTTCGATCTAATAACCCAATAAACAATGTCCTGCGTAATAGTCAGAACTCTGGCTGCAGCATTCTGGATTAACTAGAGTGAGTTATTGGGACATCGTATCAGTAATGAATTACAGTAGTCCAGTCTTGTGTCGTCTAAACATGCATGACGTTTCCCCTGCCTGTGCTGTGGTTTCATCTGGTTTTATATAATGACATATCATCTGCATAACAAAGGAAATTAATCAAATGTTTCATTATACTGTTGCCTAATATTGCCAGAAAATAGAATTGGTCCAAGCTGTGGAACTCCATATCTAAGCTAAATGTGTATAGAAGATTCATCATTCATCAGAAGAAGAAGAATCACCTTAATGTCATTAAATCAATTTTTGCACCCCTACCAGGTGTGTCCTTGAGCCAGACACTCAGCCTTAGCTCTCTGTAAGTCACTTTGGATAAAAGCAGTGGGCAGCCACCGGGGAGCTACCACTGAGTGTTTCAATCATGGACACACCTGATATGGAGGATGGAGCCTGGCTGAGATTCAATCCTGCCACCTTTTGTATTGTAGTCTGATGCTTATCCCATTGAGCTACCACACAAACAAATTGGGATCTATCTGTCAGATAATATTCAAACCAGCTTACTGCTGTTTCTTTAATTTTTTTCTAATAGTTATAACTTTATAAAAAAAAGTCATTGCTGGTGAGAGATAAGGGTGTTGTAGGTTCAACAGAGCTATAACCGTAGACCTGCACAACATCCAGCAGAAACATGAATGATTTAGATCATTATACAAATTCTAACCTTTTCAAGGGTACAAACAGTTACAGCCAAAGCAACTAAATAATTCCTGAAGGTCTGTTAAAATTCTATGAACCAAAGGGTAAAAACAAATGAAATTAAGGTTGGACTTGGACTTCAATCAACAACTCTGCAAAGAGTTTCTCAACAATGATGTGAAAGACTAATTTTCTGTTATTACAGAGATGCACAGGGGCAGTTGCTTTTTCACATAGGTTAAGGCAGGATTGAACTGTTTCTTTCTTGATAAAGGAAATCATCATTTAAAAAGCATTTCGTATCTAATGGGGTTATCACTGAGAAATAAGAGTAGCTTGGTGATCTGAATTCCTTCATTCTCACTGATTAGTCAAATGTGTGTAAAATGGGTGCAGTATTCCTTTAACGTCCAGCATTTGTTTAGACTCACCTCAAAAATGTCTCAACATTAAAAAATCTAAATGGTAAATCCATCTTTTTAAGCACAGCATTGCTCTGTCACATGTCACCACATTTTTGAAGTTGTTGACGTTGAGCCCTTTTACCATTTATGATATTTGTGTTGTGACTAATCTACTTAGGGCTGTTTAATGAAATGAGCTTTCTGTCGCACTGCCCAGCCTTTCTTTACAGCCGTCAAGCATAGCACTGATCAAAACATTTAGACCCATGCAGATGGTGGCAATAGTCAGTTCTTAAATGTGTCCTCTGTACTGGAATGAAATGTTCATACAAATTGAATATTTTTACTCAGATGTGAGATATCGTGATTTTTTTAGACATCATCTGTAAATCTTTAAAATGTATCAGTCAGAATGAGAATCACAGTATTGTGTTCCCCGGCTTCCAGAAGCTAAGTACTCCCAAAAACACTGTAACGACACCACTTTTTACATGTGTAAAAAGACTTCTCAGGTGCTAGTTTTTGAGCATACATCATAACCCCTTAAAGGTTGTGTCATAAAGGTGGGCCTGTGTACTGCAAGATATCGGCCCCCCCATACCATGACAAACAGACATACACAGTCACACAACCACACGCCCCACCTGCTTGCAGTTGGCATTCCTTCGCACTCCAGCTGAGGTTGAACAAATATATAAAAGTGCGCCACAGCTTTGACACTGGTATCCAAAATGAGCTGGGCTGGGCCGACGTCAGCCTCTGTGGGGAGTCATGAAAGTAAAATGCCTCCACTTGAGGCTGAGTTAATGTCTTGAGAGATTAAAGTCAATGTGTGTGCATGTATACAGAGTGCATGTGTGTTTGTGTGAATTAGGGGGACTATGTCAGACTGTAGGGCTTGGTTTGTCTCAATCCCACTCTGTGGTTTGCTGGTGTTTAGTCTCAGAGGAAGAGAAAGAAAAAATGTTACTCACCCCTCCCCTGCTTTGGTTTTTAAACAACTTGAATCATGTCAAACCTGTCATGGATCTGAAGACTGTGTGTGTGTGCGTAAAAAAATGAGCGATAAAAGTAACTTTATCAAATTAATAATAATAGCGATGAAAGTAACTTTATCAAATGAATAATAATAGATGTAAAATCCAAATGGCCACCTGTAGTCAACCTTTGTGATGTGGAACAGCATCATATATCAAATCACAGCACCAGCACTCATTGTACTGAGTGACAATTCTCATTAACCTCAACTAAAGTCAATGAGCATCCATCCCCTACCCATCTATATGAATTTGGTTAGTTAATTAGTCCTGCTTCAACCTGATGTGTGTACAGGTGGGAGACTATTCATAGAAAATTCATCTCCATAGATTTGGAACATATTAACTCACCTAATCTCTACAGGTATCAAGGCTATATCCAGCATGTTCCTGGTTAAGTGTGACCTGAAAGGAGGACGACAGACAGTTTCATACATGAACTGTCAGCTGTGACCTAGTAAAACTTTTATGTTAAAATGTACATAGGTTATTGTGTAACTGTTGGAATGAGGCGAAACTATTCTACCTCACAGAACTTCAGATCAATTATGGTCTTAGATATGAACAACATAGATTTAGCCTGATCTGTTCAGACTTATTCTTGTTACTTTTTACTCTTCATAACACATTACACTGTATACGTGTGTTTTAACCTTCCATTATTCAAACCACTTGAGTGATGTAGGTGTGCTGGGGTCAATCCCAGCAATCACTGGGTGAGACAAGAGAGAAGTTACAGCATGGACAGGTCTCTCTGTCATAGACTGGCGACACGCTGCCATTTACACCCCCCCCAACAGTATCAGCACCCTATAGAGACTGTGTCTGCTTCCCGTCCAGCTAAATTATTTAAATCAAGAATTAA
>JAUMHF010000013.1:15050201-15094704 GCA_032359275.1 Microctenopoma steveboyesi
TGTAAAGTGCCCTGAAATGACTTTCGTTGTGATTTGGCGCTATACAAATAAAGATGAATTGAATTGAATTGAATTACACCTACGGGAAACTTAGAGCCACCAATTTCCCTAAATGCAAAGTGACGGGAAAAATCCCATTTAAACACGGGTTAGCTGGGAAAAGTAAGCTAGTTGAAAACAGCTACCATAAAAGAAACAGAAAACAAATTCAGAAATATTTTTACATGTTCCCTCCCACACCACCATCACCATTCACATTCCTGAACAACTGCCTCTTTTTATTCTGTGCATACCCACACCCTGTATATGCACACACACACACACACACATTCAGTGTTCTGGTAAACTAGCCACTGACAGGCAGCGGTTTGCTACAGTGTAACATTGACTTCGACTTTGGCTGGTCGAGGTCGACCCAGCCTGTCCGGTGCTTCGTCTGCTGCTCCTTGTCGTTGTTGTTATGATCTATGTTACCTGCTGTTCTTTTCTCTCTCCTCTGTCCACTAACCCCAACCGGTCGAGACAGATGGCCGCTCACCCTGAGCCTGGTTCTGCTGGAGGTTTCTTCCTCTTAAAGGGAGTTTTTTTCTCTCCACTGTTGCTTCAATGCTCGCTCAAGTGGGACTGTTGGGTTTTCTCATTGTCTCTGTATATATTGATATAATGTGCAAGGTCTTAAACCTTACACTGTAAAGTGCCTTGAGATAACCTTTCTTGTAAATTGGCGCTATATGAATAAAGTTGAATTGAATTAACATGAACAGCACTAAGCTGGTTTAAACCTTATTTATCAAATCTGTTCCAATTTGTTCATGTTAATGATGAGTCCTCCACACACAAAGCTTAATTATGGGGTTCCATTGGCCCGTGAGATAGCACCAGCTCTCAAATGTTCACCGACACTCTTAAATACATTTTCTTTGTCAAATAAAATATATTCTTTGTCAGATTTAAAGTTTTTCCTCATAGTTTGATGACAAGAAATGCAGAGCTAGTTAATGATCTTGTAGTTAGTTATCTAACCTTTAATGGTGCTTTCTCTCTAGATGCCGGGTGAATGTAGACGTCCCAGCAGTCTCTGTTAAAGTGACAAACAGACACTGTGCGTGACAGATCACAGACTGAATACACATTGCATCATAGTAAAGTCGGCAAAGAAATGTCGGAAGGAATAAACTTTGGCTTTAAATAGCACAAGGAGTATATTTGCCAAACGTCCCTAAAAAGAAGCATTCTGCTGCTTGACGATTTTGTCACCTACATTAACACATGTGAAAACCAGAGGGGAGGACAACCCACAGGTGACCACCAATCACCAACCTGAGGGTTCCACAGGGTTTATAAACCTGCTACTCACACCAGTCAGTCAGACTTGAGAAAGCCCTCTGGAATGAAGGGTGAAACATCGTCAAGAAACCAAACAAGTCCAGTTGCTATTGGATAAACCTTTTTTGAGTTAACTTATTATAACATTTACCTGTATCCTGCACTTGCTTCGTATTGCACTTCTGGTTAGACCTAACCTGCATTTCGTTGTCCTGTACTTGTACATGTGTAATGACAATAAAGTTGAATCTAATCTAACCTAATCTTATCTCGTTCTACTACAGAATCACCCGATCCCCAGCTCTTCTTGTTCATAAACACATAGAGGTGCTCTAGGACACGACAGTGAACCCCAGTTGACCCTGTTATTGTGTGTGATTGAGTGAATGAGAAGCAACATTTATAAAGTGCTACATGCTACATGAGTACAGACCATGTGTGAGGAAATGAACATGTCAAGAGAACCTGACCAGAATCATTTTCTAAAATGAAAGGTACATCTGTATTTTATCCACCTGCATTTTCCATAACCTCATTTCACCTTTAGGTGCTTTCTAAAAAGCTGACATCAAAAGCATTGCAGCGCAGCCACATACCTGCAGCAACATGACTAATCTGTGTCTTTAATGTACATACTTGAGTCGAAGTCAAACAGCCTTTTAAGAAGCGTTTGAGATATTTATGATTACAGAAATGCTTCCACTTCCAATCAAACTACAGTGATGGTACATATGTGCTACAGTTGGATTTGAACACAACTTAGGGATTTACACAGACGGAAAGTACTCTAACTGTTTGTCTGCAAACCAGTGTGGTTATGCTAGTGTTTCTGTGTGTGTGTGTGTGTGTGTGTGTGTGAATGCGAAGAGCAGTATCGGCCGGTGTGTCAAGAGGTGCATGTCAGAGCTTGCAGTAGAATGAATGATTAATCTGCACTGCTTTGTGGGTAATTTAGATGTCAAGTTCTCTTCCTCTGCACTTTACGAACTGACTTGTGTGTGTGAAAAGGCCTCCCTCCTCCCCTTTAATCTGGGCTGGTCAGACAAGCAGCATCGCCCTGTTGTATTTCAAAGCGTCTGCCTGGTGATTTATTAAGACTGATCAGGCAATAACAAGAAGCAGAGTGGCCCACAAAAGCCTTGTCGTCCCCATGCGGCGCTGAAATAATGCAGTCAAAGCATTAGCTAATAAGAAAAAACACCTTTGACAAGTTATTTTTATGTAGTACATTTATTACTCCTTGTGTGATTATACTAAAACAATCGACCTAATCAAAGCTGAGAAACCAGTGTGACCCAAAGGGAAAGAGTCTCAGTGATTACCGTCCTTAGGATTAAGGGTGGAATTATAAAATCACAGAATTAAATGGTCTTATTTGTTTGACTTGTTTCTCCCTCCACAAACAGCAATCGAGGCTTTAAACACAAAATGAAGCCTCACATTTGATAGTTAGTTCTATCACATCAGTTTGCACGTTATTGCAGAATGATACTGATGTTCAGTGCAGCACAGCACAGGGATGTGGTGTAGGAGAATAAACTGGAAACCACACCAGTTTCACAATTGCATGTGTAGCATATCAACATAATCTTCACTTTTCCCCGGTGATTCCATTGTTGCAGTAGCTATCACACAAAACAGTCACATGCTGTCTACTGACTTACTCACTGAGCAACGACTAAACAAGAAAGGACTTAGACAACTCATGATAACACAGAAATCAGCTGGATGTTAAAAAGGATAATGAATCATATGGTGTAGTTTTGCCTCCACTTACTGGAATATCATTTTAGTGTGGACTATAAAGAGGCAGTGAGAAGGCGCAGTGTCAACACTGTCACGCACACAGGCACACGCAGACATATCAGACATGCATCGGCACTGTCAAACCGACGTGGCAGACAATACACCTGTGTGATGAATTGTCTGTCTTCTCTATGATAAGAAGACAGAGTGGTATCCTAATGATATTCGGCACTCTGTGCACTAGCTTCTGACACATCTTGGATTAGAACACAGGACACATGCATGGGGGGGGTGAGGAGTGCTGCATGCTGGGGGAAGGTAGGACAATTACAAACTGAGGTTTAAAAAGTCGAGCTGTGAACGCATATCACCTTATGAAACTTTATGGCTGACGTGTTCCAGTCACACATCAGTCAGACACCTAATGTCAGTTTACTTCGTTTTAATTCTAATTACAGCAAATTTGCCAGGTTTGTTGTTCCAGGGTAAAGAAACTGCACTGTAGTATAATTTATGACCTGCATGTGATCAAGTGAAGTCACATGCAGAGGAAAGCTCTTAAAAACATGAGGCTTTCCTCTGCAGGGGAATATTTAAGTTTCTGCAGCAGAAAACTGCTTCTTTAAATACAGCAGTTTTGTTTGCCCCAGCAACATCCCAGTCAACAGCTAATGGAAGCACACGATACACATCTCTTTTAAATAGTGTCTTACACATCTCAGGCTGTCACATCAACATCTATTACCTGTTTACCTTGGGGCGTCCTGCTATCTGCAGCGCCCTGGCGCAGCTCGGGCCTGAGCTGCACGAGAGCCGGAAACACTCGTCACCTCTCAGCCCTGCAACTCTATCTCTCCCGGCTCAGAGCTGGTGTGAAAATATTTCACCTGAGAAAGAAAACAAGGTTATAAACGAGTTAGGTGCAGGGCCACAGGATGGGCCAAGTTATTCTTCTGGCCTGAAAGAACAATGGTGTCGTGGCCCGTGGCGTGAAGAGGATTCCAGGGGGAAAAAAGTAGTGAGTGTGCATGTTGAGTGGTATAAGCTGAAACTAGAGAAGATGGAATAAGGGACAGTCAGAAAACATCAAGGCACAATGACACACACTGCCCCTGACAGCGAGGAGAGAACAGAATAATATCAGCTGTGCTAGAGAGGGAGGGGAACGCAAGGAGCGAGGTTATCTTATCTGTCAGACGAACAGAAATGTCAAACCGTCGCAAGTGGAAAATAAAAAAAGACAAAGAGACGGGCTGAAGTTTGAGATGCGTGCCGTGAACGTGGAGAGATCTGAGAAACAGACAAGCTGCCAGCAGCAGCTTATTGTAATGATGGTAATGCAGACAGCTGCAATCAAACACCTGGAATTCAGAAATCTGCTGTGATTATAGCACAAGAGCCACGGATCCTCAGCAGGGGTGCCGGCTATTTAGTCTTTGCATTGGTGTGAAAAATTCCAGCAATTTAGAGGTGGAAACGCTACGCTATGTGGAGCTGTGTGCAGGTCGTTTGTCATAGTCAGAGAGTGACTGATGCTGTTTCCATGAGGATAAACAAACAGATTCCTTCTCATGCTCATTATAAAGCCATAGAGCGAGACCTGCTGATGCTCTGTTATGACATGTGTGGCTCTCTTCCTGCCTCCTGGACAGCAGGGTGGTGGGAAGCTGGAAATGACTGTGGTGGGTGGGTCAGTGGAAAAAGATGCCATTGTTATGTCAATCATGTTGGTGTGAAAGACGGGCAGTGTTTAAAGTTTGGCAAGTTGACACATGATTCCAGGGCTGCACACACACACACACACACACACACACACACACACGCACACACGGCGGTTTCCATGAGTATTAGGTGTCACACCTGTCTGCTAAAAATCATCTTTCTATGTTTCAAACTGACTGTGTTAACTTACACACAACAAAATAACACAATGTCTATCCAACCTTTGGACGTTTCACTTATGCACTCTGGACTATTTCTGAAGAACCAGGACCATGGATTCAAACCTTGGGCAAACATAGTATTGTCACAGATCAAATATGACCCCATCCTCTTGGTCTACAATGCACAGCACCATCACCCACAGTTCATAGCTTGTGGTAAACTGTGCGCCTTGTCCACCTGCCGGCTAATTCTCCTCTTTAAAGTAGCAAAATAAAAGCAGATTTAAATCCTTTTACAAGGCACTTTTCAAGCTTTTATTCTCCTTCACTATCACTCTGACATTTCTGGAGAGCGTCTTCGACTGGTGCTTAGTCATCTTCCAGCTGAGGTACGGTTCAGGTGGCTTCCCTGCAGGGTGTCGGCCCATCATAACGACAGGGGTTTTGATAACTAATAATGACTGCACATAGTGAATAGCAGCCTGCGTCTGGTGGAGGCTCACACAGACGGCTCAGTTGGCCTGAGTAATCACAGATGCTGAACAGATTTCTGCTCTTTCCCGGTGCTCGTTTACGACAAGTCCTGTGGCGTGACACCTCAGACATATGCAGCACATTATACTCAACTACATGTTTGCGAATTTGCATTTGTGACTGATACAAATGACTGATTTAACACGGTAAATAAAAGTGTAACATGGTAAATACGTGTTATAATTATCACCTGTGTTAATGCTGGCAGCCAGGAACTTTATGACTAGGACTATTTTAACATACTGTTTACTATAAATTATGTACAAACACTATATGATACACAAATACCAGACATACATTCAGTGTATACCCTCATTCAATCCAACACAGCAGTAGTGGAGTAGTTGCAGAGTACTGTTCCTAATTATTTGGCCAATACAACTGGACTAAATAATGTATTAGATTGTACAGGTACAAAGTGTTTAATCTAAGTCCGAATAGTCAGCATTTACTCTAACCCTAACCCAAACCTTCTTCACAATTATATTATAGCACATCAGGTAACGCAACATATCAAACATTTAACTGAATATGATGACACTGGTCAAAAAGCCAAGTGTCACGAGCTTGACTAAGGAAGTGACCATGACTGTAGCCCAGTCAAGGTCATGTTACTTAGTTGAAAGTATCAACAGTAAAATAATTTAATACATAATGGCTTGTTTCATATATATTATATAAAAAGGTTACTAATGGGTTATTACTGAATAAGAAAGAACATATATATTTTTCTCATTCTAACATTTTGTGTTTTACATTAATTATATTACAAGATACATTTCATGTTATAACGTGCTACTTTACTTTTACGTTACAACACAATAATTTTACAATAAAACACTATACTTTACTTTCAATTTATAATGCTATACTTCACTTTTACTTTATTGTGCTATACTTTACATTTACTTTATAACGTGATACTTTTACGTTAAAATGCTACACTTTACTTTTATGTTATAAGGCCTTGATGTCCTGTAACTTTCTACTCCTTAATTAATAAAAGTTATTCTATTTGGTTCCCAAGACCCGAGAGACAAGCTATCCAATCAAATTGCCACCTTAGCTGATATTACACTGGCTTCTAACACTACTGTAGGAATCTTGGTTTTATTTTTGATCAAGATATCTCGTTTAACCATTACATAAAAGAAATCTCCAGAACTGCCTTCTTCCACCTCAGGAATATTTCTAAGATTAGGAGCATCCTGTCTCAAAGTAATGCTGAGAAACTTGCCATGCTTTTGTAACTTCTAGACTGGACTACTGTAATTCCTTACTGATAGGATGTCCCAGTAACTCATTAAAAAGCCTCCAGTTAATCCAGAACGCTATACTTTTATGTTAAAAGGCTAAACTTTACTTTTACTTTATAATCTGATACTGCACTTTTATATTTTTACGTGATACTTATCACTTACTTATGTAGATTATCTTGTAGATTCTGATTGTTGAAGCATTAATGTACTTAAATACTTTCCACCAGTGGTGAAAATGAATAACCAGTCAGTACAGTAATGTGTCTCCCGTGCTGCCAAGGTTTTTATAAGCTAATAAATTATTACTGTTTAATCATTTATGAGGTAAACTGCACAAACATGTCACGGTGGCGCAGCGAGCCCAGAGCTATCATAAGAACTGTGGCTCTTAATGGTGACTCTTGTTGCACCAGCTGAACAGGTGCTTGCTGTAAACACTGTGTTCAAATTAGATTAGTGTTGCTAAGTGTTAAGCAGTTACTGACACTCTTCACTCCATTCAGTGCTTTAACAGCCTATTGTTCTCTGTTGTGTGTGAGTCACACTTTGGCAGTGACTTCAACACTACCAAGTAAAAAGGTTGCCTGTATTTCCCTGCTCCCAGCAGCACCTGAGCAGTACAGTAGGCCTAAATCAAAAGCCGACCTTTCAGTTTACGGCCCCCGTGTGACAGCACTGGAACAATAGCACGTATTGTGCAACCATACAATGCTCCATTAATATGCTTTGACAAGGCACGAGGAGTATAAGCAACAGCAAAGCATCTGGTCGTCACTGAGATCAATAATGACAGAATTGTGCAAGTGTGTTATTCCCACACTTGCTGTTTCTGCCACAATGACATACTGGTCAATACAGGGTTGCGGGGAGTGAATGTACACATACCTGGATTGTGCAGGGTGTACAAAACATCCCGAGCAGGTCTGAGGTCACAGTTGCCTTTGAGCACATGAGTCAGGAGCTTAGTGCTAATGCCAGACTGCATTAAGAGACATTAGTCTGACACAGCCTTACATTGCACAGCCATGTGTCACACTGGAGGTCATAGCTTTCTGTCCTACACGTACAAATGCATGAGTATGTGATGGATACACACAAACAGACCACCCACAATACACTTAACTTTCTCATTATCTCACATTTATTTAGTACACTTAATAGCAAAATATCTCAGAGACGTGGAAGAGTTTTCTGATCTTGTCTGATCATTAACGTGCAACTGAAAATAGAACCTGACTTAACAGACCAACACCAAATCATTTCTCACAGTTTCAACCAGTGTGACTGTATCTAATATGTCAGCAGGAACAAACTGTCACTGCCTGTCACTGGCACTGTGCTGATGTTAGAGGAAACAAAGTCAAGGAAGTGAGGCAGGTTGATCATCACGCAGACATGAAGGGTTAGGGGTCAACATTTTAACAAGTGGGTACAGTTTTCATGAATACCTGTGAAGGTTCTCAGTCACTTTTCATGAAGGCCTTTGGGTTATTTAGATTATTCATCATCCAGATTGACTATCGTCCATATTGGTGTTTGAATTACAGCGTGGATTTCAAGCCAACATGAACATACCTATCTGTGCCTGTGCTGTGTGGGTTCATTCATGCATTTAGAAAGTAGGTTTGTGTTTGGTATGGTTCTGTCAGATAGGTCAAACTTTGGTCTAAACAGGCATCACTGGAAGACATCATATGATTACATCAAACAAATATGTAGATGACTAGAGCACTCAGACATCTGCTTTGTTTAATGGTTAACAGAGGCAGATGTTCTGATGTTGACTTCAGTGTGAAGCACAAGAGTCATTCTAGAAAACAATCATCTCCCTTCTAGAAATAAGCATCCTGAGAAAATACATACTAGTATATTCTTTTTAAACAAAGGGAAAGAAACCTCTGGAAAACATACAAATCAGCTTTATTTCAGTACATGAGCGGCACATATTGATAGAAGTATGTGTGTGCGTGAGTGTATCCTGAGAGGGTTTGTAATCCCTGTTGGTGAGTAGCTCCACTTCTCTTTGGATGTCTCAGATCCCTTGGTAGTCTCTTGGCCTGTTTGAAGTTGAAAATTCTTGTGCTCCTCTATTTGAAGTTCTCTTTTCAAAGAGTGTGTGAGATAAAACAGTGTTCATGGTCACTGTGTGATGTTACCCGGTGAATTGTTGGTCTTAAGGTGATGCTGAGTGACAACTTCCCGTCGTACAGGCAAAAGATTATCTCCCTTTTAGAGTGGGAAGTTTAGATTATGTGTGAAATGAAGTTTTTTACAAGTATAAAGTCAAAGCTGTTAAAATCCTAACTGAAAGCTCAAGTGTCTATTCAATAAAAGCATGCACACTGAATAACATGTAGTCAGAATGTGTGACTTCACACATACAAGTGGACACACACTTTGGTAGAGACAACCTAGTGAAATACAAAATGAGGTGAGACAATCTAAAATGCAACACTGTGTTTCATTACATCATCTATCTCAGAGCACAGTGTCGTTCCAGCCCGCCCCAGCACTAATCCTGCTCTCCCATCAGTCACCTGCCATGCCTGCCTCTCCCACTCACCTGCTCCTCATTGTCTTATCACTTCCAGCAGGGTTCTGTTCACCACCTACCACACAGTCTACACACCCCCTCATAAGAAGAGCCATCCAGTGTAAGCACAATCCAGTTTGCCTTCAGTTACCCTGTGTTGCCCTGGCTGGCTGATCTTTCTGATTGCTAAAGATGTTGCCCTTTCTCCTGGACTGCCATCGGCACTGCTCTGCTCTCTAAATATCGTCATGATATCGTCATGATCGCTTTGCTAGTGATGCAGTTTTAGTTTTCAGTTTGAAACCTGATTGTGCTGAAAGCTCCCTACAATAAATCCAGCAACGTTCTTAGTCCACAGTTCAGTATAGACAGTGACAAATGGCCTTGATGTATCCAAAAAGAAGCATTTTGTTCCACAGCCCTCTCGACATATCAATTTGACTCCATGAAGAGGATTTTTTTCCTCACACAGAGCAGCATGAGCAAACGCACTCATTGCAGAGGTGACACAAGTTTGACTCATTCTGTTTGCCTGCCTGTCTATTGCGTTCTTGACCCGCCTCTCCATCTTTATGCGTGTCTGTCTACCATCTCCCATCGTAAATAAGCATCCAAACAACACAAGTAACTGCCCCTCCTTTCCAACACACACTGACACACCACTATGCCCGCCTGGAGGATTCTTGTTCTTGTTCTGTGATATACCATCACTTCACCCTATTATTACCTCTGACTGTAATAGGCACCTTTGTTCCCATTAAGTTTTTACTTTCTGCTGGAAAAAGGAAACGATGCAGTAGCAGACACTTTTTACACACACACACACACACACACACACACAGTGATGTCTGTTCGTGTCATCTGCTTTGGCTGCTGGCCTAGATCACCCAGATTGTTCACACAGCACTTTTACCGCTCATAAAGGCGTGCAGCGCTGCCAGAATGCTGTCAGGTTGTTCAAACGGGGCCCTGTGTTGTTTAGTGTCTGCTCCAGGATGGATGGTAGGTGGCCTGTCTGTATTCATAGCCCTGATCCTCACCGTAGGTGCACAGATGGAAGCAGGCTGATAAGACATGGAGTGGCAAAGGGAGAGAGAGAGAGAGAGAGAAAGGGTGAGAAAAAGAGAAAGAGAGGAAAAACAAATGAAATCAAATATATATTGATCTGTAATCTTCTTTGCATGGCGGTTCTATGTGATTTATGTGCTTCAGCCCGACGGTTTTCTCCACTTCCTGCCATCGTCTGTCCCTCTGCAGCACATCAAGGTGTTAGATGTTACATAAATTTTCGTCTTTCTACAGGGCTGACAGGACAATTGTGAGCTGATGCTGTTTGACAATGTGCTCAGGAGTTGTGTGTGTGTTTGTGTTGGGGGTGGGGGGACAGCAGGCTGAGGTAATCACCAAGGACGAGGAGGAAACGGGAGCCGAATAACCGCCAGCAATTGTCTGTTTTCTCCCTCTGTTATCTTTGTCACTTTGAGGCACACCCACCCACGCTGCACACAGAACACTTCTAATCAGCTTTTCTAGCAGTCCACTGCTGCTGTCCTCCTGGGGCGATGCTGACAGACTGACACCCATTTACATTAGTTTCTGTGGCAAACTTTTCATTAACATTTAAGTAAAGTGCTTCACTTGTTCCGAGAGAAACACACAGTACTACAACACATACACACATTTTCACAGTAAATATATTAATTGTCAATGTGAACACAAAGCATTGCTGTCAACAGAATGCACATAGTGATTAACCAACTAATTACTGCAGCACCAGAGTCTCCTGCTTCCCTCAGCTTGTGGTGTGCTTGAACGCAATAATAAAACCACAGTGAAATCAGCAGGGTTATTGTAGTCAGCTGGCATAGAGAGGGAATATGTTGCAGGGTCACAAACTCATCTGTCGCACAAATACTAGTGTGAACAGAGAAAAAAAGGGAAAAACATATCTTCTTGGTGTGATATTAGAGCAGTGTTCAGCGAGGGTACAATAACCCTGAACTTGATATTGAGTGCACAATAGCAAAGCTAGACTGTCGCAGAGACGACTGTACAAGTAACACATGCAAAGACTTTGAGGGCAGAATGAGAGAAAGTGGAAAGTTTGAAAATGTGTGCATCCATCTGTGTGTTCTTGTTACAGAGAAGAACTTGGAGGCAGTACTCCTGAATCGGAGATCTGTTTGACCCATATTCCATTAAACCGCCCACATTGGCAGACGTAGTCGTTGCTTGCAGAGAGCCTGAGTGAAAAATGTGATTAAACCGTTGGACAAGAAAGTGATGGTGAGGGCAGCGTGAGAAATAAACACATTCTAATCAATACTATGGTCTTCAGCTCTTAACTGTGAGTGCTGCCGTCCTGCACGCTGTTTATGACTTGAATTGTCTCGTCAAACAGTTTTTTAGAATCACACTGCTCTAGAGTGAGGAGGGTCGTCAGATGATTGGCCATAACACCATGAGTCACTTGTTTTGTAACTCTCTAAATTGTCCATCTCGTGTGCGACTGATGATGTCAGACTGTAATCACTCTAAATCACATTGCTCAAGTCAAGACATAGATGAGTTTCTCAGATTTGTCAAGACAAAAGCTAAGAGCTGAGTGTTGACATGACTGCTGAATGGACAGTCAATCTCAGATTTGTTAATGTTACATTGGCAGGACAACTTTGGTTGGAGTAACGTGGAGTAAGATGAGAATGAAAATAAAGCCACAGGTTTTCTTGATCTAATGTATTTTTATCACATTTGTCATTTTTGAAATGAAAAGTAGCCTAATATCTAGTATATATGGGACAGTTAGCTCTATCTCACTTTACTGAAGGGAATACGGTTACCTGCTCCTTTAAGTGTCAAGTTTGATCCAAAGTGAAATAGTCAGGCTGCAATTTCTCTGTGTTTGTGGGTCATCAGGTCACTTCATGTTAATGCTGGATTCATTTTGAAGAGGTAGAACACAAACAGCAGTTCAGACTCCAGACTAAAGGCTTATACTGTGATGGTATCATTTAGAGTATCTCTACCGTAACCTCTGCATTCCTTTACTCCTCCTCCTCCTGTTCCCAGCACTCCTTCACTGAAGGTGACTGTGACAGATGACGACGGAGGTAAAGCTGCCACACTGTTACTTGCTGTGCACCTTGTTTGACGAGGATGCGCTGCACCAAACCCCAAGTTGAAGCGGTCTCTCCTGAATGCCTCGGGCTGGGTTGCATGTTATCTCATATGTTCTCAGGCTGTGTATTTACCGCTCTGAGCATGTGCGCACTACTCTTTTGCAGAGTGTTTATTGAAAGTGAAACTCTACTCACTTAACATATTTCTCTGGCTTGCATTCCTCTCCTTTCAGAGTATACAAACCTGACAGTGGCTCAGTTGTGTCGCTGTTTGTGTTTACATCTACATTTGCAGTGAATATTTGTTCTGCCAGCCTTGATAAACTTCAGCAGTACTGTATATTATGTCCCATGGTCGCAGTGTTTTTCTGTCACGACCTGAACCCTGGGAAAAGAAGTCAATATCACGTGACCCATGTATGCCCCAGTTCTACTAAGACTGTAATCTTGAAACTTGTGCTGCTGTAAATCAACCAGCTATGTACCAGATCCTGAAATCAAGGTTGCGCAGCCACATATGCCTTAAATTGCTGGACCGACTTGTGGTCAGGGAAAATAAATGAGTTGAGAAGTCTGATATCAAGATACATAGGAGGTATTACACATTTACTGGTTTATGCTTCAATTTATAATTATATCATAATGGTAGTTATATTATAAGAACCTACATGTCTTGTTGGAAAATAAAGAGCATATAAGAACCCTAACCCTAACCCGTTCTCTGTACCTCTGTAACATTTCTCCTTACAGGTCTGGCCCCCACACAGTCACATCAAATCCACTTTATTTTAATTGATACATTTTTTACATGTTACAATGAAATTTATTCTCTGCATTTGACCCATCACCCATTTGGGGGGAGCAGTAAGCAGCCACAGCCAGCACTCTGGGAGCTAGCACTGAATGGGCTGGGAATCGATCCTGCTATCTCTGCAGCCCAGCCCTCCTTTAGCTACCAGGCCGCCTTTAGGACATATTGTGCATTTCTGTGTATATGATACACAATTCAGATGTTATCAAGCTATCCAATAACCCACCAATCACTCTTATCACCCTACATATGGGATAGTGTGTTCCTGCTCTCACAACCCACACGGGTAGGTGGTTATCATGCATGAGACCCTCACAGCTAAACACACAGCTATAACTTTAAGAACAATTATATACATAGATACATTTAGTTTAGTTACTCTCTGCTGACCACATTAGATGTCATCCACTACAACCATTCATCTACTGTATATGACTAGAAAGATGCCATGAAATATGAGAAAACTCACACAGTGTTGAATAAGAAAGTCCCTTTCTCCAAATAGCATACATTTTCCAGAAACAGACATTCCAGCTTAAAGTACATATTATAGCTTTCAAATTAAAATTCAACTAAAGCTGATTTAAAGAGTGAGCTGCAGTGATAAAGTCCATCTGGGGGACAATCAAAATCAAATCAGTGAATATTCTAAACTTGGCAGCATCACCATAGTTCTTACTAAGTGCACACAGGTGGTGGTGAGCACATTAGGATCATGTGGAAAGTATTTCTTTATTCAAATGTTACACGTTCACATAGTTGCCAGTTTATTAGGAACACTGAACCAAGGCTAATGCAGTCAAAACAGGGGCCCTGCCAAGAATCCTACCTTTGTGTTAGAAAGTTCCGTTTGGGTTGAAAATGAGAGTTGATGTTTCGAGTGTTATTTCCTTTTGGACACTGTTGCCCCTGCTGCTCGTGTACTGACATTGTACTGGGAGGCTGTTTTCTAAATGAGTTGGGGAGACATGGAGAGTAGAAATATGTGCCTGTTTCTTTATCCTGTAATCTATCTGAGCTTTTAAAGTCTTTTTCTATTGTATCCCCATCTCTCTTCACCGCGCTCTGGTTGTCAGTCAGTGGCTAATACAGACAGTATGTGTCAGCAAAGCACTGAGAGCCAGGATCCTGTATTCACTTGTAACAAGATGGGGGAGTAGATAAAGCATTAGCCCCGCCCCCCCCACAGCCACACACACACATATCGGATCATCAGCACACACTGACCTCTCAGCTCCCTGCAACCCCCCGCCCCCATCCTCTGAGTCTAAAATTATACATATGACGTCATGAGAAACACAACTTGTCAGGAGGTGTGAGTGTGTGTGTATGCGTGTTTTGCAAATGTGGACAAGTTTCAGGTTTTGCTTCATTTGTCCCAGTGGGACTTCTCAGTAAATATGACGGCCTGTTCGAGAAGTGCGCCTATTACACCGAGACATCTTGCAATTAATGAATTTCCTGAGTTTGAATTCTCAAAGGGAAATGACATTTTGCTGAAAACACTCGTGCCCCAGAATGAAAATAAAGAATCAGGTTTGTACTAATTGTTCCATCGTTATTTAGCAAAGGAAAGCGTTTGGACTGAGAGTTCCGCCTGTCCAGCTGAAGAATAAATTGCATCAGTACTTCAACAAATAAACAACTCATTCAGAGTTGTAGGGGCCATAAGATATATGAACATTTGAGGGTCAGTATAGCAGCAGATATTGGGTGGGATACATGAAGTCATCTATTTTGCTCCTTTAAGTGACAGTCAAATACTACTTGTCTCCTATTCAACTAGCACTGAGACTAAACATAACACAAGGTGAAACTTTACTTCTAGGGGATAATCAGCCAACACCCAGTGATTTAGGCCAGAATGAACATACGGAGCGTAAACAGTGCAGATCAGATCATGTATCTTTAATTACTATATCCATGCAGTGGAGTCTATCTTAGAGAATGACCAAATGTTCCCTGACAGATCCACTTCCCAGAAACAGTCACCCCGTATAGTCAGAGAGTAACTGGAGATTTGTTTGGTTCAAACACACTTCATCAGAGGTGGAAACAGTAAAAGAAAAACTACAGCTTAAAAAAAGAATAATAACATTCAATGAATGTCTTGATGAAACTTTTTCATATAAACGTAACATGTAGCTACAAAGAAAAAATGTAATAAAGAATAAAAACAAAGGGTTATGCAACAATCTGGGTAAATTTACCATACAAAACACAAATTTAATAAAAATACAGTGTTGATTACTGCAATTAATACACTGGAATTATTATGTTGTAGGGAAACTTTTTTTGATTGATGCGCTACAGTTAGTCAGTACAAAATGCAAAGGGAATTGCTGGTGTATACTAGGGGGGGGGTGTAAGACCAAAGTTCCACATGAGTGTTTAGCAAGATAAGTACTGAGTTTAAGGTTAGAGAAAAGATTTTTATGTTGGTTTCAATTTCAATGCATTAAATGCTCTGTTTTTGCCGATTAACCTAGCCCACAGTCTTCCTCTGACCCTAACCCGCACTCGTGATGGCTGAACTCCTAATGCTGGAGTCAAACATCTTATTGTTGAGTTTCAACATCAGATACTTTTTGCGGGAGCGTAATGAGGATGCAGTAGACAAAAACAAAAATACTTTGACTGTGTACATGTCATTATCTTAACCATGGCTTCTGTTGCGTGGTCAGTGATGATGAGGCTGATGATCAGCCCCTGCTGGCTGAACTTCATGAACTTTCTCATGCAAACATACAGAGAGTAGATAAAGAACTATAAACTATGACACAGATAATGCTGTCTTGACTTTTCTATATGTTAGCAAACATACCAACGCTAAGGTTAGGGACTTTCTAATATGCACTCGCTTGTCTGTCTCAGACCTGAAGACTGTTCCAGGAAGTAACAATTTTTTTGTAATCAATTGTTTACCCACAGGAATATGGTGTCATCCTACAATAGGTTTTGGTTTGTTTATTGACTTCCTTGTTCCTTGTTCTATCAAAGCTTGATTGTTTTCTCCTGGAAATAGTCCAATAGGAGTTCAGTTATGTGACTCCAGAGACGGCTACATCTGTCTTCCACTGTTTCTGATCACACCAAAACATGTGTTGGTAAAACGTTGCACACAAGCATCACTCATTGTTTGTTTGTGCACAGATAACGAAGTGCAAGCCATTTGGAGCCTTGTCCTCGTCATTGCCCGTCAGTACTTCATCTTGTGCAGGAGCGTGTCCAACCTGTTCCCAGACGCTGCATCAGTGTGTCATCAATATTCAACATGTGCCGTCCCTTATCTGATTGCTCCGCTGGTGTAGTTCATTTCTTAAGCCTATTACAGAGAGCTTGAAGATGCATAGGATGATACGGGCAATCACAAAACAAGAACTCGGCATGCAACACCACTTCAGCTGCTGATTACTTTCATTACAGGGGAGTAATTAGCACCTTAAGAGGAAAAGGTAGGTTCAGAGATGACATCCCCAGGTGATTTTAAAGAGTTAGTTTAATCTCACCAGGGTTAGAATAAATAAGGAGTTCTCACAGGGGAGGAAGTTCTTATCAGAGCTGACACAAATGTAAAAGCACTATCAGAATACATTATGAGGATTATTAAGAGTATGGGTCCACACCGTCACTGCTGCAGAGCTGCTGTGTTTATCACACTGACTAAATGACTACAAGTCACTCCGTTAATCTATGTCCCAAACCCATTTTCTTCATTTTTAAGAATTATTTTCATATTCAGTCATCAATGTGGAGTCCTGAAGACATAATGTATCCAAAATAATGACCCAGCTGTATCACAGTTTTACTCTCTCCTTGACTTTAGTTTACTTTACTGTACACAGCCTGCTACTGTGTGAAGGAAAATGTTCTTTTTTAAAGCAATCGCCTTATTTTGTTTTGAAAGGCAGGGAGAGGAAAGAGGAAAGCTACCCCCCCCCCCCCTACTGATTTAACGTTTACAATACACTTTTAACACTTAACGGTTAATACACTCCTTTCTCTCTGTGCCTGGCTGAAAAACTGGAAGAGTATGTCAATTCAGAATGACATCATGTGAACTTGGAAACATGTCCTGATGCCACCATCTGGAGGAGCTGCCACCTAAATCACATTTACATCTCACATGTCAGTGTTTTTATTGATTTATTCTGTTCTTCTCTTCTCATTGACTCGTGTGGAGCTCTTGTGGACGTTGTGCACATGCCCCTGTGCATGTGCACAACGTCTTATTTTAAGAAAATCAATGATCAGCGAGTTGCGTTAACAACTCCCCTAAATCTTCCGCTTTTGGATTATGACAGTGCAACTACGCTGTCCTTCCTCTGGTCTCTGGTCTCCAGCAGTGCTAGAGCACTTTGTGAGCAGTATCTGAAGCTATGTAATTACAGGCTCAAGCTGAAGGAAGGAAAAAAGTGGGCTGTGCATGGTGAGTGGAAAAGACCCAAATTCATAAAGGACAACTTTAATGGAATACCTTGTGTTAAAGCAAAAAGTGTGAAAAATATGGAGGACAAAGATCCTTGGGTGCAGGTGTTGAATGAAGCAGCTATTTTACCTCTGAATACTTCAGAGCAGTGAGAGGAGAGAGAGAGAGAGAGCAAGAGCCACAGTTCACAGCACCGCGCTGCTCGCGTCCATTTTTCTTTTCTTTTCATCTCACTACTTGAGAAAATAATGGTGGAGGTGTTTTTTTTGTTCAAGGTGTGAACTAAATGCACTGCTCCACACAGAGGTGCAGAGGGAGGGCTTCAAGGAAGACGACTGTGACTTATTCATCAATTCTTGACACTTTTCCCCATAGGTGAAGTCCTAATGCAAGCACCACATATTTAAGATAAATGGCGCTCCAACACCGGGTGCTTTTCCTCATAGTAGGGGGCGAGGTGAAGCTTTTTCAACACAAGTCAGCAACACTGGGCTCTTACAGCCCAGACAGACAGTCATCGACTATAACTGAGGCATATTTCACAGGAAGTTTCTTTTCACGATCTTCCAGCCGCTCTTCAGTAACGTGTATTTTTAGATTTCAATAGAACAAACTGGTTGATTAAACAGACCCATTTAAAATTCACTGAAGTTTTCCAGAGACTTTTATTTAGCAGCAGGAGACCAGGTGGGCGTGGTCCCCGTTTTTTTTCCAAAATAAGACAGACACAGTCTCTTTTCATAGTGCTTATTATGGGAAGAGGAGGAAGCAATGTTATGGTTATGTTACTTAAGTCCGTGCGTGGGCTAAAGGTCTTGCAGCCTCACACACGTAGGCGTACACACTCACTTATATCACAGTTTGCTTAGTGGTTGCCACTCCTTCCTTTTAGAGCCACATTTGTTGTGTTGAAAGAGGAAATGAATCATAGACTATGGTAAATGCAATATTCTGTTCATTAGCAGAGATAAATTCCAAACCGAGATGGGAGGAAGCGTCCGCACAAGAAGGTAAAACAGAAAGAAAAATGTGATGGTGACGGTGATTCATTGCTGCATTATCAACATCTGAAGGGGGTAGGGGGGGGTGGGGGTTCTTAAACTGACTCACTTGCTGCACTCTGCCTCATTTCAAGATAAATTTGTGTTGATGTTTAGTCTGAAATGAGTTCCTGAATACTGTACAACCCTTTCCCACACACACACACACACACACAGAGTTATAGTAATACAGTAAGTATGAAGCAGCAGTCAGGTTGCTTTGTGAAACATTCCCCCCCACACCCCTCCCCCCAATGCGGCTCCCAGTAGAACTATTTCTTTGAAGGCCTTGTGCACTGATCCACACAGGTCACTTGTCACTCAAAGTATTTTTTCCCAGTGAGAGCTCCTCCCCTGTGACTGTCTGGGAGAAGGTGGGTTTCATGTTCTGTGCTGTTTGCTGCACTGATGTTTGCTCTTATTAAATGAAAGTCTGACGTCTCTGTCCCCCTGCAGGCCTTTTTAAGGAATGTATGCATAGTTAATAACAGCACACTGTTAAAACACAACACAACATTTAGCTGCTTATTAGTTTCCCTCATTTTAATAATAATCTAAAACAGTGAAGTCATTTCCTCGTGTTCTTTCAAGCTGTGGTCGTTTGCTGTCATCTCTAATTGACTCTCCTAAAGCCTTCACAGGATGTTGGGTTTCAGCCTCTGAGCTGGGCTTAGGCCTAGAAAAGCTACAGCTTATTAAAGACAATGTGGATCTTGTTAGGAAATCTATTACAGGGGCCTTGTTTCTATGGCCACCTTCTGCTGTGACAGAGACATCAGAATTAGAGAAAATATAGTGAAACACCGAAGTAAGTGAACAAGTAGAGACCGCTGGTGCAGCTCAGGAGCAGTGTGACAGGACAGACAGCTGCTGCAGGGAAGGAAGTAAGGGGGATGTGAAAATGTTACAGTATATTAATGTCATGTCTCATTGAAAGCTTTCTTCTCCATGATGCTGTTGCAGTTACCATGTTTGTGACAAGTATTTTAGCACAAACCTCAGTGAAAAGAAGTTATTTGAATTATAGTAAGGTAATGTAATTCCTGTGTTTTAAAGGTCGCATGGCTGCATTCACATGCTCGAACACTTAACCAAAATTCTCCTAAACTTCCATTCTCCTCCTCCATTGATCAGCCTCTGCAGGTGCACGTGCTCCTAACAGGGTTGTACTCTATGCAATGTAATACTATATGTGCATGCAAGTTCTGCGCATGCTGTTCAGAATGCAGCTTGGCTTTGGTCCAGAACTGGTATGTGCTGAGGTGTGAGGTATAAGTGCCCCAACTGATTTTCTTAATGTAGCTGAAATTCCCACATTAACACAATAAAGCTCCACTCTCCAAGACTGGGTCTACACTGAGGAGTGGAGCTAGGATGAATACTATGATTCAGTATTTAGGTGATTTAGTATTCTAAAGGTATCTCATGAGTTCTCTTAGACTACTGCTGTTCACAGTCAAATATGATCCAGTTTAGACCAGAATGTTTATTACTTGAAGATGAACATTTCTTTTATATAAAAAAATGGTGATAGGAAACAACCATGTCATAAAACTGGGATTCTACGCGCTGAACTGTAGGCACGACTACAGTATGTGTTTGTAAAAAGTACGTTGCAAGAGGATGTTGGGATGCATAAAGGGTGTGTGATGTACAGGACAGAGAAAATTCATTGTCTTTCTAGTTATTGTTTATAATTTTAACAATCCAGTTTTATCCAGAAAAAGTGTAGGAATAATCTGCACATATTGACTAATTTGTTCTCAGTGATTCTCAAACTCATTCATCAGCTGTTAGATACACCTGATCCAGATAGTCAGCAGTGGGTGGGGCAGGGACAGCTGGAAAACCAACAGGGAACTGGGTTCAGGACTCTCTGACCTAACTGCTTCCAGATGAAGGTGACATTAATATTTAGGTTGCTCGTGAAAGCAGTATTTTAGACACATCGACTCTCAATAGGTCAAGATAACAACAAATGAAAAAAAGCCAAAAATAACAAAGAAAAACTAAACTAAATTCTTCAATGTGTTTTCAGGAATAAATTGGACTTTTTCAAAAGTACCTTCATAAAAATAACTTAATTTAAACTGGAAATGTATTGAAATATCTGGGAGCAATGGATCAAACAGGATAAAACCATACACACAATCACTGTGGAATACGCTTTGGGTTGTGTTTACACATGTGAAGCCTGTGTGAAATGCAAGCTGTTATGTGGCCACTGTAAACATCTGGACTGATTAAAGTAGGAGCGTATACGTAGCCGTGCGAGGTGGATGACACAACTTTCAATACACAGTTAATACAGTGTAAGAAAAACAGTCCTAATTCCAACCACCCGTACTGGCCCTCATCGTCATGCTTACAAGAAAAAAGAAAGACTAGATTCTGGGTGGCATTACACTGCCTTCCAAACGTAGCCACATCTGCTAATGAATGCAAATGAGTTGTACAGTGCATGAATGTTAGATTGTGTGTGAGAGGATCATTTACAATTGGGGAGTGTGATGGAAGCAGGAGTGGTGGTGTGTGTGTGTGTGTGTGTGTATGTGTGTGTGTGTGTGTGTGTGTGTGTGTGTGTGTGTGTGGGGGGGGGGGGTTTACAATGAAAAAGGCAGATGTGCTGCTTGTGTCATTAGAAGAAACATGGCAGCGGTCAGTTTGTGGTTTGGGGTTGGTGATGGTGGTGAAGGGGGTCCAGGAAATCACTGGCCTCCCTCTTAGCATGTACTTTTAGCCCACACACACAGCGAGCAGAGGTGTGTTGGAGAATCAGCTTTTTGGGCCTTTGTGTATGGTCATTTCTTAGGTTAAATCCAATGACCTCAGGGTGAATAGAAAATATTATTTAATGTACAGTAACTCCTACCTGGCAAAGTAAGAAGGGATGATTTGATAAGGAAAACAAACAGGTTGACAAGACTGTTAATTAAAGACAAAAAAAACAGAGCAGACAGGCAAGGTGGGAAACAGGATAAAAGAGAGAGGAAAGACAGACGGGGGAGAGAGGGAGGTGAGGTGGGAAGGGGGCAGAGAAGGATGGATGAGAAGATGAAAGATTAGGTAGCATAGAGGAATGTTAAGTGTAGCTTAACTGTGTGTACAGAAGTGTGGATTTATGTGCAGCGCATGCTCACGGCAAAATACTTTAAGAATTATTAAATGACTTCAATTAAAGTAATATAAGGGGAGAGAGGCAATGTGGGTGGGGGAGAGCTTCCTTACACACCCCCATCAACTTTGATTTATGAATTCCTTCATCTTCTTCTGCAGTCTGTTAGTCATGCCCCACCTTTCCTGGTAGTAGTTACATTTTCTTAAGTTGTACTGAAGTAAAGGATGATAGAAAGTGGTCTTATTTTGTCTTGGTACTCTTTAGAGAGGTGAGAGTGTGCATACAATTATATTTGTCATCTAGAAAAAAGCTATCTTTCCTGTTAGTATGATTTGCTAAGTACTGAAATTATTTGGATGAGGATAAGGATGGTCCATTTCATCATAGCCTTGTTATTATTGTTTTAGTTTTACCTTTAGGCTATAAGAACTTGTTCAGCTTTCTGCGTGACCATGGCAACAGCAAAAACTACACAGTCTATGATTCAAGAGCCAAATATATATATGCATTTCAGCTACCTAAATTATATATTTATACTCATCAAATATATCAAGAACAGCAGGCTGTTCTTGATATATTTATCTCTCACATAGCTCAACGTGTCCTTTTTTAATTTGGAAACCGCTCTAACCAAATGTGACATAATTCACAATTTGATATGCTGGTTAATTCAGACTGTAAACACAGCCTCATTTCCAATTTCTATAAGAAAAATTTAAAAAAATCTTTGACTTGATAAAGTCAAATTGAACCTTGATTTACTGACATGTACAAAGGTTACTGTTTAGACACATTTTTAGCATTGATATGATGATGTGCATTTATTAAATTATATAGAGGTCCTATAGAGGTCACGTCTATTAAAGAAAAACGACTTCTAAAAAAAAGTCTGAACTAAATACGATCTGCACATTTCATTGGGAATAAAGAAAAATAACTATAAACAAGAAAACAAGCTGCAGTCCTTATAAGGTTATATCATTAAAATAGGAGTTTGATTAGCAGCAGAAACTGGGTTTAGGTCTTTAGCAGGGACATACAATTAATGTGATTGTTCCAGTAATACTTAAGTATAAGTGACATAATATACATTTTCAAAAAACAACATTTGAAAATGCTGAAAAGAAATTGTCTGAAAGACAGTACTGTGCAGTATTCAGGACATCAACACAAGTATCAGAAAGACCGACATTATTCCTTCCACTTAGTCAGGGATGAAACATCTAGTCCCTGCCTTTTCTGCACACTTCCCATTCTTCTTTTGCCAGCAGGACATCTGTGTCCTTACACTGTAAACGTGTCATGAAAGGCGATATGTCCATGAAAACTCCCTGTGGGAGTCTCAACCTCTGTGCTTTTAGATGAAGGGATTTGTACCATGTCACCAGTTCTTAGTACGCCTGACAAAGATCATCCAAGTCATGATGGCTATCTCACGTCTCCGCTCTTGTAATTGTGGGTTAGAACTGAACAAAGCTCTGTTTCATGTTTTCTATTTAGCCTCCACAGACATGTCTTATGTATGACTGCCACATTGTAAAATAATTGGAACCTATGAAGTGAGCATCAACTGAACTGATATCCCCATTAAGTGAGTGGAGTGAATGTAGGGAAGAAGAAGAGTGGTTGGTTTGCTGAACAATCACATTTTTCTTAAGTTTTCTCGTATCCACGCAGTACTGTCTGCTACTGAAATATTAACTACAAAAATACTAACAATCCCATTTCTGTCAAGACTAAGTTGGTTCAAATCAGCGTATTTGCATAATTCATAAATTGCAGTAATCCTAGATTCAGGCTTCTCTATATGTGAGCATATCTCACTCGCAGACACATACAGTACACTCTGTACCAACTGGCTCGTGATGTACCCTATTCCCAGACGTGCTGTTACTCTGTTAGTAGCCAGTCGTGGCATCTGCCAATTGCTTGTCCAATCCGACTGACACTGGGGATGGTCAGTGTTGGAACAATTTTGGCTGTTTGGATCAAAGTACTTCTGGTTAAATGCCACCAAGACTAATTGGTTTCGTCAGTGTCTAGGTCCCAGCTGGGATTGATGAGGTCAGAAACGAGCCACCTGATGACTAAGATAAAGAAGTAGTACAAGGCTGGCATGTGAAACGTGATGATATGGTCTTTAGAGATTCAATTTCTTTATATTGGCATGAACAACAGCCATGAAAAAGTGATACGGACTAATCTGCTGCTGATAATTTAGTTTTTATATCTGGGGGTATTGCTGCCATGGTTGATTAGTGGGGTATAAAATGACTGACAAGAGCAGTTTAAGTCCAACTCGTACTTCATGTCATGTCTTTTTCCTGCTACAGCATGTTATTTTGAGGAAGCCATGTGAGTCTTCTGGTGGCCTGGACATTTAACACACAGTCTCACCCCTCACTTCCTTTTACATTGTGCATAAGTTTACTTTCATTAAACTTGAACTGATCTTATATCTTTTTGATATTATATAGAGAGAACATGACAGCATTTTCATCACCTGTCTTTCAGGAACAAATCGTGAATTTACAATAAGTTGATTGATATCTGATTCGATGTATACAATTGAATTTGTCAGTGCCTTCTTGTTCTCTTTTCTGAATTGAATACTGATTCCATTTGTTCTTCTCAGCCAACTATTCCAAGCTGTTTAGGTGCAATTTTCTGTCTATCATTTTGCTGTGTCTTTCTTTGTTTGTATCAGGTTGACATCTGTCATTGAAACATGCTGTTTTATCATTTTATTTATCCATACAAAGCTCTTGGAACAGCCTAAATCCTTCTTCAACATGCCTTTGGCCCACTAACAAATACCCCAGCATGCCTCTGCCTCTGTCGCGGTGTGCACACATAAAAGTGTCTTTACATAAATCCATCATCTGGTGGGAATGTGGACTTCTCTTTGTATGAGGGCTCTCCAGAGGATATGACATCATTGGGCGCTTTTGTCTCAGCAGGTCTTCTCCCACAAGACCAAGTGAAAATTTACAAGTTTACATAAAAATCTCACTTTTAACATGTCTTTCCCTCTCACTGTCACCAGGCAATATATATTCCTCACCTAAGCATTTGAACTCCTACTTCAGAAGGAAGGAACGGCGCCAGAGTGGCCCGTTCTGTTTTACTAGTGTGTCAAAACTTGTATTGACTGTGGTTATGATTGAAGGCACTGTATACAGAGTCAGCAAGTCAAAGACAAACTGAAACAGACTGAGGGGGTTGCGTTATGGGTGTGCGCTCCCAGATGTGTATCTGTGTGACAAATTAAAAGAGAAAAAACAAAGGACACATTTTACTTTTTGTTTAGTTTTTAATGTGATTATGAACAAAGAGAATAGAAATGTGCATATCAAAATAAATTTAACAGGATACAGCAAAACAAATCCCAGTGAAAAATGTCTCAGCAAGTCAAAGCCATACTTTTTAATTTATAGCCCACAGAGTGACATTTTCACAACGCTGCCACCAACCATGAAATTTTCCCTCTATATTTTGCCAAGAAATGGTACGTAGTGAGACAAGAGGGAGGTAGAAAAAGGCACAGAGGGCTGTGAAAAGAAAAGAAGAAAATGATCAATAATACAACGCAGTGCAGGAGAATATATTGTCACATTCATAAAAGATAATTGTGTTTTTGAATTCTGTTAATATGTCCTGACTTCAGTCAGAGCTCATCAGAGAGTTCTTGAATGTTGTGATTATTGTTGCGAGTTAATGGTATTGGCAAAAGAGGAGAGAATTCGCGTCCTTGAGTCAACCTCACTGATTCGTCTACGTTAGAAGCAACAAGTTTTCTGTCGCAGGTGTATCTTCAAGAAATCACGTGAGAGACTTTTATCGTCATTGATAAAGTAAATGAAGATGTTTGGCTCCAAAAACGACACGGTTAGGTTTAGATGTGTTTATGTTGCCAAATGTTTCTTATGCTTATATGATATGTACTGCTAGATGTCTAATAAATGAACTTCAATAAGAACCAAATACTGGCCTACTGGTAGGTTCGTTTTCTACTCATCAACTACAATCAACATTTATAAACTCTGACTTGATAATGCTCAATCTGACTGCCAGTTTAATGATTTTGTTGTCATTGCTATAGAAAAACAGAATCTTGACTTATTTATACCCAAACTGCTATTTAAAAAGTCAGGCACCATCATGCTTAATGTCAGAGAAATCAGCCTAGTCTGCTCATGACAAAGCCATTTTTCAGGCTTAGGTTCTACAAAGACTGGGATTTTGTTTACATAAACACCACAAACACAGAAACGGAATAACAAAGTAGACATGTAACCTGGTTGTAGTACAAAAAGACAAAAGAAAAGTACAACATTTTACTCATCTGGTTATATGCTAGTTGCCGACATATCCTTATATGTTAATGGAAAACATTACATAATAAAAATGATCTTCCCTACATAACATTTTCTCTTTCTTTCTCTTTTCACATTAAAACTGTCTCAGATTAGATCACATGAGCACATTTAGTCCTTTACTTTACTTTACTTTACTTGGCAGATGCTTTTATCCAAAGCGACTTACAAGGAGAAGACACCAGCAATTACTATTCAAATTCTCGTAAATGCGAAGATACTATGATACTACTACTACTACTAAGTAACCCTGATAAGGCCAAACTCATCAAGACAAAGAACATGCTTAGAAATTGTTTAGTGCTGGACAACATAATGAGTGTGTGTGTGTGGTAGACTCACTTAAAGTACTTTTTGAACAGGTGAGTCAGTCGAATGGGGCAGGGCAAGTTGTTCCACCAGCCAGGGACCACAAAAGAGAAAAGACTCGATTGTGATCTGAGACTGCGTGAAGATGGAATTTTTAGCAGATCTGAGAGAGCGTGCAGAAGTGTACTTTACCAATAGTGTGCTAAATTAAGATGGAGCAGTTCCATTGAGAGTCCTGTAGGCAAGCATAAAGGATTTAAACTCAATGCGAGCAGCTACTGGGAGCCAGTGAAGAGATGTGAGAAGAGGTGTGACATGAGTGTACTTCGGCTGGTTAAAAATGAGGCGGGCCGCGGCATATTTGACTATCTGAAGGGGTTTGATGGAAATTGCAGAAGCTCCAGCCAGGAGAGAATTGCAATAGTCATGTTTAGAAATGACCATTGCCTGGACAAGGAGCTGTGTAGCCTGAGCGGTGAGAATAGGCCTAATTTTTCTGATGTTGTAGAGAGGTCGCGGTAACATGCTCATTCAGGCTGTTATCTATCGAAACTCCAAGGCTTCTGGCAGACTTTGTAGGTATTAGGTTAAGTGAGCCGATTTGGATTGAGATATTTTGCTGAGGGGAGTTGCTTCCTGGAAAGATCAAGATTTCAGTTTTTGACAGATTTAGTTGGAGGTGTCACTCAGACATTCAAGCCGATATGTCTGAGAGACAAGCTGAGATTTTTGTTAATACAGTGGTATCATTTGTTCGGAAGGACAAATAAAGCTGAATGTCATCAGTGTAGGAGTGGTATGAAAAGCCATGGGATTGGATGATGTTACAGAGAGAATAAGTGTATAATGAAAAGAGAAGAGGCACAAGGACAGATCCCTGTGGGACCCCTGTGGTTACCTTAGAGAGTGTGGATGTCTCACCTCCCCACGATACTCGGAAGGACCTATCCTGAAGATAGGAGTAGAACCAATTCAGTGCGTTTCCAGTAATTCCTAAGTCTGACAGTGTAGAGAGAAGAATCTGGTGATTGACTGTGTCAAAAGCGGCAGATAGGTCCAGAAGGATGAGGACAGAAGATCTGTGGGCAACTATTGCAGCACGAAGGTCATTCACCATTGCCAGGAGGGAGGTTTCAGTTGAGTGTCCTTTTCTGAAACCAGACTGAAGAGGGTCGAGTAGATCATGCTCTTAGAGAAATGAAGAAAGTTAAGCTAGAACGGCCCTTTAAGAATTTTTGAGAGAAATGGATGGTTGGAGACTGGGCGATAGCTGTCTAGTAGAAAAGGGTTGAGTGTGGTTTTTTTAATTAAGGGATCAATGAGGGCCTATTTGAAAATGATGGGAAATGTACCTGTTGTGATTTAGGAATTTAGGACGTGTGTCAGCGGGGAAATAATAGTGGGTTCTATGGACTGAAGAAGGTGTGAGGAAATGGGATCCAGGGAACAGGTGGTGGGGTGACTTGAGTGGAGAAGTTTAGACCGACTGATTCCGAGGGGAGTAAAGGCAGACAATGATCTGGTTTCCGGGGTAACAGAGGGGTGGGGGCTGAAGTTAGGGGGGGGGGGGGTTGCTTGCTGATAGTAGCCACCTTCTCTGTAAAGAAGGTGATATTTTGCATACTCCTCAGTGTACTGCAGTACTCCAGACTGATTTAAAGCAGCATTTAGATAATTATTGACTCCTGTGGTACCCATAGTGGATGATAAAAGAAATGCTAACATATTTTGGCTCAGTTGTTTAGGATCTAATTACAAAATTGCACTATAACTAATTCAGCTACTGTAGATAGATACAGATAGTCTGAGCAGTATTGATGAAATTTCTAATTATACCAATTGGATCATATTCATATAAAGGAGGAGAGGCACTGAATGTCTTTATAATGATCATCCTAGTGTTGAAGAATATGCACTATATGTTGTCTTGCACTATTACCAAACTTAGTCTAAAAAAGTCTTTAAGTAGGAGTTGCCTACTCCTGAAAAGCTCTATCCTCTGTGACCTTATGACAGACAACAATAATTAGGGCCAATTAGACCCAGTGAATGGCATTTTAATTGCACCCCACATTTGTTACACCCCTTTAACTTCTTGCGTGGAAAATATTACTCTCGTCTACTGTCCCTACTGCAACTAATGCAATTTTAATTAAAGTTTTTCTTTCCGCAGAAGCCCTCTCAGCTTTGTCCTTGGAGGTAACAGGTTCAGGCATGTACTGCAGGTATTGCATTAAACTGTCAAGACAGAAACAAATAACTTTGTGGTGATTATGACTCAGTCTGTACCTCTTTCTGGTATCTCATAATGGCAACTGCAAACAAGTAGCAAACCACAAAATATGTTGTCTGTGAGTGTGTGGTGGGGTAATTTGGTGGAATAATAAATAAAAAGGTTAATTTAGCTGACTGTTCTATGTGACTCACTATATGAATGTGTTTTTCCAAGCTTGTAGCTGCTTTGTCATGGCTGTCACATCACCATATGAACACAGGGTGGGTTATCTCAGTGGATATGAGGAATCCCCCTGACATCATCAACTTTATGTCTCTTTTCTCATGCTCCAGCGCTTATATTAGAATCTATATCAGAATCTAGTTCAGCTGCTTTAAGGTTGAGTAGAGTTTATTACATTTTGTATTTTTCATGTACTGTATAAACTACACATCTTGCCAAGGTGCCCTTCACCTTGCTGAGAATAGGCGGAAGGTAAAATCCTCCAAAAATTGCCATTGATGTCATGTTTATTTGAGTAATCTCATTAATAATGGATGCTTAGTGCTGATATTCATAAAATTCACTGCTTTAAAAAAATGATAGTTGCAAAACCACACAGGACAGATTTTACCACAAGATGAATTGGCCTCAGAGGAGCAGGAAATAATAGCTCAGGTTATATTAAGTAATTTAACCTTTATTTGTGCAGAAAAGGATTTGCTGAGCGTGCATGCTCTTTTCCACGCATCACACCTGGGAGTTACAGAGGTACAGATCCAGTTTTCTAGGTTTTGTTCAAGAGTTTTTGGAGGTTGTTAAAGAGACAAGTGGAATATATGCCAAAGTACCTGGTAAACATTCTGACGATATCTTAACTATTGAAAATATGGGTCATGATCCTAAGAATTATCAGTCAGACTTTTTATTTCTAACACATTTTGTTTTTGTTTCACTCTCACTGCTATCATTGAATTGTTTTCATATGTTTTTTTTGTGCAAGAACACAGCACCCAACAGAAGGCAAAAACAGTAAGTGGGTAGCTGGTGAATGTAGTAATGCATTTAACTAAAGAGGCAGATATGTGCCTTAGGGGTTAGTGGAGAATAAAGTGAATCTTTAAATTCACCAGGTGGAGAGAAACAACACCAAATAAATGATAATGTTGTGTCTTAAGTTCTGTGTCACAAAAAAACTGTTTGCTAACAGGTTTCTCATATTTAGGTTTTCGAAAGTAATTGGACTAATGCAGATTCAGTCAATCGCTGGTTAGCTCCCAATCATCTGAGCTACGTGCAAGTAGCTTGTCCCATTGCTTTTGTACTCTTGCAGTCTGTACATGAAAAAATTTCCACATGGTTCCCTCTAGATTGATGTAAATGCTGAAACCTAAATATGTTGAATGAGTTAAAGCCAACTGCTCAAGAACAAAAAAAGCACAATTACCTACCTGAACAGTCCTCTAGTCCAAGCAACGAAGAGTAATTTGTCAGTCTTTGCTCATATGGCCAGTGGAAGGGTGCCCCTATGTCAGCTCACATCTGGTGAAATTGCACCCAATTGAAGTCATGAACCATGCACCCTAACATGCTCTCTACAAATGGTTGTGCAAAGGAAGCAAGCCACCACTCTATATGCCTCCCTGTACCAAACAGACAAACTCTGTGTTAGATAGTGATGGAAAGTCTGGCTCTTTGCAAAGTTCATTTGGAAGAGCCAGCTTTTATGAATTCAAAATATATAAGTGTGTATTGTCATGTGCACAGTATAGAAACATGTATCCCTCTGAAATTCTTTCTTTGGTGTCCACACCATATGCCACCTAATAACAATAGAAAGATAACAATAAATCATGAGTAGCATTAAACCTACCCCTAACCCCTTAAAATAAAGCCTCACCCCTGGCTGCATACATTCTCAGCAGAGCTGAGCAGAGTAACTGAGGATTCGGCACTCCATGAAGGGAGTTGGCCCTTCTGTCTCTCTACCAACCAATTTAGAGCTAGCTCATTTGTTAACATCACTAGTGGAAGAGTTTCCTGTAAAGATGTTTACAAAGCCAAACCTTAGATGTAAAAGTAAGCAGTAAGCAATATTGGATTAGTAGGTGCGATCTAATTATTGTGGGGTGTGCTTAAGGGCACGCCCCAAATATGATTTCCTTTTTTTGCCGCTCAGTCCCACATGCTTTGTCCAAAAAAATCTCGTTCAAACGTCATAATGTAGGTCTATGTTGGGAATCATGTGCTTGGCGGTGATACATTTTTTTTATCACGTGGTTCGTCTGTAATTGAGTACGTTACTCTGCATCCCATTCATTTAAAAGTTTGCAGCTCATCTAGTCCCACACACTTTGTCCAAAAAATCTCATTCAAACTTCATAATGTAGGTCTACACTTCGAATCGTGTGCGTCTCGCTAAAAGAATTTATTAGACAAATTTCAATAATTGTTTACGCCTGCAGTAAGTCACACAGTGTGAGGAGATTCTGTGGCGTCTGGACAATAAAATCTGGTATATCCTCAGATTTAGATTATTAATTAATTAAATGCAAGATATTCTAAAATTACAGTATGTAAAGCCATTGAGTTGACATTTAGTAGAGTTTGATGGCCACAGGAAGAAATTCATTCTTGTGGTGTTCTGTGGAACACTTGACACTGATAGTCTGTGTCTGAACGTGCTCCTCTGCTCACTTTACTTTACTTTGCAGACGCTTTTATCCAAAGCGACTTACAGGGTGCTAGCCCTGGGTGTCTGGCTCAGGGACACACCTGGTAGGAGATGGACTAGGAGTCAGACAGGGATTCGAAACTTTTACCTTCTGTTCAGGGGTGAGTTGGAGGAGGACAGATTCAACATAAATACACACACATATTTTTACTCCACTACTTTAGTACTGTACTCTGCGCCCCTCTTGCAGACTGTATACCCTCATGCTGCCCCATACATTGATACCATAATTATCCCATTACACTTGCAGTGAGTGACCCGTCCATGTGGTGCATGTGACCAACCGGCTGGTTTCCACTGTGTATTGTGTGCTCCCCACCACAGCCTTGCCTGTTTCCGTTCAGCGTGGCATGGCACCTGGCGCAAACACCCCACATGATGCACCCCATCATGACACGAACACCCTGGTGTGGCTCAGATCAAGAATACACCACACAATTTCTGCAGAAATTGCTAAATCTAGTTTAATTTCAAATTGTAATCTATCACAGTTTATGATAACAGAGTGACAGAATACAGCTTTTCTCTTCATTCCTGCTTCACTGACATGCTGCTGGTCATATATCTCATCATCAGTTCCCCATGAGAAGTTTGACTGAACTCCCTGAGGAAGTGGAATCAGTTAGCTTTGACAATCAGTGATTTTTCAGTTAAGATGATTTTCATTATACATTCATTACATTCATTAATGTTGCAGGCCACTTTGAAATTTGGCACTCACATGGCTCAGTGCTTAAAATGATTTTTTGGAGAAGGAAAGTTTAATAGAAATAGATCCAAAAGTCACCTGAAAATCAACAGACTCAAACATAGCCTAAAAGCTTACGGCACTGTACTTGTAGCCTTGACACTCACTCCTCCCTAATCTGCCCTCTACTTCAGCATTTCGTTGCCTGTTGAGTAGCTACATAACAACAGTTAGGGGTCAGTGCCTTGATAAAGGGTTCTGTCATGGCAGTTAATTTAGCTTGAGGGTCATGTTACCTATTTTCTTTCTTTAACTTAAAGCTTTCCCAGCTCCAATTTAGACCACTGACCCTCTGGTCATAACCCATTTTCCCCATCGTTCAGGGTGAAGCTACGGTTTATGAACTAACAAACCCCATTCCTCTCCCCACTATCCTCTTCTTTAAAATTGTCCAAAACATTAACTGTAGCTGATCGTCATTGTCTGCATGCATCCTTGGCATGCTGCCCGGGACTCTTGTTATATATTTTACAGTGGAGACACGTATACACGCCCCCATGGCAATGTGAATAATGAGAACATGTACTTGGGAGGAGAGGAACAAATAGGGAACCGGCAGAGATGGAAAACAAGATAAAATAAAGATGACCTCCTGATGGTTTAGAGGTTCCTCAGTGCATATAGCATGTTTTCTCAGCATGAATGGAAGACACTGTGTATACATTCAAGCATTCTAATGAACACACACGCTGCACCATCCTTTCATTAGATATGAAATATATTGGTAATTCTAATAATGATATTGCTTGTAATTGTGATCTTCCTTCTTTACCTGCAGGAGCAGAGTTAGTCCAAGATCTTTCAAACTTCAACAGACAGATTCCTCTAGCATGATGGCTTCTCTGATTGACTGGCCCACACTGACTCATTAACATTCAACAGATAAAAAAACACATCATCAAAAAAGGCTGCACCAAGAGTAATTAATCAAACTGCACACACACACACACACACACACACCTACATGGAGACAGCCCTGCTGAAACTCTTTTTAAATGGGCTTTCATGTTCAGTTCTAATTGGTCAGCACAATCAGTAATGCGAGCCACATGCAAAGCACCTATCTTTGTTACTGTACCACAGTGGATGCAGGTCGCTGTTCTTACAATCATTAGTTCCTGCTTTGAGGTTTAATAACAGGAGACCTACTCTCAATGAGATACAGCCAGTGGTTGTGGGTGTCCAAAATATGTGCAGTTGAGACAAGATGGCACTTGACCCACTACTTATTAAGTACTGAGGCAGTACCCCACCACTTTCAGCATGCATGTGATAATTAACAATTTCTAATTAAACCCGGTCTCTACAATTCTCTGTCCTGACAGTACTGTTCATGGAACTACAGTTGTTTTTGGTGTCTTAATTTCACTTTTAGTCTAGTGTTTTTGCCAAACTATCCTTTTAGGTTTTGTTGGTCTCAGTCACATCTATACTTTAGTCTACTCGAGTAAAAGTCAGAGCATTTAATCCATACTTTAAACTATTTTTGGCTAGTTCTAGTCAATGAAAATGAAAAGACATTTTGCCTGGCTCCACTCCACATAGATATGTTTCCATGAAGATTCCTAATTGTTTCTAAAAGTGTGAATATAGGACTGGCAATCTGTCTATAATGTTCTCTACGTCTTGACAAAAGGTCAGCAGAGACTGGCACAAGATATAGATAAATGTTATCGAAACAATTAGTAATCCTTTGTTTACTTGTCCTGCAGTTAGAAGACGCAGGTGGAGCATCAGGTCAGACAGCAGGACTCATCCTTTAACATCACATACAAGCCAGAATCATTTACTCTGAAGCGCTACAGCCACAAACCACATCATTTCTGCTGAGTAAACAACAGCGGTTTTCCCTGTGGCAACTGTAGCTAGGCAAACCCCTCAGCGTCTGCCATTTTGTTCTTCCTCAGAGCTTGTTGTAATACCAGTGAGCGAAACAGCACAGGTCTGCAGCTGCAGCTTCCACTGCTAGGTCAGGGAAAGGGACTCGAGCGGGGGAGTTGAATTCCCTGTTTAGCCCCCCACCCCTGGGTGAACACGTCTGAACAAGCAAGAATTAGAGCACCAACAACAACACTTGTTAAACATTTTTCAACCACTTCTGTGTTTTGAATGATAATTTACAAGACAATTTGAGATCTTCTTCCCCACCCCCCAGTCCCAGTTCAGAGGAGGTCACATTTGTGGAAATTCTCACAATATTTTACAGCCATTTCTTTACGTGGGTTTTAGGAGGAATGGGACTTCTTCCCATCCAAACCTAGGAAAGGTGCTGCTGTCCATGATTCCAGAAGGAAGAGATACAAACACACTCAGTGGAAGATGTGTTTGGCATGATGGAACACTAAAGTTCCAAATATCATCAGGCTTAAGTTCGCAAAAATAAACTGTTTGATAATGATTCATATGGCGTGTTGAATACATGTGCACTGTGATGTTAGGGAGATATATTATTGCCCTTGACAGTTATTCAACAAGCTGCCGGGGCTGCAGAGTCAGACTCCGAGCCACACATCAGAAATGCCGCTCGCTGTTGTTGAACCTTATTCACAACTTCTTTTTCACACTCATTTCCAGTCGGGCACCATCCTCACTCCCACCCGTCCAAGTTGGTTTTATTCACACACAGCGTCCTCCGCCTTCACATTCTTCTTCATTCTATTATTGTTCTGACACTAAAAGTGTTTTCCCAGTTCGTTTTCTCACCTATGCATAAGCCTTTTTTATTTATTAATCTCTCTCAGTCTTTCATCATACACATTTTAAGAGCTAAGAATTACAAGTCCCAGTTTTTCCAATATAAAAACTTGTTTACATAAATCATTTTTATTTAACACTTTGATTCAGTAAGTGTCAAACGTCAGAATATACGATCGCATAAAAACGTGAATCAAATAGGTCAGAAAGTCTAGGAATTCCTTATTGTACTTCACTACATTTACAGTATCTGGCAGCTTAGATTACATTGTGCAAATGTGGATTCTTAATATAAATAGAATCAACTGATAAATGACCATGTATCGTGGTAGATTACCAAGCTGTCAGTACATGAAGTAATTACAATCAGCTCTACCTTTACCAGCTGCTGTTTGTGTTTCACACCAAGTCTTTGTCCTTTTTTCTTATTCATTAAACATTTTTTCATACTGGAACTTGACCTGAACATGTATTGATTTTAAAGTGGTACTTCTACTTGAATTATATTCGAGGCAAGTACTGAGCTTTCGGACTTATTGTACGTGCTCTTGTGGATCCTCACTGTGACAATGGTGATCACAACAACCAGTGCATGGATTCAATTTAGTGGAGCTATTCAAGGTGTCCTGAGGATGATTCCTATTATCTTTGTATTCAGCACCACATTTGGTACAGGTGTTTTCCAGACGGTGAATCGTTTGTTGATCTGTGACGTGCAGAGATCAGCTTTTCTTTAGGCCTCACACCCACGCATACCTCATGCTACTGTCTCTTTTCATTTGTTTCAGATGTCTCTCTCTCTCTCTTTCTCTTTGCAGCTTACTGTAAAAATGTCCGTCCTGCTATTGTATTTGCAGTGTAAGTACAGTATACTGAGCATCAGCTCCAGCAGAATACCAATGTTCATTGATCTGTTAGAGACATAGCAGCTCAATCACAGGGACGGTCTCCTCCAAGCCTACAAAGTTATTACAATCAATGGGCAATAGCCATAAAAGCTATCGAGCTGAGGTTGTGGTAGAGGTGGTGGTGGGCTGGGATTAGAATCATGTACATTTAACTTAAAGACTACTACTTAGCAGCACTCATATAGCTGTCTGAGAGGAACCGCACGCTTTTTTTTGGTCCGTTTTTTGCTACCTCCATCAGCAGAGGGAAGTTAAATCAAAACACAAGACACCTTGCTGAGTGTCATTAGCGCTGGTTCTGAGCAAGCTTTCCAACACGTACGTGTGAATGAGAGCATGACAGAAGATTTTGAGCAGGTGATATGACCCTTTACTCAGCACATACATCTGACTAGACAGGCTCGGACTTCAAATTGCTTTTAGCACTCATTTTTTCACCTTCATTTTCTGCATCTGCTTTTAGTGACAAAAATGGGACAATAGTGAGCAGCTCTTTTCTGTTTAGTGCCTGCAGTCTCCTGTAGATAAACCCCTGAGAGGTGCTGAGTGAGGTCAGACACCGATGTGTAACCTGTGCAGTGCTGGGTTGAATGGCAATTAATTGTACTTTTGCCAGCTTGAATGCTAACACCCCTACTCTTCTCTTCCTTTTATTGTGGTTTACTAAAACCTGTAGTTACCTCATGGCTGTAGCAGCCACTGGTGGCCTGGTTAATTAAACTAACAAATCATCCATCTGATTTCCATTTGCCCATGTTGATCACTGCAGAAAAAAGGTTTCCTTGTGAAAACAGCACGAGACATTTTACTTCATCATTTTCTACTGTAATAGATAAAATAAATATAAGATGACATTTTACAGCTTTTATGTTGCATTTGCTGTTGCATGTGTTGGTAAAGGCATTACACAATGAGCGCCTGCATATTTCAGGCTGTTGGCGCCTTTGTGATTTGCTATCTTACAAAATTTAAAAGCTTAGACTGCAGTGGTCCCACAGCATGGCGTATGACTGATGAGAAAATCTGTGTCCAGACAGAGTAACCTCCATTTATTTCAATTAGAACAGGACCTCAGGGTGCGGGTATAGGGGGTTCACTCAAAAAAAGCAAAGGTTGTTCAGCACAGAAACAGCAGCCTTCCTCAGCAACGAGCAATTTGCTGCAATATGTGCAAGTGTGCATTCCTGGTACATTACTCAACAATATTAATATAGCTGGTGACTGTCTGTGGTTCTGGAAACCCTGAGACATCTTAATTAGCTCAGAAACCATACTCATTGTTTAATCATATTACTGTAGGCAATTTTAAATATGAAAATAGATTTTATTCACTACAGAAAAGATACATTGTTAACAGTAGTATTTACACATCACTGTCCCACTGTTCCATTTCACGTCCCTTTTAGACAAGCATCAATTTTTATTAATTTTCTGTCACCTTTAACATGGCACAAGTCTATTGTAAATTAAATACCAAGGTTGCATCAGGAAAAGGTTAAACATGCATCTTGGTCACTGTAAGATCACTGTAAAAGATGTGAAACATTGTTTGTATCTACGAAGGATCTATAACCTTTCCCCTTATAGTGTGATTGGCGAAAAAAATGTCAGAACCAGCAGGTAAGATGTGCTGTCTGACTACATGAAAAAAATCAGCTTAAACGTATTGTTAATGCTGCATAAAGTTGGCTTTATTGACTACAACATTTATATTCAGTGTATTCTTTACTATGATATTGTATCTCTAAGGATTCAATGGCTTCTGTCTGCTGAAACAGTTTTCCACAACTATTGTGCCCAAAATATTGACGTAACAGCAGTGATGGGAGATTGGTTTGCATTTTTATTTGCTGTTTGTTGGAAATACATGAAATGTGGGCAGAATTTGTATAGAAATGTGAATAAAATAGATTTTTGGACAAGCATTATTATAATAACATGTTAAAGAACAACAAGGCCAATTGTGTTGTGTTTGCTGTACAGTTTACACATTTGGGTTTAAGATCAAAAGATGAATATAAAACAAATGTAATTTCTTTTGTTTGACGCTGTTTACACCTACGGACATTTAAAAACCAAAAACAGCAAAAATCCACTTCCAACTAAACATATAAAAAAGGGAAAGGTTTTTGCCGAAGTGGATTGTCAGGTGTCTGACATCAACAAATATGCAATCAAATAATGTTTTATTTACCTTAATGTGCTTTACTGCATGTTCCAATATTTTGTTCCCTTAATGCTAAATGCCCTGTGTACGATGCTATTTAACATATATAGATGCACATACTATGAAATAGAAGCTAAACGCGAGGTCGATTGTTGTCTTGAATATCTAATATAATACAGCAAACCCACATTAATTGGCCAAGCTTCTCTAATACTTTGAGGGGACTGTATTTCTACACAGTTTAGCCATAAACCCAGTTTATTGGAAGAAACAAACCTCAATGTCACTAACCCCACATTTCACAGGAAAACCATATGTGCACACAGTAATAGTAGCGTCTCTAGTATGGTAGTAGTAGTGGAAACGGGAGGTGGGCCTGTAAAACAGGAATTTTACAGCAGGCAGATTGGCTTGTGATTTTACAGTTCAACCTTATTTTGTCATCCAAATAAATGTGATGACTTTGACAGTTGCAATCTATACCCAAAGGTATAAGGGGGATGACATATTGACTGCAGTTCTACGGTGCATGAAAGATTATGTGATATCAGCTCCCCATAATCTGTGTGACTTTGGACCTGGAGTGTGAGCTGTAAATTGTGGAATCTCTGCTCCTCATTCAATCCTATGTTGCTCACATTAACATCATCTGCAAGAAATGTTGAGGTCACTTTTATTGATGGAATCATTACTACAATCTCATAATACCCAGAGGAGATTCTGAGATCAGAAGGTAATTTCACCAGCCATAATCAGTTGTCGTAATCCCAACCGAGCCGGTCCCTGACACCACGTGTGATGAAAGAAGAAGAATGTCAGAATGGCAGTCGGGAAACGTCTTGGATGAATGTCCAAGAAAAACATTAATTATCTTAAGCAGGTTTATACAAGTGATTGCCCTGCTGATGGAGATGAGAGGAGGGGCTAGGGCACCTAGAAACGGTCAGCTGGAAGTCTGTCTGATTCGGTGGGATTTGCCTTTGATGGGCCAAGTTGACATTTCCTCCTCGAGGTGACTGCTGAGGATAGCAACAAATTGTCCCTTGTTGGCTGGAAATCAGATGAGGGAAACTTACACATCACATCTGCCCTCGTTTTACAGTGAAACGTGCCAGAGACCAGGAGTTGTAGCGTGCGTGTGTGTGTGCACATATGTTTGCATATGTACTGTATCCTGCAGTCTGCTGTCACTCAGTTGTCATAGATCAGACTGGATTTATAGCCCTGCCGTCTTACGGGAACTAAGGAAACATTCCACTCGTGTGCAGGGCTAATCAGCCTGTTTGTTCTTGCCTCACTTTCACAGTCCAAGTAAATTGCATGATTAAACTCTTTAAACCCTGACCTTGGACTAATTATTTATGGGTGGAGGAAGAGGTGAGTTTGGAGTTCATAGCTGGACTGACATGCTGACATGTTTCCTACATGAGCTGGAACTGGATAAATAGAGAAAGGAAAAGGAGCATTGGAGGGCAGTGGAGCTGGTTAAATAGTTTAATAGTAACACAGCTTTTAAGAAAAACTGTAGAAACTTCTCAGATGCCTTCACTTTTTCCACTTTTTATGACAATGAAATTAGAAAAAATGAGTTGCCCCCCAAAATAAAAGCATTTTTAGAAATGTTTGCAGTACTGTAATAAGAGTGGGAGATGGAAATATTACTTGGAAAACTATTGAGCTCCCGTTTGCTTCCATATGTGTTGAACTAAGTTGTCCTATTGTTTGTGGAATGAAAGAAGTTTGACTCTTTCTAAAAGTGTCTCTCTGTACAAACTGAGTAACTGCACAGGAAGGGTCTTAGTCAAGGAAGTGATGAAGAACACAATTAGTAAACAGATTTTCAATATAGGGAGAACCTGCCGGAAGGACGCCATCTTCATAATCTCTTCATCAAAAGCTGCATATCTGGATCTTTTATCTACTTCTCTTTCAAAGTCTAACATTGCAAGATTGTCTAAGACAAAGACAAGGGGCTTTGACTTCTGTGGTACATGTCAACACATTTCTGGGTCAATTATTTTACTATTTCATTGTTTCACTAAACCTTTAATACTGTTACTGTTTCCCATTCGAAGTGGTCACTAGCATATTGTAACAGGAGGTAAAAAACATCTAGGTAGTGCAATGTGATTGTTACCAAATTAGTGGCTCTTGCAAACTTGCACCTGCAAAGCTTGGTGCTGGACTCAACCAATTACCTGAAATTAACTCTGAATAGAAGCCAATCCAGTGGTTTCAAACATGCAACCTGACCCATGCACCCATCATCTATAAAACTAACATCAGTCAGTGTGTTTTCACACCTGTCGACTGTTCTGCAATATTCAAACCTCCAGCTTGTGTTGGCCAGTTGGCAGAGTCAGCATCATGGTGGGATTCATTCTTCACTTGACCTGCACCTAAGCACAAAACTAAGCCATTACTTGATGTTGTTGTGCACTGATCAGTGTGAGCACTCACTTTACTTCACTTTAAAACTCATCCAGGTTGTAAACTGTACCTAAATATATTTTCTTATTTCTTTTATTTTCTTTTATCTTTGACATTTTTCTTTACCCATGCTCTTTGCAGGTTCCCTGTGGGGTGACTGTGTACCCCCTACCTGGTGCAGGAGTGGATCTTTGTCAGCTCTGCTGTTCAATAAATGAAGAATGAAGAAATTCTGCGCTTTTTAGTGAGCGGAAGGAATAGTACAAGCAGTGAGAGCAGCGGTGAGTTGAAAAGGGTTGCAGGCGACAGGTTCCCACTGTGATTTGTGACTTGCAAAGCTTCACCTTATCAAGATAAACAACTCTACTTTGCTGTGCACTGCAGTGGGAAAATAGTCAGTGTCAGTGTGGCTCCACTGCTACTGGTCAATCACCGCAGCGCTCAGCATGAACCATGTGACTGTTAAATTGCATTTTCTGGAAAACTTTCTATACTTTTAGTCTTCGACTTATGTTTACTCACCCAATGATGTTTGTGAAACCACAACCTGATTTAGCTTATTTGTCTGTGCCATGGAACAACTATTACAACCACCTCGGTGTGCTTCACTGGGCGTTTTTCAATTAAAGCTCCAAAGGCTGAGAACAACCATCACTTTTTACAGCTCAGCTTCTACAATGCACACAAGTCAGTGGTAACAGGTGTGAAATCTGTATTATCTGTTTATTTCACAATGCTTTTATGTAATAACACTAGGAGAACTATCCTCATTCATATTCACTTATCAACATGGTACAGTGTAACATAGTATTCTACAGGTATATGAGGGATCGTGTTTTTTTGTTTTGCTGCTACAAGGAAAATGTTTTATTGTGTTGCTGCAGAATCAGCTTGAACGTTGTCTGAAGAGTTTCAATTTTTCAGACAACTTTCCTGGAAGAAGGTGATGAAATAATACAAAAATATAAAAAGGAAATAAAGTGTCTGAGGCCTGCAAGTCATGCAAATGTAGAAAACCTGAGAAGTAGAGGAATGATGAGAACAGGTTTGCAGCAGGTGGAACTAGTGCTGCACAGGGAAAGTTAAGGAAATCTGTTCCTAGCACGAGTGGAGAGCGATCAAGGCTCCCCGTAGACAGATTCTGCCAGCTCTCCATTCAAAGGCCTTACTATGGTTTTGTCACTGTGCCCAGCCTGCAGCAGGGCTGGAGGGGTTGGATAGGCACACAGGGTCCTGTGGGAGGATGGAGGTCTGACTGGAGGGCACTGAGCAAAAAGAAGCGAGAAGGTGGAGGTGGGGTGATGGACAGTAGCCAGAGTGGCAACCTGCATCGGGGGTGACCCCCCTGCCTCCATCTACTGCCACCACCAAACATAACCCCAAATTAGCCAGTGGAGGGACTGAAGTGATCCTCTGTGGCATCAGAGCATTCCAGTTTTCCTCATTCAGTTGGCTTGGAAATAATTGGCATTCATGCAGCCAAAATCCTATTTTTGGATTTATTTCCTATTACGAGTGGAATGGAATTTGATGGAGCTCTGGTACAAAAACAATCTAGGAAAGCTGTGTGTGGCATGATGAAACAGTAAAAATAAAATTGAAAATAAATGTAGAACTCAAAATCACGTCAGCGTAGGGCGTAGCAGAGTGGAGAGGCAAACTCTTTGGTTCTTTTTTCCACCAGTGGAGCAGCTCCATTGATGACGTGATGATTACCTGGTCACCTATCTATGCCACATATGACATTTTAATGTCATAATTATTTTTATTATAACTTCATTAAACTTATTTATATTTGTTATATTTATTTTTCTCTAATATCCCTGTTAATTGTTCCTCATTGTTTTCATTATTAACTCATTAACTTGAATGTATTTGTACTGAAGTGTTTGTAAATAGCGCATGAATGTACATATTTGATCCATTTAGCTTTGTCTTGTCCTAACAAAGGTAGTTGCTAACGAGCTGCTAAATGAGGCTGTCAAAAAGATCAAACACTATCCCGCTTCATCTTTCATTTTTTCAGATCCAAACACTTGCAGATCAGGTCACATTAAGAGCAAAGCTGAGCCAGTACCATGTGGTGGTCAGTGGTTAATCAGTCCTGAAGAGGCAAAATATCTTCAAGGATCTCGAGCAATCAAGCAAGTCCACTTGTCACTATGTAGCACCTCAGGGAAGCCTCATATGGCCTTGCATCCAATTTAACTTCAATGGGAGTTCAATTGAGAGAGAGAGAGAGAGATACTGCCTCACCCCAGCTGCCCCTCCTCCCCGCCAAACACTCAAACACATTGCCCTGGGTTAGCTCGGAGGTGCATAGCACCTAATGAAATAAATACCACCTGCTCCAAAGTGCCTGTGACCTGTTGACTTTGAGGACAGCAGTGTGTCAGATCCATGTCACGTCTCTGTCAACTCCCCGTGAGGGCCTACTTCATCACAAACAACCTCATCCTCACATTCTCACCCAGCTGATAGGATCTCCAGGCGTTCGTGTCATTTATAACAAACACAGGTGCAAAGAAAACAGAGATAACTACAAAGATACAGCACATGACACATTTTTGCCACATGACCACATTTAGAAAAAATGCTTTTGGAAACGGTATGAATTTAAATTTCCATTGTGGACATTAGCAGTGCGATGGGGGAATGGTGCTGTAGAATGGTGCATTTCATAATCGATGTGATCTGTACAATGTAGGAGAATATATTTATATACTGTGCATAATATGCTTTAGGTCTAAATTTAGTAATGTGCCAGCTGTGACATGACCTGTGTAGGCAACACTTGGAACATGGTTTATTTATCACTAAGAAAGTTATTGTGAATCATGTGAAAGCTGAAGAAGTACATCACCTGTGGAATGTTTCTGGACTTAGACAGCTCTAGAATCCTGGACTTTCTCACAGACATTTGGCAGATAACATGCGAATTCTAGTAAAATATAAACTTAGCACAGATTTGGGAGAAGGCCATCATCATTCATGATAAATGCTATAGAAAATGTGAATGCAGCTACTGTCACAGTGGTAGGACCAACAGCTGAATTCCAGCGCTTAGCTCTTCTGTGCTACCAATGTCTCCATAAGAGCATCAGTGGAAGGCACAGGCAATCAGCTCATATTGTCTACTTAATTAAGTTTCATTTGATGGAGATGATTTCTAATCAGCGTCACGACCAGCGCTGATGTGCCATGTGAAAATGTCTTGCTACAGTGCTAACACCTTCCAACATTTAGAGCATGTTTCTAATATTGTGTATGACATGTAATATTTGGACTGTTAATGTCGAGATCAGCAGCAGAAGTTAGTTAAAGAGTTTAAAGACCTAATTCTTGTCTGGGTGAGCTGCTAATGATTTGGTAAAGCCTCTGTTTCTCGTCCTATGTCCTGGGAAAGGTGCACACTCACACACACACACACACACACACACACATTAATTGTCCATGCATGCTCACTGCTCAGTGTTCCTTTGCGGTCTGCACATCAGCATCTGCCTTTCAACAGAACGGCCCACTTGACTGTGCACGGTGCCATATGGGAGCCCTGTTTGAAGCTACTAGCATAAAACCTTAAAATTAATTCTGAATTACAGCAGACAATCTGCTGCTAGATGGCCCTAATGAAAATGATGTTGATGGGTTCTGGACGTGCAGTACAGAGGGCTGGGGCCTCCAGGCAGGGATGACATAGTGGCGGATGCAAACCCACCACAACTGTGATTCACACACGCACATAGAGACAGACACACTCACATGGAGTCTGGCCGTTCAGGAAGTGTCTGTAGGACTGCCCTAAATTTGCCTGACGTGGGCCTGAAATTGAATCTAATGCAGTCCTCCCCAGAGACACTGAGCAGCACGCTAGTAAATTATAAAAAAAGGGGGGGGGGGTGGGGGGGTTTGCACTGCATACCTCAACCCAAACAAACGAGTATGAAAAGAGAATAGTAACCGAAGACAAGTGTCTGTTGACTCGTATACCACAGTTTATGTAGCTCGTTTATCATGATCACAGCAGAAGGACAGCAGTCCTTCTGGCTGTCGCCTCACAGCCAGAAGGACCCGGGTTCGAGTCCCGGGGTCGGCCGGGTGCCTTTCTGTGTGGAGTTTGCATG
>JAUMHF010000013.1:15113153-15128151 GCA_032359275.1 Microctenopoma steveboyesi
TCCTCTCCACTGTCGCCTCAGTGCTTGCTCGAGTGGGACTGTTGGGTTTTCTCAATGTCTCTGTATATATTGATATAGTGTGTAAGTTCTTAAACCTTACACTGTAAAGTGCCTTGAGATAACTTATGGTGTAAATTGGCGCTATATAAATAAAGTTGAATTGAATTGAATATATCTGCCGAGTGGACATGTCAGGTAATGATAAGGATTTCTACTTAAATCTCTCCAGTAGAAACAGATCAGCTTTATTAGTGTGATTAAGCAGGGACATTCTTACATACTGCAGTGAGTTTGTTGGTACCATTCATTGCTTTCTTAGGCAGTGGGATGCTATGGATCCCCAAAGGATTCTGACATCTGAAAGCAAAAGTAAGCAATATGCAACAAAGGACTCCTTGGCATGAGTTGCGGAAGTAGACTGAGTCTTGCTCTGTTTAGTGGAAACCTTTGATGCCCAATGAGATAAGACCTTCAAAGAAAAATGTCTCTTAAGGATTATTAAAGAGGAAAACATTCTGCAAAATAAGAACAAACCAAACATAAACGCGGCTTGCCAAACCTCAGAGAGCAACTGCAGCTGTGTATGTTGCATTCATGGGTTTTCGATCAGCTAAAGTGCTTTCATTGCCTCCAGTTTTAATTTGAATCATGTTTCAATTACTGCAAACTCTCTGCATATGAAGTTTGTTCCATAAAATAAAGCTGAAATATTACTGGACAACCAATGTCCCAAGCTTATTGTAAACCATAAAAAATAAATCATCTGCGCTATTACTCTAATGTGATTATCATTTTGGGAAAATGCTTCTCGACTCATTCTTAAGAAGAAGGTCATTGGTTTACTGCGAGGCTGGAAAACAACCAATAAAGTGATGGGATAAACTATAAACGTAAATAATATTATTTATTTCATGAATTCAAACAAATGGCAGTATAAATAGATGCTCCGCTGTTATCACCTTGGGATCTAATACATTCACATGAGAGTGTGAATATGACAAGTAAAGAATAGTGGAATCAATAAATGGAGCAAAGATGGATTTAGAGAAAAGGATGCTGTAGAAAAAGAGAACCCAGATGGAGCAGAGAAGATGGGATTGAAAAAAGGAGAAGGGAACAGATGCTGATCAATGCATGAGCTCCTACAACTTCTAGAGTTTTTGGCTTACTGCTTCCTGCCTCTAGCCGCAACACTGCTGAAGCAGCACTTTTCCTCAGAACAGAAGTACGACAACAGCAACAGCATGTGGCGGTCCAGACAGGATGCTGAGCATGAACAAAGTGTAGCTTGCGTGGCCTTTGGTTTTGGCTGTGCAATATTCTAGTACTAACCCAAGTAAGAATTTAATACATTTTGGAAATATTAAAATCTCTCATCATTGCCTGATTTAATAGAGAAGTGATAACAGCAGCAGAGAGAAATTCAAGTTGTCAGGTTGAGTGGGTGGTGTGTGCTACTTACATACACAGGCTTTAATGCCTTCATTGTGTGGATTTGTTTCTGTTCCAGCTTATTGTACCATAATCATTTTGGCGGTGAACATATCTTTATGTACACATATACCGATTTTTGAATTATCTTGAGAATGTGGAGGAAAACTTCCATATGTACGAAATTCCTAAATAGTTTCTTGGCATTTTTAAAACTTTTGAACGTAGGATAAAAACAAAAATTTTGAATTTGAATAAAATTTGATTATTTGTGGTTTGGAAATGATAAAATGGACAGGTCTCAATTTAGTACCTATGTGTTGACAGATAGTATGTCGTTTGTGCCTCGGATAAGACATAGAGGGGTCTCCTGAAGCAGCAGGTACATGCTGGGACCTTTGTTTAAAGGGTTACAATGACACTGTGAATGATTTATTATGTTGTATGAGTTTGGGTTACTCGTGTCCTCCTGGTTACAATAATACACATGCACATGCAGACTTTTGTTTTTCTTTCTACATAACTAGGTTTTTTTAAAATAAATGCTATAACTATAGTTATAGTTTGAAATCACTCAGCGTGATGTTGTCCACAAAATGAATTTAGGAATAAGTTAGAGAAATGTCTTGATAAAACAATTTATCCTGTGTGTTAAAGATAGAAGAAAAGTACACATTTGAGCTGACTCGTTTAAAACCAGCCACCAAATACACTTCAATAATCACTGAATACATCACTGCAAGGTTCTTTGTTGCACATGTCTCTTGATTAGAGAATTCAGCCTGGGGATTTTTTAGCAGAAACCAGGCTGCTTAATTGGTCACAGCATGACTTTTGGGGAAGGTGGGGGTGGAAGCTGAAAATCTGTGAAAATGCATGCTAAGAGCAGTAAGTAGGTGTTAATTAACCACGGGTTGCCTTGCTTTTATTCAATTGTTCTAACAGGGGGGAAAAACAGTTGACAGCAACCCTGTGATGGGCTAGTGACTGGTCTAACGTGTTTCCGAACACTCCACTGGGATGGCATCTACCCCCATTTTTGACCCTGAAAATCACTTACTCATCTGCTCTACATTTCTGCCAGCATTCTGCAAGTTAATTTCCATAATCCAAAGAAAGACAAGCAATCTTATGTAAGTAAATGCATTTTTACAAGTCAAGCAATGCACAAAATGTGCAGGTTTATTGATATGGTATTTTCACCCAAAAGGTAATTTTGTAGACTACATCTTTTAACTAAAGCAACACTGCTATGATACTTATTTTTCCAATCTTCTCTTTCATTAGGAAGTGAATAGAAATAACATTGTAGTCATACTGTACCTTCCTCCCTAAAGACACAGATTTACTGAGGGCATATCAATTGGTGGTAAAACAATCTTCATTTTTTTACAAAAGAAGAAATCTAGTTGCAGAGTTTGAAGGATCAGATGGATATCTTAGGTTCGCTTTAGAGGGTCATTAGCCAGATGGGATATGAATAAAAACAAATGTATAATAATGTGGTCTGTACAGTCCCCCACTCATACGTGTGACCTGTTTCTAATATGTCCTCTAGTTCTAATTTGCAACAAACACTATTAGACACACTAACAAACACATTAGCGCTTTATTTCAAAAACATTTTTGGTTTATAATTTTAAGTAGTAGGTCCTGTAAATATCTAAGCAACATAATTTACTTGTTTAAATATGTCTAATGTGCTGGTTAAAGGTGTTGACATAGATAATGCAAACTGCAGACACCATACTATCAAGAAAACCGAGTGCTTCAGTGGCCTCATTTAACACAACTGAGCACACCACCTTCTGTTCTACTACTCTAAAGTACTTTATGAACTTAATGTTGTTATTATTACTCTGGTAATCTACATAAAAATCCTACTTGCATTTGCGCTATACTAGTATGTGTATGATATAAAAGTGAATTGAACTGGAAGCATACATTCCCAAGACTAGTGTCTGGGTCCTGCTTCCTGCTGGAAGCTGACAATGACAATTAGTTAGGACTTTGCCTAACCATAACCACGTTTTTATCATGTTTACCACGATGATTCATTAGGTCAGGACTCCAGAATTTAAATATGATTCCAGTGAAATCACTTTTCCATAAAATGTATCACATGTTCCACCTAAAGTTCAGAACTTGACAGTTTTCCTTCACACTTCATTCTCCCTGAAGCTTATTGAGATGAATGGATTGTGGCACAGATCCACTCCAGCAGGCTGAGTGACTGCTAGTCTAGAGATGAGGATTTGGCATCCGTAAGCCAGGAATCACTTTGTCTCGATGTCTCTGAGGTTCATTAAGCTCTAAAAATCTCTCTCCACATCAATGCCCAACTGTATGTATAATGTGTAATAGCTTGATTCTGATTAGGAAGCTATTAGCATCTTTAATGGGCACTGCTGGAGGGAAATGCTTGGACTAGCTCGAGCTCAGTCACAGAGTAATGATTTTCTCAGAGAGTGCTGCAAACATTTCTGGATATGTGTGAATCACTGGAGGTTATGTGTATTGGAAGTGCATTAGTATTACAGGAGATAGACTTTGTTCACACAGCTGCTGACTGACATGTATTGGCAGGGCCACACTTGACCTTAGTGTGCCCAAGGGTTCGGCCATAGCTGCTGGATTTCCATGTGCACTGTGCCTCGCCATTGATCCACAGTCGGACTGTGGCACTTTCGATCGATGTCTTACTGTTAGTCGCGTCAAACTCCAATAAGGTTGTGGAGGAAGGGCAGTCAATACCCCACAAAGCTCCTCTAATGCCTAAACAAAGTTTGTTTATATTGGGGGACTTTTCTCCTTAATCACTAGCTCTTTACGAGGTGTGCTGCCATCATTAGTTGAATTAACGGTGGGAGACCGAGGAAAAGTGCTGGTGCAGCCGGAGTATGAGTGAGAAAAGAGAAGTAAGGACACGGCAGGGTAAATATTACCGTCTGCCATTGCAGATATGACCGTCTTCTTATTAGGCAACATTAGAGCTGATGACGGGGGACACAGATGGTGGTGGACATTAGAGGGAGGAAGGATGGTGAAGAGACCTGTGTAGGAAATGTGTGTGCATGTGCTAGTCATAGCACAGGCTTGTTTCTGCCATGGTAAGGTGAGGACAGGGCAGATGGGATATGGCTGATTGAAATGGGCCGAATCCACACAGTGAGTCACTGAGCAGTACAGGGGAGAGATGGGTATAATGAGGAGGAAAAGGAGGAGAATGAAAGTATGGCAGATAAAAAGCTAAGGTCAACACATTAGGATATGGATGGGAGTGACAGGTGTGTTATGGCCCGTTTTAGCAGGAAGGACTAGCTGTACAGTTGGGGCTTATGCTCCAGGGATTCCAAGACACTGTGGAGATTATACTGGAGTCAGCACAAGTCTATTTATGCAACTATCTTAACGTGTGAAGTGCAGAGGAAATCCTTTGTGTCTACTAATACACAAAATTAAAGTTCAGATTTGAAGTGTCTTAGACTTATCTGGTGTGTGTGTGTGTGCCTGTATATAGCAAAGACTCGCTGGCAGTTTTCCTTCCCTAAAGTTGCTGAAGGAGAAAAAAGAATCAAAACATACTGAAAGAACCCACATGTGGCTGACAGCAAAAAAAAAAAAGTGCGGGGAGAAGTTTATTAATGATGCCCAGAGTCTGTGGGCTGAAAAATATCCCCCTCTTAAGAACAGCTGACTTAATCTTTGACTTTCATTAAGCGTGTGAAGGCTAATGATTTTCTCCCACCGTTGACATTGTGCTACTGTCTTTGGTAAAGAAAGACATCATTACATTCTGTGGAAATGTCCCTTGTTCTTTTTGACACACACACACGCACACAAATCCAACACCACTCCAAAGGGGACCTTATTATAGATCATGGGAGCCTGCTCGACCCAGCGTAGGCAGCCATTCATTTATCCTGGTGGGGACCAGGTGACAGAGTAAAGGTGTGCAGGGAGGCACCAGAGACCTTGGGCTGTGAAAACTAATTACCCTCAGTGGTAATTATGAGAGAACAGCTCAGGTCTGACCTTGGAGAGGTGAGTTGGTGACGTAAGGCCAGGTGGAACATAACACTTTCTGCTGCTAAGAAATACCAGAGTCCAGTGCGGTGTGCACTTACTGCTTCATCCAGTAACACACAATGCTTTAAAGTGCATGTTACCAATCCTGATCTGCATTCGAATTTCTGTCTTTCTGTATAGCAGTTGTGCCAGTTAACAGCACAACTGCTAACTAATGTAGCTTCTCTGGCCACTAAGTAGAAGCTCACTCGGCCCAGACGGAGTGAGCCCCTCCTGCCATAAGGTCTGTGCTGAACAACTGGCTCCTGTTTTCACCCACATCTTCAACTTATCCCTGCAGCTGTATAAAGTTCCCCTTCCCTTCAAACACTCCACCATAATCCCAGCCCCCAAAAGATCCACAATAACATGCCTCAATGACTACAGGCCGATCACTCTGACGTCTGTGGTCATGAAATCATTCGAACGTCTCCTGCTCGCCCACCTCAAAAACATCACAGACCCTCTGCTGGACTCCCTGAGGTTCACCTACAGGGCAAACAGGTCTGTGGAGGATGCAGTCAACATGGGTCTACATTACATCCTGAATCACCTTGACTGCCCATGCACATATGCCAGTTAGGCATATGTGCACGCTGATACAGGCACGCTGATAGAGTTCTGTTTGTGGACTTCTCTTCGGCATTTAACACCATCATCCCTGAGACACTCTCCTCTAAACTCTCAGGTCACAGCAGGTGAAGATGGGAACAACTGCTGTGATTGAGTCCATCCTCTGCTCCTCCATCACAGTCTGGTTTGGAGCAGCCACTGCACACGACAAACACAGACTGCAGCGCACAGTCAGAACTGCAGAGAAGATCATTGGTGCACCTCTGCCCTCTCTTCAGGACCTGTACACCTTAAGGGTCAGAAAGCGGGCAGAGCAAATTACCACAGACCCCTCACACAATGGAAACAACCTCTTCCAGCTTCTTCCCTCTGGCAAACGCTACAGAGCTACATCTGCTAAGACCACCAGACATAAGAACAGTTTCTTTCCTCAGGCAATATCACTAATTAACAACTGACTGCTGCTGCTATATGGACACAAACTGCACACAACTCAGCACACTGCACACACACACAGTCTTGTCTTTCTGTCTTGTTACAATTTGTCTGTAATTTGTCTTTAATTTATTGTACTTGTTTTCTGTCTGTATTGCCTAGAGAAGCTACAAACGACCAAATGCAAATTCCTTGTATATGCAACATACTTGGCGAATAAAGCTGATTCTGATTCTGATGTTTCACATTTAATACTAATAAATGCATTGGGTATATTTGCTTCATGTTTACATGGTACAAAAATTAAACTCATGGACTCATTTTGTAAAAAACAAAGTAGACATCTTAATGACTAAGGAAATCAAAGGCAGAGTATTTTCTAGAGAAGCCACTGAAGGAAATGAGACAGACAAAGCAGAACTGCTGTACATAAGGTAATGAAATGAATGTAGCCTATTCAGGTTTGGTGAAAATATTGTGCTAGTTCCTTCTTGGGGCTAAGGCAATCCTAGTGATATACCTAAACCCAAGTCTCCAGTACAGGAAACGGCCTATATCAACTCTAACCACCTCATACATTCTCTACAAAAACAGGATTGCAGTATACTAACTTAAATTTTAGGAGACAGGGTTGGGTCATCAAGTATTGTTTCCCTTCTCCTGATGTTTAGTTTTTGATTAGGTGGATTTGTATTTGTTATTTTGCTGCAACCACGCAAAAGCCAATCTGTCTTCTGTCCAAAGGCTTTTCAAATGAAAATTTTGAAAATCTGTGAAGTTGTATTTTGTTAGAATGCAGCTTTGCACAGAGCATGTCTGGTTTATTGTTATTATTTTAAGCAATGCATCCAGACATGAAGGAGGACAAAACTATCCGAATCCAGAAAAATTATACAACATTGTCATGTCTGGTTTAAGCTCTCTCTTGCAATATAGGTCAATCATTGCTCTAATTGTAATTTTCTGTTAGAGGCAACAAACCATTAGTATTCAGAAATAAGAAAAACCTGCTACCATAAAGACTAAATAATTGAGCTTAAAAAATGTGTTTTGGTCCTTTATGTGACACGTTTATAATGTGCTGTTGATTGGTAGTTGTAGGTCAGATGTGTCTAAAAGTTGTGAACAATCTGGACACTGGTATTATATGTGCAGCTACTGTATGTAGCTTACAAGCTAATCACCACTTTAAAACAAAGTGGAGACCACTGGAGAAAACTTTAATGCGCATTAACAAGCACATCAACAGATTTGTTGTCATAGACAAACAACAATTCTGTTGTTTCATGTTTTTATCCTAATCCCAAAACAGGCTATTGCAACCCACTGTTTTGATTTTAAAGTCAAATGTGATGACGATAAACTTGTGATGCAGTTTTATGCATTTGGTCTGTTTTTTTTAAAGGTCATAATAGTTCAATGACTGCCTTAAGAAAAATCCAGCTTTGGCTTTACTCGTGTATTATCTATTACATTCATAAATAACTGATGGGAGGATTTGGCAGGCATAAAACGAGTCTATTTAATGTAGTTTAATGTAGTGTGCAGCCTGACTGACAGGAATAAACACTCCAGGCTTTGCCAAATTACCCCAACCATCCTTTGTTTGAAGAAACTCTTAAAATGTTTTGCGCTTGACCCAGGTCAGTTTAGTAACACTGATAGCAGAGGCTGATCATGAACAGTGTTATATAGGATCTACTTATCTAGTCACAGTCTAGCATGTGGTGATGAGCCAGATGCACTGTAGAGCTTCACCATCTGCCCCATGACTACTTCTTTGATAAATATTCATCCAAAATAATATCTTGGAAACACACACACACCAATACACCCATGCATGATACAGACACAGATATTTACTCTGAGTACAAGTAATTGTAATGAGGCATGAGACAAGATATAATCAAACTGTTGCCCCTGAACAACAAATCATTACTCAAAAGTTTCCTCTCACTCTTATGTTTGCCCCCAACACACATACACTCTCCAGCCTTTGTCTCTCATACCCAGGCTAGTGCCAGATGGGATAAGGATGAGGTGAATCAAATTTGGCTAATTTACATTCCAGTCACATGGCTGAAGTCTACAGTTGGCATTCGACATGTCTCAACCCCCCAACCTTCCGTCCGTGTTGAAAGGTACACCAGCATCGTGACTTGAAAGTGCTGAATAATGACAGTGAGGATCAGCAACGTCATAGCTTGTACAACTCTGTACAACGCTCTCAGGATTGTATGGGATTATCTTTTTTTATTCCTTCATGAATAATGTAGTATGATTTTTTTTTTTACCAAGTACATCTCCCTAATTAGTGAGGTTGTATTTTTATCATACACATCGTTGTCATTTGGTCATCTGTGTTTCCCAGAAACAAAACCATGAATAAAGATGGAGAAAGTTCTTTAGCTTTTCAGTTGTTTATGCCCTATGTATCTATTTTTCTCTTTCATTCACCTCAGTTCCTCAGCCCAACAAAAACATCTGTCTGTAAGTGGTGCTTCCTGGAAGGGGGAGTTTAAGAATATCCCATTAAAGTAATTATGTTGGGGAATCAAATGGAAGTAAACATTGATGTTCTGTGTTGTTTTCAGTTGAACGATCAGTCTGTTGGACAGACAATGGATACAATTTGAATATAAATGATCAAAATGTATCAGTCCTGTGGTTTAATATTTTTACTTAGCAATGTGTAATGTGTATACCCTGACATTTATTACGCAGATTGACAAAAAGGTTGGTTCCGAAACCTAACTTCATAGTCCATGACTGAACAACCCATGGGCTGTCAGTGAGCATCTGTTGGGTTTTTGTGGCATCTCCTGAACTATTGGCACAGACTCCAGTCGACATCTTTTCAGCCGATTCAGCATGTTAAAGGGGTAGCAGAGCGCTATAAGCAAGAGAGACCATTCAAATGAGCTGTTCAACTTAGCAATTCACTGCACATAAAGAGAAATAGAGCCCAGTCCTATTTTCACTGTCTTATCAGACTAATCCACATTCAGATATATGGACAATTGTGAGTCATCAATTAACCTCTCTTAACATTGACTTTGGGCTGTGGAAAATAGTCAGAGTACCTGAAGAAATCCACACGACATTGGGAGAACAGGCTGACGTAATTTTTTTACTAAACCTATCCATTTTTATTTAGTGTCTAAACTAAACCAAAAAGCTTTTTTTGCAGAATTGTTGTCCAGTATTTTTGGTGAAAAGTGTTACACCTTTTACAATTTGGTGCCTTTGTACAACACAGTGGTCACTATTTTATACAAATTAAACCTCTTTAAATGTCATATATAATTATAATTAAATATTGTAACTGCTGCAAGGCGTTGAACAGAAACAGATCTGTAGTCTTCTTTCAACAGATTTGTGTTTGTGTGTGTAGGACCGGTCACACCCTGGATGATAAAACATGATGTGTGGGCAGATTTTTCACACACCACAATCTTCCAGTTATTCTTCCTGAACAATACCCCCCAACGGTACGCCCACACAGGGTATTTAGAGGTCGAGTACACACACGTCTAATCATACAGACACAAATACGCTGCACAGTGCTCTAGTCTTGGAGGTCACAGGCATTCTTAGGTTCTCCTCTCACTGAGGTCGGGGGTACACACAAGTGTTGACTCACAGGACTTTACACACACTGCAGCAGTCTCTCAGGTCACAGCAAACCGTACATGTACTATTTTCTGGGGTCAGGGTCTCTCACACACACACACACACACACACACACACACACACACACACACACAGGCACGCTGATAGGTACAAATGTACACAAAAAGAACTTCCCTAGTGAGACTGCAGCTCTACCAATAAGGCCTCAGGTCTGCAGCAACAGCAAACTCCCCCATTGAGACCAAAGCCAATTTATTTCAGTCAGGCTGCTGGTGACAGAAACGGAAGCTTTAACAGAGGTCAAACTGACCAACCTGCCCACAGGGAAATACCAGCCAGCTCATATACTGCATTTATATACTGGAGTACTTAGGCATTTACCCTGCTTTACCCCAGCAGAGCTAGTTTTACTGTATGTTGTAATACATGGAAGTGGGCCAGTGTATAAAAGGATTTTAGCTTCTAATATGGTCATTTCCTACTGATAAATTCATGAGAACAAGCATACAGCAATCTGTGTGTTATTTGAAACAAGCTACAATGTTTTCTGTGTTTTGTTGGTGCTAAGCAGATAATTTTGATTATGTTAATGTTTTGATAATGACCTTTTCGGCATGGACACTTTTTGTGCAGTGGATCACCAAAACCAACCTAAAAGAAGATTGTAACTGTAAGGTTCAAAAGAAGTTCTTTCTTTAAGGTAGAAATGTTTCATTCTGCATCCACAGAACTTTGTAGATCTGAAGGACGTTGGCTAGTGACCACAAATTTATCCTCCAGGTTGGTTTCACTACCATACCATACCATACCATATTTATTTATATAGCACATTTTAAAAACAGCATGACAGCCGACCAAAGTGCTGTACAAGTAATAAAATATATAAATAAATAAATAAATAAGACATAAAATAGAACATGCAACAAGGTATACAACACAGGAACACCTAAGTTCCAGAAAATGCTTGATCATAGAAGTATGTCTTTAGTAGTGACTTTAAGCAGGGAAGTTACGGTGTCATTCTCACTGGGATGGCAAGAGCATTCCAGAGAGATGGGGCAGCATAAACAAAAGCACGCTCCCTATGCACTTTATATCTCATTGAGGGGACACAGAGCAGCAAGCAATTAGCAGACCTCAGCGATTCAGCACATAATGAGTAATCAAATCAGACAGATAAGCCAAGTGAGGCCATTCAGTGTTTTGAAAGTAAAGACCAGGATCTTAAACTTCACTCGCAAGTTTACCAGAAGCTAATGGAGGCGTGCCAATAACGGTGTAATATGTGTGCATCTAGAGCAGGGGTCTCAGACTCGCGGCCCGTGGGCCAGCCGCAGCCCCCGGGACGGTAATTTGCGGCCCCGTCTTAATATGAAAGATTAAATTTAGTGCAAGATTGATATGAATGACACTTGTGTGCGGAGCTGAATGAACCAATCACGGTGACGTATAAGGCGCTACGGTATATTGGAGAGCAAAAGCACGCATGTGCCACAACCCTGCGCAACTGAAAGTTAAAGTTGACTGTCTCCAAGTGGAATCACATATTACACTGCAAAAATAAATACATACATAATAATAAATAAAAAATAATTAGTGTTCTCTAGTCAGTCAGTCAATATGTGGTTTCTTCAGTCGTCTGTATCTGCTGTATGATCATTATTATTATTTTATTTATTTATTATTGATTAATTTCGTTTTTTATTTAATTCATTATTTTGTGTTAAAAATAAAGATATTTGAAAACATTGGAATGTTTTATCAGTGCTTTTCTTGTGGAAATCCTGATGCGGCCCAGCCTTACCCAGACTCCGCCTCCAGCAGCCCCCAGGTAAATTGAGTTTGAGACCCCTGATCTAGAGGTATTGGTCAGTAACCTTGCTGCCGCGTTCTTTACTACCTGAAGTCTGTTTAAGGCAAAGCCAGAGACTCCATATAGAATGGGGTTATTAAACATAAATGGATAACAGATTTCTGATGTGGCCTCTTCAGAATTGGTTTTGAAGCAGTTATTCTGCGCAGCTGGGGTAAGCAAGATCTGACCACAGCATTGACCCAAGGGGCCATTGATAGGCTTGCATCAAGTTTGACCCCAAGGCTAGTTCCACAGTGTTTTAAGTTTAGAGTGAGGGTGCTCAAATTAGACAGCAAGCACGAGAAGTTACGAGGATCCATGACAATTACCTGGGACTTGGACTCATTCAGTTTTAGGAAATTAACAGCTAACCAGCCCCTCACTTCTGCTAGACATTGGTGGAGTGAGAGAGCTTTTGGTTTATTTAAGGCCAGGTAAATCTGACAATCATCCACATATATATTGTGATTTAGACCATATTTTTTGCGAATTTTGCCCAAAGGGACAATATAGATGGATAATATGAGATGTCTAAGCACAGAGCCCTGCGGCACTCCCCAAGGAAGTGGAAGAAATGCAGATGAGCAGTCACAGAGCTGAACACTAAAGACTCAATCAGATATGTAGGACAAAAACCATTTAAGTGGTGTACCCCTCAGTCCCACCACAAACTCATGTCTTTCCAGCAAGATATGATGGTCAATTGTATTGCAGCAGAAAGATCCAGTAAAATGAGCGAAACAGAAGACCTAGAATCAGAGGCCACCAAAATGTCGTTTGTGAAACGTGGGAGGACTGAATAAGTACTGTGAAGAGGCCTAAAACCAGACTGAAACCCACCAGATATAGAAATTATGTCAATAATGTCAGGTATTTGAGTGTAAACAATTATTTCAAGAGCTTTGGACAGAAAATTTTTTAGATTGTTCCAGACCGGGTTTTTTCAGAATTGGTTTGACAACTACCTTTTTAAAGAATGTAGGAAATACTAAAAAATACTAAAACACTGAATACTGAATACTAAAAAATATTCAGGATAACAGGTAGATATAATATATGTGATATAATATCACACACACTTGTCAGGAAAGAGGGTCCTCTATTATTATAAAATATTACTTACTTTACTTGGCAGACGCTTTTATCCAAAGCGACTTACAGGGAGCTAGCGCTATGTTTGTGGCTCAGGGACACACCTGGGCCACAAACATAGCAAAAACCCGCTTGGACTAGGGGACCGTCTGTATCCCAGTCTGACGCTTAACCCATTGAGCTAACTGGCCGCTCAGGACAACCAATGTGTTTTATGGAACCAAACAGCTTTTCTAGGCCATTAAGTGAGACTGAAGCAGAACTAGTAAAAGAACGGTGGGAGGAACTCGACAGGACAAACAGATCCTGGATACATGAGATTATCTTTAATGTCCTGGATCTTGTGGAGAAAATTTGGATTTCAGTGCACAGGGAAGTTAAAGGGTTAGAACCACCAGACTCAGTGAACAGCAGAATAGAATTAATAGTGCTGTAAAGTTTGGACTGATCACCCTGATTCTGTGAAATTGTCCATGAAATTATTTGTTGTGACACCTTTCTGATAAAGCTAAAGGGCATCAGAATAGTTGTTGTGATATTTGTAGTCTGTCTTTTTTCGACCTTCTCTCTAACACGCTACATCACCTTCTGAGGCAGCGTGTTTCCTCAGTCATCCAAGGGTCGGAGGTGGTTTTCTTTTGTCTAGGTCTAAGGGAAGTGACAGATTTGCAGAGCAGTTGAACAAGTCAGGTCAAAAGACTGTAGTAAGCCTTCCATATCTGTGGTGCATTCAAATGAAAGTGAATTTAGTAGATCGGTTTCCAGAACAGAGAGAAGCATGGTGGTTGTAGCGGGAGAGATATATCTAGAGTAGCGGGTGATCTGTCTTTTCGCTGAAGTTAATAGAGCAGAGATGTTAAAAATATTTGCGTAATCGAAAGAAAAGCAAACAGGATCGATATTCAAATTATGCACGCTTAGCTTACCTCACATATGACTACACAGCTGATTCTGGCCCTGAGGTGTTGCTCCTTCTGTGTTGAGCCATTCTCCTATGTAGAGGTGGTTTGGTTTCTCCAAAGTACAGCTCGGAGCACTCTTCACTGCACTCAACAGCACGTAGGAGTTGCATTTAGGTTATACCACTGTTTTGATTTTTACCCAAACAATTTTCTGTTCTTTCTGAACAGTCTTCCAAACTGGTTTTTGTCCTACATATCACAGTCTTTAGTGTTCAGCTCGGTGACTGCTCATCTCCATTTCTTCCACTTCCTTGGGGAGTGCCACAGTGCTCTGTGCTCTGTCTAATTTACAATATATATATACGCAGAGTGTGTGATCATACACGTAGTCCTGAGTGTTTGTGGCTTTGAAGTGGACAGGTATGTGTTTTTTTTTCAAAAATCCTTTTCAGTCTTTCAGACACACCAGTCATATATAGAATAATCAGGTTCTTCCATTGGCCTCCACTTCTATATCCAGTTTTCTATCAGTCCCGAAATTTTTTTTTTCTTCCGGGTGAACTGTATGTTATTGTCGACTGAGTTAATGTGGTCTGTGAAGGCCTGTACCTCCTGACTGTTGATTTTCACCCAGGTGTCATCCACATATCTGAACAGTGGGTAGGTGTGGTCCCTGGAAAGGATTTGAGTGATTTCTCCTCTTCTTCTTCCATGTACAGGTTGGCAATAATAGGAGACACTGGAGAGCCCATGGTCAAGGTCAAGGTCAAGGTCAAGTTTATTTATATAGCACATTTATAACAGTTTGTGCTGCCCAAAGTGCTGTACAATTAGTAAATTAATAAGCTGGAGTGTGCAAAGACACCAGCTCAGAAAGATAAGCAGGAGCCAGACAATTCAAAGATTTAAAAACAAGGAGCAGGATTTTTAACTGGATCCTGTAGGAAACAGGAAGCCAATGGAGAGATGCAAGCACCGGAGTTATATGTTCTCGCCGCTTCGTGCCAGT
>JAUMHF010000013.1:15133551-15158305 GCA_032359275.1 Microctenopoma steveboyesi
AAGATGATGTTGTAGGTCTTTGGTGCTGGTCTGTGGGTTGACTCTGACTGTTCTCACCAGTCGTCGCTTCTGTTTATATGAGATTTTTCTTGGTCTGCTAGTTTGAGCCTTAACTTGAACTGTGCCTGTGGTCTTCCATTTCACTCAATATGTTCCCAACTGTGGAAATAGACAGCTGAAATCTCTGAGACAGCTTTCTGTATCCTTCCCCTAAACCATCATGGTGAACGATCTTTGTTTTCAAGTCACTTGACAGTTGTTTTGAGACCCCCATGTTTCTACTCTTTGTAGAATACTCAAAGAGGAGGGAAATTTACAATTGCCCCCCCTTAAATACCTTTGCTCACAAATATATTCACCTGTATATGAAGGTCAGGAGTCACTGAGCTTACCAACCCAATTGGAGTTTCAATAATTAGTTCTAAAGGTTTGGAATCAATAAAATGACAATGGTGCCGAAATTTATGCACCTGCCAAAATTTGTTTAAACCATTATTGCACACTTTCTGTAAATCCTATAAACTTAGTTTCACTGGTCAAACATCACTGTGTGTGTGACATTTTTTATCGTAACAATCAACGATTGACTCAGAAAAATCAACATTGATTTTGTTCAAGTTGCCCAAACTTAAGCACCCCACTGTAACAGCATAGTAACAGAGAAGGTTTCCAGCAGCATTCCAATAAGGGTCACATGTCACTTCCTGCAGAAAACTGTGTGTTAGCTTCCCTGTGGATTTGTGAGCACTGTCCACAGCTATCACTGTGTTTGTACTTGCACAAGCTTTGCTCCTCAATCTGTATTGGGTGCTACAGAGCACTGTACAGCAGTGTGCAGGATCATCCCCACAGAAGCTGAATGTAATGCTTCTGTGATAAACATTCACATTCTGTATGTCAGGATACGCTATTTGAGTTGGGTTCGGATTCTTTGGCTTATGTTGGCTGTGTATAACCAATGCATTTTGATAGGAGCCAGCAAATGTGTTGACCAGCAGAACTATATTCAAATCAATAGTCTGTAGCAGAAGCATTATTGGCCTCATCACTTAGATTTATTGAAAGCTCTCTGGAGGTCAGGTCAGGGTTCCCTCTGTGCAGTCAGCCAACCATCAACAAGGAACCATGTGCATACAATTGTTTGCACATATATTTGCAGAGGTTTAAACCATGTTCTGCAAAACGCATGCAGCATAAGCGTGATGTTTTTACTGGTCAAGTATATCAAGGACAAAATCGCACACAACACAAATTAAGTTAAGTTAAGGATGGCTCTGAGATGTCCTGGTAAAATATTCAGTTAGCTGGCTCTGAGTATACTGGAAATCTCAGAGCTTTACTTTGGCCTTTTTTGCGGTATTATGGTTCATTTAGATAAATGGCCACCAAAATGATATGTGTTGATGATATAACTGAGCTACATGTTTAGCACTAAATAACTATGGACTGGACATGATCGTACATTCATTAGAGCAAAACACCAGTATTACCTCTTTAAGGTGGACTAAACCTTTAATCAGAAAAAAATATTATACGCCTGTCCACAAAATTTGAAGTTTGCTGGGTATATATAAATGCCAGATTGTAAATTGATGTTGCTCTTTTACAAGCTAATCATTAAACTGGTGTGTTGCTTTCTTTTGCCACAAAGATTAACAGTTCATTTATGTGAACTTTTTCTATCCTGACATGAACTACATTTCAAACATATTTCAAAAAGCTTCCTCAACTAAATTGTAATTAATTCCAAACACCCCAATCATCTTTACTAAGGATTGTTTACTTTACTTTACTTTGCTTAGCAGACGCTTTTATCCAAAGCAACTTACAAGGAGCTAGCGCTGAGTGTCTGGCTCAGGGACACACCTGGTAGGGGATGGATTTGGAGTCAGACGGGGTTCGGGGTACTTCCTTGCTTCCCACGTCCCCCTCATGCTAAAAAGTAAAAAAAAAGTATAAAAAGTATTACCTGAGCCCTTCCACTTGTCTCCACCTTCACAATGCCTCAGGTCCAGTGAAACAAAGCTTTTACAAAACATCGACCAGGACCAAGCACTGCACTTGGTGTGGCGGGACTTTTGTTCAAAACATACCAGTCTTATTTTGCGTTCCCTGCCTCTTTCTGTGTTGTAAAGCCAAGGAAGTGTTTTTCTTTCTTTCACACATTTAGAATGCAGTGCCAAGTTCCTGTCCTCTTGACACCTCAGTGCTAACCGGGAGTTCCATGTCATTGGAAGTCATGTAAAGTTGTTGGAGGTAGTTTTGTGTGATTGGCTGTTTGCCAATAGGTATTTGTTGGGGTGGTCACGGTACCGCTGTAATCTGGTCTCTCAGTGTGTGGGAGCCAGTGATTTATGGCGGTTGTGTTTGTCTGTGGAATTACCGTTTGATTGCTCCATTCCTTCCAGAGCCCTTGAATCCATGCTAATGAGTAAAGTGCTTATCTATCACAGCATTAGTGGATACATCCAATTGAGCCTGTTAAGAAGCCAAAAGATGCACAGAAGCACACTTTCAGCAAGTCTGCTCAACTCCATACATAATGTATTTGGATATATGTTGGTAGAGCGTTATTCAACCACACTGGAAGTACAATTGTGAGGGCTAGTCTATCAACTTGACCTGCTGATAGATTTTTGTGGAGCTATTTGAACAGGCTGCATTAACCATTATACAATATTTGTTAGATCAACAGGGAGGATAACGGAACAAGCCAGTAGAGAAAGGGGGCTGGAGATGGAATGAAAGAAAGGCACGGAGGACATGGATCATTAGTCCTGTAAAGAAGAGAAAGTGTCTGACTGTTTTTAGTAGCAATACCCTTCAATTACATTTAATGTGGACAGCTGGGCTTTAGCCTCATACTGCAGAGACAGGGTCAATATCAAGGCTGGCTGCTGAGATGAGTCAGTTAGGTTTTGTCTGTTAGGTCACTCTTATGAAATAGAGTAATGAATGTTTCTAAATTCTCTATCTCTTTTGGGCAGATTTAAAACATTTGTCAACTCACTGCAATACTATTCTATTTTCATATAGATTTTTTTGTTATCTTGTTTTATTGCGCTTTCATAGTTGTAAGTCCCTAATAGACATAAATACACACATTTCAAAGTGCAACAAAGCCTCTGCACAATGTTTTGGGCCAAGGCATTAATCTTTCCAGGGTTGTTTAGGGACATGTCTTCAGAAGCACCACGCCTAGAATATACAGTCAAGTCCATAATTAGTCATACCCCTGGCAAATTTTGACTTAAAGTTACTTTTATTACAGGAAATGACATACGTGTCTCTCAAAAGATAATACGACGATGTACATGAGCCATAGAGAAAAAAAAAAAAAAACATTTCTCAGCTTTTATTTACATTTGAGCAAACAGTAAGAAAAATTATTCATACCCTTCACAGACTGTCACAGTCTCTGAAAATCCAAAGTTCTATACCATTCCAAATAGTCCAAGCTGTTCTAATGCATCCTAATTACCCTGATTAACTGGGAACAGTTTTAATGAACTCAACAGGTGAAAACAAGCAGCTTTCTGCAGTTGGTTTGTGGACAGTCGTGGCAAAAGCGCTCAGTGAGGACCTGTGGCTGCTCACAAGTCAGGAAAATGCTACAAGGCCATATCTAAATGTTTTTAAGTTTCAATGGCTATAGTGCAAAGTATTATTAAATAAATACTGTGGGTGGCTGTGGCTCAGGAGGTAGAGCAGTCCCCTTCCAAACAGAAGATTGGTGGTTCGATGCCCCGCCTCCTTCAGTCATATGTCGAAGTGTCCTTGGGCAAGACACTGAGCCCCAAGTTGCCCCCGGTGTGTCAGGTCAGCTCTGCCATCAATGTATGAGTGTGTGTGTGAATGGGTGAATGAGAAGCAATGTAAAGTGCATTGAGTATCGGTCTAGGTAGAAAAGTGCTATATAAGTGCAGACCATTTACTGTGGAAAACTAAACTGAAATTACTGTATAGTGTAGTGTTTTTTTTCAATGAATAACGCGATACTTTTAGTGACAGTAAGTGAGTTGCAAGAAGCTGGCTGCATAAAGCACATACAGTATAATGTGGTGGAATCAATTTCAAGACCACAGTCTTGTATGAGGTTAGGTACAAGTTGAAATACTTTAGGATTAGATGAGTTAGAGCCAGAGAAAGATTAGGTTATGTAGTAAATTTAAATACACATAAATATCACATGTAGAAATACATCACTTCACATTTATTGTGACCTCACTTTTGCTTTGTCTTCAAAATTTGGTCAAATGTAGTATTGTTTGTGTGGATGATCAGAATAAAATTAAGACTTTGGGAATGATATGCCGTTTTCTTTAATATTATGGCTCATCATATAAACATATGAACTGTGAGTCACACAGTTACACCCAGTGACGGTCATTGTACTATTTTTTACTGTAACCTTGCCATTAAGCAGGACTGTGACATACAAAAAATACAGTTTGTTTTTGCAGATGAATATTTACTTTTTCACTTTATGACCTCATGATTATGATGCTTGTGCCTTTATTTATATTAGGGTTTTTAAAATAATAGAAAGTATGCTTTTTGTGCAATCTTTTAATTGGTGTTAATGTAGATATGTAATAATGCAGAGCTGTTGCCCAGGTTATAATTTAATAAACATAGTCTCATTATAGGACAAAAGGACAATACTGGAAAGGTCTCAGCCTGGGAACCTATGTATGAGTCTGTTGTGTGACATCCAGAGAAAGATGTGTCAGTGAAACTAAATGCTGTGATTAAAGCACAACATTTGATACGTGTAGAGAGGAAATGGAACATTTCAGCCAAGCTGTTTTGAACACACTTATGCACTGAGGCACAGAAGAGGGAGGAGAGAGCTTGCTGCCTTGCTTTCCCCAGTGATTTTTACATTTTCGATCAACTGGTTTACTAATAAGTGTTAACCTGTGCAGCTGCAGATAGCTGCATCAACACAGTTTCTGGGTCACTCAGTCATTGGGCCTCTAAAATCTGGAATTTGTATCTCTAAAGTCATGCTGTAGTAGATTTACTTGTCCTTTCAGAGTTTGCAAACCAAGTGTCCTGCTGCATTGCCCTTCTTCTACTGAGCTTCTGCTTGCATTCACCCACCCTGAGGCTGATTCTACTGTTGGTTTCGTCCTCTCTTTACATTCTGATGTGATTTCAGGTCAGTGTTTTCAGATGCCATAAGTCATTGTCAATGTCACTCTGTTTAGAATGGTACATGCTTTTCTTTTGGGCTGTTTCAATCCTTCTGCTGCAGCTTAATTTTTCCACAGAGATCAGTAATGCTTCCCCTCTTTCACATAAGCCACTAGCTTTCATCCAGCCCTTCTTTCATTTCAATTAGTTTGTACATTTCCAGCATCAGACCCGCCGTCACGTGGCAGTTCAAGGCATGCCACGTTAGCCTGTGCGTTCAAATCTGCAGATTTATGTCCATGTTTTCATTCTCTTTCTGACTGACTGACTGACTGAAAGGTTTCCCTTGTGCCAGGAAACCTGAGGTTCAGATGGTGTAGCAGGCAGACAGGACGAGATATTCAACAGGTGGAAGTGAGATGGAACTGGAAACAGTGGGCCCGCAGAGACAGCCTGAGGCACACCAACATTCCTCTACACTAAAAACTCAGATTGGTAGGTTTTATGGAGAAGCTGGCAGAGAATGGGAATCAACTTTGAAATGGTTCAACATTTTGACTCGCTGTTTCTTTTACACATGTTGTTGTTGCTGCAACAGTTTTATTTATCTTTAGTGTCCTGGGGATTTAAGAGGATGTCATTCATAAGGATTTATACCAACTGCAACAGCGCGAGTGAGCAGTTTTGTTGTTCCGCTTTGCAGGTTAATGTTGACAAGTGTTACATCAGCGCTCCTCAGTCTTAGTCTACTTAAGACAATGGAGTTTCTTTATATAGAAACCAGTGAAATTGCTTCTGACAGATGATGCACAAGGAGAATCATCATGTTTGAAATGTTGTTCCACTTTAATCCATATTTCCCCATGTGATTCTGCTTTGCAAAGAATTCTTGTCCAAGTGCAGTTTTTCCTCCCCAGAGGTTGAACTTTCAAATTCTGTCCTCAGCAAAAGCATTACTGAGGCAATTGAAATCCTCTCATAATTCAGACTGTCATAGCCCCCCCAGTGTATCACCCCTAATGTAACCATTGCCCAGACAATGCCTTTGCCTATTTATCACCAGTAATGATGAACCAAAATGCAAAATGGTGATACAAAATGAATCTTAAAAAAATGAAATGATGTGATTGATGTCAGATGCTCTGCAAGCTGGCACGCTGGGGAGCAGAGTAAAGATTCCCTTCTAGGCAGAAGCACAGAGGGAAAAAAACTAAAGCACTTTAATGTTGGTCTCTTTTTTTCACTTCCATCTAGACTTGCTCACGCGCACACACATTGTCTCTTTCGCCTTCTTCCATACTCGCTCTCTCTCCCGCTCTCTGCTAAGACTTATGCTTTTACTCACCATTTGCTTTGCAAGCCAAATTTAGTTCTCCTTCTTACATCGTGCTTGAGAGTTCATCCCCCTCCCCACGATCCAGCCTATTGGCAGACATCTGGAAATGTTTGGGTCCTGTGATGGCGGTCACTGTCTGGACCAATAGAGACCGTACCCCAACCTTTGCAATGTGACAAGCCTTTATGAATCTCCCCAATCCTGTGTACTGTATGGAAACACCCCCCACCAATATCTTCCTACTCCCCCTATTCTCTGCATCAGTCCCAACCACCGCCTGACTCTCTCTTCTTCTTGAACAGCTAGTGTTTCTTCCATGACATGCCAAGCTGCACTCGGACCACATAATTTCAGTCCAGTCAGAGTCAAGACCACGATGGAAGGAAGTGCAGATCCTTCCAGCCATTCCTTTTCAAAATAGTCAGTCTTCTTACTGTAAGTCATTACTTAGAATATTTGGACATCAGAGTTGTACAGGCATGTACATCAGATATGTACAGCATGAAGTGCACAGATACCAGAAACTACAGGAAAAGTTAACATGTATATTAGTTTACATTATTGTCATGAAAGAATCTCATGAATATAATTAGATATGATATACATGTTTTCTCAAAATATTTGAATATTTGTAGATTATACAGTATTAAAGCAGCAGATAAATACACATTTAGAATATTTGTAGCTCAAGGATGGTGTAATGTATGTAAGACTAAGTTAAAATATAAATAAATGAGAAAAATATATTCAAATAGGAGTGTGGGGCTATTCAAAATAATCTAATTACTACTTATTTGATGAATTAATTTAAATTAATTGCAAACATACATTTTGCTGTGAAAGTATTTATGAAATAATTCAAATAAATTTTGGCAGACCAATTAACAATGGTAAAATAAACTAAAGATAGAGAACAATGATTATCAAATCTGCATTCATTATGGCATTTTTTTTTCTGTTGGTAGAATTGTTGGCCATGGACAGTAATTTCAGTGGTTGTCATATGTGGAAGTGTCCTGTGAACAAAACACTGAACATGCCAACTGTCCAAAATAAGCCCCAGCCAAAATAGATTGTCTAAGCCAGTGTACCTTCGCCCGTGAAACTGCAGAGGGTTGCACCTGCACCAAATCAATGGCAGATCAGTCAATGTGTGTATCAGAACATTCTTGATCCAATAAGCTGAGAGAAACGTTTGCTTTGTTTAAGCACTGTTGGCTTTATAATTTAAGATGCTTGAACTTGCTGAGAATTTGTCTTCAAGGTGTAATTTCCAATAATAATGGCTCTGTTTCTAAGCTGCTAGCCTCCTCGAAGTTCATGGGAAATTGTATAGTTTACTGTGTTCAGAAAGTCTGTTGTGATTAAGACGATTTAGGTTGAAGTGAAGTGGCTTAAAAAAACATCTTTCACGAACAATCCAAATCCTTCTGAAAAGCTGCATTAAATGATGAGAGAGAGAGAAACTTTTATTTATGAAAACTGAACACAGTACTTCTGTCAGGCAGTCCTGGTTGGTTTTCCTTATGCTGACGGAGATTTGTCTTTAAGAACAGATCCTCTCTCGGACAGGCTGACTGGTGAACCACAGAGTCTCTGTAACCAGACCCTTACAGCTGGTGACCAGTTTCGTTTGTCTTGACGTCTCCAGACAAAGCATTGTGAGTTTCAGCTTTGTCACTCAGATGAGCAGATCATAACTGAAGATGATGAGCATTTCTGTTGCTTTGTGTTTAAACATATGTGAGGATAAGAGACTCACGGTGCAATAAAGGTAACCTGAAGCTCAGGCTCAACCTGAATGACTGCATTTATTATTACATTCTCTCGTGGTTCAAATGTAAGATGAAATATGAGTTTCGACTCTATGTCCTCTGGTCCTTATGTTTCTTCTCCTTGTCAGTTCTGGCTCCCTCCGGCACCCCCCGCTGCATCAACTCTCTCCCCTTCTCTCACCTTCACCAGGCTGAAAGCACGGCAATGTCACATTTTAAGAGGCCGTTTACTCTAAGCTATTTATCTGTACACCCTTGGAGGAGCGAGGCAGGGTGGCATCAGAGATTAGAAGAGGCAGATGAATTTATTTGGCTGTAACAGCACGTGGGAAGCGGAATAGTCAATGGCATCGTCGTTCATCAAAAAAACCTTGACCTTGTGTGACAGAAATCACGTTTGTTGCGTCATGTGTCAGCCTGTGAAGCCCGTTTTGTCGCGCGCCGTGTTTGTACATGCAGTTTCATGCATCACAGTTGCGTAGGCGTGCTATTTTTCACAGGGAATGACAAAATATGTGTGTTCCATGTGGAGACAGAGAGACAGACAGAGAGGATGTGAGAGACCTGCAAACTATTTCCCTCAGCTGTTGGTGTAACCGGCATATTTTTCAGGATGTAGCAGCATGTGGGCCCAGGCTCTGTTTGTCCAGGATGACACCGTTCACATTCATTCATCAACTTCTCACCAGACCTCCACTGACCTTGGATCTGCCTCTGTGTGTGTGTGCGTGAGTGGGGAGCAAATGAGGGAAAGACAGGTTTGAAAAGGAGTGATGGAATGTACTCCATTGTCTTTTCTTAGGTCGTATTTTAATATGTGCCTGCGAGTTACAGCAGGACGGCAGCCTATGCTGCATGCACACGTACACACAGTAATGCGGTGCAGGATTCAGGTCAACAAACTGGACCAATCAAAGGTGACAGAGAAGAAAACCATCGCTTCTGTGACGTGTCTTTTTCTGCTCGTTTAGTCAAACAAGAGGTGACAAAGTGGGAATATTCATCACCTTGAAAGAGGCGTGAACTCTGGACCTGGTCAGCCTCACATTTGTTATTCTAACATCTTAATGAATTTACCATTTAAACTACACAAGACTACAGTACCTCCAGGTGCCCAGGTGACAGATGGCGGGCCCGGGCAGGGGTCCCTCCTTCTGCATGTTATAGATGAATACCGTGTCTGAGGCGCGCACACACACACACACAAACACACATGCATGCACAAGGAGAAAAAGGCAATTAGGGCCAGTATGGAGGGTAGAAAAAATATCAGGATGATGATAGAGTTTTACGTTCCACACCTTGTGTCCTGGACATTTTCCCAAACAAATGGACAAACTGTGGTTTTTCCAAGGGCAAACGTAATGAAGAAAAACTAGACTGAGTTAACCTTATCATAAGAAATCAGTTAATTTAAAAGGATTTGGTTCTACATCTACTGCAGGTCGAACACATGGTTTGAGTTTAGGGACGTATGTCGAGTGCTTAGGAGAGGAAATGATAACCCGCTACTTCACGGGAAAAACAGCTGCTTGTGAGATAAATGTATTTGACATGTGATTGTGAGTCAGCTGAAAAACACGTCAGCAGAGACAACTGAGGGAGACTGGAGACATTATCAGTGCTCTATCTCTCCTTAACGCACTCTTTCAGAGCTTATTATATGTCCATGCTGTTTGCTCCTTTAATGCTACGTGCAATAATATTTGAACAACTCAAATGAAAAGTTTCCCTGGTAAAAGTTCTACTGTTTTACCCACACTAAATACACATTCAAAGACACTGTCAGGTAGAATAAAGTAGCATGAGCAGCTAACATCAGCTGATTGTCTCTATGCGAGGCTACTGAAACTGGAGACTGCCTGTAGTTTCATAGAGTGCTGACATGAAAGTGGATATTGACGTGCACATCTAGTTCTTGGCAAGAAAGCAATAGACATTTTAAATGGTGCAATATTCCTGCTAAATCTAAATGTATAACCATTTGACCCGCTCTCCCACAAAGTACACTTTATTTATCCATGATGACAGATGCTTTTTGGAGGAAAATCCATTTTTGCCATGACTGTTTTTAGTTGCAACTATTTTTAACGGTGTACTTAAATTTTATGTTTCTTCTAACTTCTTGCAACACTTAACCAAGACCACAACCCTTCGATAACCACAAGCAAGGCCTCCATGGAACTAAACATACCAAACCAAGCTATAAAATCATTAATCATGCCTCAGTTCAATCCTAAATTGCTCATGAAATATGATTATGACTATGATCTGAGACAAGCCACACAGTATTTCTATACTGAACACTCATGTCTTCCATGTCTTTGGTGAACACACCCTTTACACATGTATCCTGTCGCTGTAATGCTATTATGTTAATAAAAGCTGCCTTATAACAATAACACAATGTTCTTTTCTAATTGTTTGCTACAAAAAAAAAAACTACATAACCATGGTTTCCATGGCACTGGGAACTTATTGTATCCATGACTACATTTACTTTTTATTTATGGCAGGAGAGAGAGAGGTTTAGTACATGTATCTAAGTTTTTATAGGCTTTGTTCACAGAAACTTTCAGAATTACCTTGAGCTGTGCTTAAATATCTTTGCGGTATTGCTCTCAGTCCAACTGCAGCTTCTAGTGGCCATCAGAAAACTGGAGTCCCATAATAGAACAAACTAAATTCAAAATGTCTTTGTTCAAGGGAAATTAAACATTTGGTTCCTAATAGACTACAATATTTTGATAATCAAAAGAGGCCTTGAAGGATCTATGTTGAATGTTTGGTCTCTTCCTGTCTCATGTCTGTGTGTTTCTCTGTTGAATTGAGAACTCTCTGAATGACGACAGATGCATTACTCCGCCTCTGCCTCTGCCTCAGTCTCAGCATGATTGATTATGACTCCAAGTCCACAAACTGATTAAAAGGCTGTTGTAAATTTCAGTCTTCAAGCTTGCAAATCTTCCAAATGTATTGTTGTTTAACAGTAAAACAATTTAAGTGATAATCTACCAAAGATTAATTTACAATATCTATTATGTGTTGAGAATGTAGACACACAAACAAACCTTGGGATCAAAAACTCACAGCCCGCCATGAGTGAAAACCCGGCAGAAAAGTGCTTTGATGACGTGTTTTCCCTCCTGAGGGTGTATATCACACTGGTGCTGACTCGTATATTAGCTCTTTATGTTGTGTTTACGACCTTAGACAAATCAGTTAGTCTGTAGGACATCTACACCTGGTCACTGACAGCCTCTCTGAGCTTCACTGGTACTTAAGCTCGCTGCAGGACTGCATGGTTATTAACCCTCTTGGACCCACACAAACTTACACACACACACACACTTTCCGTGGGTCCAGTTATTTATGGCAACCGTGTACAGGCACCTTCCGTCCAATTAAAGCTGAGTGTTGGCTTTGTACACTCCCCTTTTTGTCATTTCCCTCACAGAGGCCATTTGGGGGAACTTGGGGGTTGCTTGCTTTCTATCTGACCTGCTTGCTGTGGTCAAACAGGTGGGGATTAAGGGAAATGCCACTGGATTTCATCCTTCAAACATGATATCCCGAAGTTGCTCGACAGTTCAATTCGTAGAGTCTGAAGTGGACCTTCTCTGATTGGTTAAAAAACGTTCATAAGGGAATGTCTCCACACTATTGGAAACCCAAGATGCATCTGTAGCAGCGAACACAAGAATAAAGCAAATGACAATGAAAGATTTAAAGAAATCCATGAGTTCAGATGTGTGTTCTAAAAATTCTAAAATGTGATATAATAATTGATGGATTCTAGGTGCACAGCTCTTTACTTATAGTGGAATTGTATTAGTACAGTTGGTAGACACAGTGGATTATTCCAGCTCAGATGCTTAATTATGTGTGAAATTGTCATTATTTCGGAAACAAGTAAAAGGCCTGAGATCTGAAAAGGCCCCACAGAGCAGCAGAGTCCAGAAGGCAAAACCGGACTCTGTATCATTCAGACATATTTCTATGAACTAAATATGACATTGCAAATATCAGCTTTTTAATGTAGCTCTCTTTTAATGCTCTTTCTGAATATGGTAGGTGCAGATAATGCACATGGCTCAATAACAATGTGTTCTTCCAGGTAAAAGGTGAGGGCAGTGACGACACATTTATAAGAAAGAGGATTTTCAGTTTGAGTCGTGGCTTAAAGCACATATTTACAATCTCGGAGGAAAAACGTTTAAATTTGCATTAAGTGAGGAGGTGTCTTCATTCAGACCAAAACTTTCAGAGCATCTTGCACTGTAATATACTTCACCCTCAGGTTTCTCTCTCTCTCCGCATCTTGAGAACAATCCCCCTCTTGTTCTGAGCAGACAAGCATTTTGGAGGCGAATGCAGTCAAGTCTCAGCCCATTAAAATCAGCATGCTGTCTGGCTCATGCTTTCGCCACCCAAATTCCACACAAACAACACAAGGCTTAGCTCACGCTGGTGGCCTGTTATGTACATGGAAACATGGACACCAACTAAATCTATTACCTGTGAGAAACAGCATAAAAACTCACTCTCTTTATCGTCACTGATGATGATGATGATGATGATGATACCTACCTGAGTGTGGAAGGTCAAAGAATGGAGGGGAAAACTTAACTTTCCAGCTTTTTAATGACAATTAATGGACACAGATGGGCTCGTTCAATAGGTTTGCTCGCAGCAGGGAAGTGAGAGGTCGTTTCCCCTCATGCAGTGAGGGGGATAGTGGGAGCTAGTTCCCTTACTGCCTCCACATACATCACTCTGACATGTTAAATCAGTGCTGTAGAGCTCCCAGAGGGCATGACCCACACTGGGAGGATGCATCAGAGCACTCTGAACGAGTCAGCACCGCAACCTGGACTCATCTGCAGGCTTCAGATGGATCCGTATTTTCCCTCTCCTTTAACTTCTGTGCTACTTTTTCTCCACAAATCTTTTGGCTTCTGTTCTGTTTTTTTTTTAGGTTTCTCATGCCTTCTCCATCTTTATTTGCTTTTTGCAGTTTTGCGTGCCACAGAGAGCAGAAGGAAGCTCAAAATAGATGGATCCCAATCTGTAATCGTTTCCTCTGGAGCCGTATTCCCTGTTTGCTTTCTCATAAATGTGGCTAGGCAGTTTTGTATATCAGGAAATTGAATAAATATCCGGATTATTAGCATCCCCTGTTTTGCTCATACCTGCACACATAAACAGAGCTTCTCAGCTAAACCCTCAAACTGCAACACCATTTACACAGACTGTAAAGAAAATACACAGCATTCCCTCAGCCTAATGTTTGTCAAACAATTCCCTCGTAATCTCCCAGAGTTCCTGAGAAAGCACCAAACATTTCTTTTCCGTCTGAGGGTGAGTTACAACTCTTAGCCCCAGCTAAACTCTCGTGCTCTCATCTGTCGGAGTCAGAAATAGGATTATTGTGGGAATACTGTGTGCGCCACGAGCCATCACAGCTCTCCTTTGGGAGGGGCGGGGGGAGATGGCCCACTGAGGATGGAAAATAAGATAGATTTAAGATCTATGTCTACGTTTGAAGGTTTCCCTCATGGGAAAAAAACCCTTTCACATGAAAGAGAATTTCACCTGTGGTTCTTTCCACAGAGATACATATTTACCAGGTTCAAAAACCTGTTTTTCTTGCTATTTTTTTTAAATAAAGGTTTTGCTAAGGTACATGTTTTATTTGAGTAATTCTGTTTCTTACATTGCTGGTTTTTCCTCTTAATTAAGCAACACAATGATCCTTCTCTAACCTTAACTAAGTACCTAAATCTAAATAGGTTGACCCCATAGGCAAGAATGGTTTTGCAGGTGTAGGCCACAGATATTTTTCCCTCCTCATCTTTTTCCCCTGCTTTTCAGTAGTTTTGCATTTGACTAGCTCCCCCAGCACTGAAAAGCATGTAGGAGATTCCAGGAGACTGACAGTTACTCTAGGACAGCTGGAAATGGCCGTTAAAGGTTCTTAATCCATCAGCAGGACCGGAGGGGGCAGGAGCAACTCAGTGCAGGAGAGTCAATGGCATCCTGACTGTCATTAGGTATTGGAATTAAATCCTTAGACCCATTGTTAGACCCTTTGCTGGTTTTGTGGGTCCTGGGTTCCTGGAGTATGCAGTATGTTCCTGGAGGATGAATAAACTGATACAACTGACTGGCCCTTACTCTCACCTGACCTAAATCCAACAGAACATACCTGTCGCATGTTTCAATCCATCCAACGCCACCAGGTTCCACGTCAATGTGTCCAGGTGCTCCACAAGGTCAGGGCGGAGGAGATACCGGAGGACACCAACCGTCTTCTCATATTGAGTTGCTGCAACAACACAATGCCACATCAGTTTTTCACTTTAAATTTCTTGCTGACTTTAAATGAAAATATATTTTATTATTTAATTTAAGGGCTGCCTGCTTATTTATTGTCAACTAATTATCTTGTAAAGCAAATTTGTGATTTACAGTTTTATTGTATAAACTACATTTGCAGTAGAAGGTATGAAGGTGGAACTTTCACAGGATTATCACAAAAACCAGCCAACAAACCATTCACGATGAGCTAATATGCTGATACGTTGTTAAACCGACCTGGTACAGCAAATACCATGTTCATCGATTATTGATCCTCATTATAGCAAATGTGAGCCTGTTGAAATGAAGTTCAGCACTCCTCCTCATCCCATGATCAAGTTTCATCTATTTCAGCTGCACATGCTCTTATAACTTGGTTTCTTTGCACGTACAAGGGGAGAGGATACAGTATTTGACACCAGATCACATGAAGCATCGTTTAGTTTCAGTGATCTAGGAAATGATCCATCTTTAAGCATGACATTTTCAAACATGTAGTCATGTACCACATTTGAAATAAATAAGAACTGGGATTTAGTGCAAGTGAAAATAGGCCTTCTGTAGAGACTGACCATTATTTATCATATACCTTGTTTCAGTGTCGTCATAATCGCATTTTACTAAGTTGTCTTATCTTCAAGCTTTATCTTTCCCCGATGCGCTAACAAAACTCATAAAACATTAATGTCGACTGCTACTGGTTGATTAATCGCTCTTCAGTTATTATCATATGTGAAGTTGTGGCCAGTTAAAATGAACTTTACAGACTAAAGTTTGCTGTTACAGTAATGTTAATGATGTCAGGTAACATCCTAGTGTGCGTCCATGTGAGGATGTTCGGTGGTGTAAAGCATGCGGCATATTAACTGTCACTAAACAGTTGTTAAAGAAAGAAAAAGTAGAAGCTCAAGCCACAGCGTGGATGTATTTATGTTGAAGACACACATACACACACACACACACCACACCACCACCAAGTCCTACCTGTTTTTATCAGCCTGTACTTGTTCCTATTTGAATACAGGCTTTCGTCAGGGTTCCACTTGTTTGATTATTTGCCTGTCTAGACAGCTGCAGAACCAGTATGTGCTGACACACAGACATAAGCCTGTGTGTGTGTGTGTGTGTGTGTGTGTGTGTGTGTGTAGTCAGGACAGGGCCATCATACACCTGTCTAGGACACACACATTATCCATCAATCATATCTTGGAAATGAAATGTCTCTTTTTGCTTCTGTGGTTTAATTTGACACAATAAGCAAACAGGTGCACACACACCTGACCTCAGTTTCATCACGTTACAATGCTATCACTGTCTCTCTGCCTTCTGTCACCTGCTTATCTCCTTTTTCTCTTTGTCACCTCCCTTCTTTTCCTGCTTTACTCTTTTCTCATCACCAGGCTCACTGCTCCTAGCTGCAACCTTTTCCTCCTCTACCTCTCTCCTCTCATGTTTTTCTCTTTCCTACTTTTCCTATTTCTTTTTCCTGCTTCGCTCACCTTTCATCTCTTTTCTACCATGGACTCACTCAGTTTCTCTCCTCAATATTCTCCCCGTCTCTCCAGGTTCATTTTTCATCTCCATTTCTCCACGTCACTTCTCTCCCTGGTCCCTTTTCCCTTCCCCTTCATCTTTCGCTCTCCTCTTGTGTCATGTCCAATGAAATGAGCTGTCAAAGCCACCGTTGATTGACAATTCAAAGTGGACCGGACCCTTCCTAGCCTCCTGCTGTCACTCTCCCAGTGTCTGTGTGGGTCTTAGTGTGTATGCCTGTGTGTCTGCCGGCATGGCGGTGGGAAGTAGCATCGACACAGCAGTCTAAGTACGGGAGGAGAATATCGCCGAGGCGACAGCTGATGATTAGATTTCCTAGACTCAATCAAACAGCGGATGTTGTCTTCTGCGGCTGAGGAAATGATTCGGCCTCGCGTATCTTCACAAGAAAGTCTTTTGGAACGAGATTATAAAAGAGCGCCAATAATTAATTGAGGAAGTGAGATAGAGAGTGTTGCGGTGCGGGGGGTGGGGGGTTGTAGGGGATTACAACTAAATGTCACTGACAATTAATTTTCCATTGCACAAAGGCAGAACATTAAGAGCGGCATAATCTGTTCAAGTCAGTCAGATCCCAAATCCCTGTGACAAGCACGATGTATGATTAAGTGGCTGCTTTTGACGCTAGGGTACCTTAATTAATCTATTTTACCTTGTCATCAGTTTTGCTTCCTGCGAGCCGTCGAAGGGTACTTTTAATAGAATAACAAGCCGCCAATTAGAAGACTTTTATATCAGCCACTACTGCAGGAAGAGGACTCACCTCCAGGCCGAGCTGAACAAACATGCAGTGAGTGTGTGTGATGAAAAACACACACACACACACAGAAAATTCCCAGCATTCAGTGAGAAATGATCCATTGTGAGTGTCCATCTTTGTTGTGGGAGGGGGGGCTGCGAAGGCACATTTACACACTGGCACTTAAACTTAAACAAAAACATATTTCACACTGTCTCCATCTAAACGCACAGAACAATCACATTGGAGAGAAAGCAGTTCAGTGTCTTCAACTCCCATCTGGAGGCATTTAAACAGTAAAACTGTTGAGCAGCAATGAGAAGAAAACCTTTTTTCCACTCCAAGTTCAGCTTTATTTACCCTGCTTATCTACCCTCTGGAATCAACACAGCCAAGCCAAGAGCCGCACTGTTTATTCAACTGGAGCGGAGAATAATACAGCTCCAGCCATCAAATCCAGACGCCTAAAGTCATGTGTATATATGTGCGTGTGTGTTTTTAATGGCTTTACAATCCAAAAACCACATGGTTGACTTTTGGCCAATCTCTCACCTACAAAAATCAAGTCCAGCTAATCGTTTCCTCTCCCTGGAGAGATTCTCTTCTTCCTTGCTGGTTTTCTTCTTTCACTGTTAGTCTGTGCTCACAGGTTTTCAGATGACCTTCTACTCAAGCACATGACATTTTTTTTAAGAGCTAACTACATGAAAAAAAAAGTTCAGCTCAGCTCAGTAGCAGTAGTGAGGTTATTTAATTGTGCACTGGTCACGAAGCGCCTGCATGTAATCTCAGTTTCTGATAAGACAATTTCAGTAAAGATGATTCAGGCAAAAAGGATGAATCCTCAGTGCAGATAAAAGTCATTTTGTCATCATGTCATAAGTGTGCTTTATCGTTTTTCGTATTGACAGCCTGACGTGTGTTTGGCTCTGCTGCTGCTGGATGCTGATGTTTCCCCGTATGTGTCTTATTATAAAGGGTCTTAGTTAGTTTTTTAAGGTAGGTACTATACCTACAGCCTGGCATTAATGTGACTGCATGAAGTTCTGAGACATGTGTTTCTAGGTCTGACCTCATAAGACCACCAGCAGGTGCTCACTGTGGCATGAAGCAGAAAGTGTGAAGAAACAGACCACATTTGGTTCATTGTGTTTCTACAGTGGACGCAGAAAAATAACATGGACACACTGACAGGAGTATGTTTCTTGAACTGAGTGTAAAAAACTGCCATGATCATCATCATTGCTATCTCTTGCTGTCACTGCAAGCCAGGCTCCGCAGACGTCTACACTGAAGTACACACCTCATCATACATACATACTCAGGTGACAACAGCACCTACGATCTTGCTCAGTGGGTCTGTTCCAGTGTTGTGGTTGAAGCTGATAAGGCTGTCAGAGGAAGTCCTGTCCTAGCATCAGAGGGCCAGAGAGGAAACAGAGGGTCAGCACGTGGACTTAGATAAACCGTGTCCCCAGTAGATAAGTCCAGCTTCCAAAAAATCCGCCTGCCAAAATGATCAACACTCATCAGGTCCAATAATAACAGAGAGACCAAAAGGGTTGGGGAGATAGAAGAGAGGGCGATATAGATGGAGAAACAGGACAGAAGCAGACAAGAGGGAAGAACTCTGTAATGAGAGGAGAGAGGAATAACAATGAAAACTACCAGTATCAGCTGCAAGTACAAAAATATAAATATTGCTTAGGCCAGAAAAACAGGACAAATGATAAGATCAAGTCGCAGCCACAGCCAAACTCCCTTTTTTTAGGCTCACACTGAAACATACAGAATTGATGGTAATTGTGTGCCTTTGATGTCTATTTTTAGCTAGGTGGTTGTTGGTGTGTGGTTATATCTCACTACTGACATATATCTAATGTACATGACCCTTTTTTCAACTACAAACAGCAAACAACCACAACCATCTAACATGACATGTGGATGCCTCTGGTTGATTTATCATGATTTCTCTTTTTTTATTCCAGGAAGACTGGCGGTGAAGGTCAAGGCGGCACTGTCAGTAACCGCACTGAAGGCTGGACTCTGCTGCTGTGGTCACTCCACTTCTACAACACAGATACTGTGATTCTTAACTCTTTCTCTCTTGTTTCAGTGACCTGTTGGTCCACAGTCATTTGTGTTGTTATTTTGCCAGATTGCTACATGTACCATGGCAGATATTTTTTGTGACTGCTTACGTGTGCAAAAATACCAGGAGGAATTGCTGTTGCATTCATATCTAAAATAATGTAACTGAAGCATGACTTCTTATAGATGGTGTTTTCTGTAAGTTGTAAGGTTTGGGATTAGCAGACCCAAGTGAAAAGGGTTTAATACACAATAACTAGGAAAAGAAAAACACAAAAACACTACTGAACTTAAAATCACTTCATAAGGAGGGCTTGTGTAAACACAGTAAACGCTAAATAGAAAATGAACAGACTAAAATAGGCAGAGGAAATACACAAACAGAGGCACAAATAGTGTGACTCGGGAGTGACAGCAGGATCGGACGGAACGAGGCAGACATCAGAAAGCAGGGAACAGTCCCATTTGAGCAAGTACTAGGCAACAGTGGAGAGGAAAAACTCCCTTTAAGAGGAAGAAACCTCCAGCAGAACCAGACTCAGGGTGGGCGGCCATCTGCCTCGACCGGTTGGGGTTAGTGGACAGAGAAGAGAGAAAAGAACAGCAGGCAACACAGATCACTACAACAAGGAGCAGCAGACGAAGCACCGGCACGTTGGTAGGACCAGCAACCACAGCTCCAAGGTCGAGGACAGAAAGGTACAGAGAGAAAGAGAGACAGAAGGATGAAGCACAACCAGGGGAGAGAGGAGACACAATGTTATGATGTCATGATGTCATGGCAAGAGACAGAGTGAGAGAAAAGGAGGAGAGGAGCGAGGAGTGTCAGGAAAGTCCCCCAGCAGACTAAATCTATTTTATTCACTCATAAACATCATGAAATCCAAAACTTAAACATTATTTAGGCTCCATTTCATATAACTCTTCTGTATATATATCCCCATATTAGCCAAACATCAGCATCATCATTTCCTGTAATGGCAAATGTAGCTGACCTTGCCAGTTATGTCGGTTCAGCTGTGGCGTACTGGCAGTAGCAGCCATTGTTTAAAAAAAAGTACAATTATTCAGCGTGTAGAACAAATTTGATAATGGAAAACATGTTATAATGTCTGGGGTGTCATAAATATGCTGATTTAGGTTGGAAAACATTAGGGGTGCATTTTCAGCTGGTAATGCAGTAGTGGCTGTTTGCCACTTAGTAGCACTTAAACACAAAAAAGAGCTGGGTTAAAAAACAAGCCAATTACACTGCTGGCTCAGATCACACACTGGGTTGTTTCAGTCCCAGCTACCATGTTGCTCTGTAGCCTAGAGCTATTAATATAACCTCAGTATTGCATTACACATTTTCTATATTGCGCTGTATTCTGATTAGTTCAACAGCAACACCATCAGCACTGTAAATGCAGGGTGATTTCTCCATCACACAAAATGTTAGTGTGCCTGTTAATGGAACAATCTGAGTCGATCATTTTATTCACATCAATATATCCAGCGGCACATGATGACCTCCACTTTGTTTTTACGTGGTCCTTTCAACATTCTAACATGATACTTTTGTTCAGCTTCATCACACATCACACTTATATCAGTTTCTATCCACTAACATCTGCTGTCATCTGGTCACTCCTCCTCCTGATTTGCTCTACATTTGCACCAGAACGGGCACCTGCTGTTCATTTCTACTGATCAGCCAGGTAGTACTTATACCACTCCGTTTGACCATGTCACATGTCCCTCTTTTGTTTCCTTGTTTTTCTTAGAGTTCTGCTTTCCAAAACAAATTATCAAAAGAAATGAGGCATCATTATGATGAGAATGCTCTTTTTCGATGGAGGATTCTACGACATGTCCAGGATTTGCCCCCCTCTTGCCCAATGACAGCTGGGATCGGCTCCTGTACCTCTAATACCCTGGAGAATAGAAGCTTTTAGGAAAGTGGGTTGATGGATGACAGACTCTACCAGCTAGAGTCTAGCTTATTCTGTACTGTACACCACCTGCTTAAAGGTAATTTTATGTTTTATTTAACTAGATATAAAAAAATATTTCACGGAGCAGTCAGATAATTTGTATATAATACAGTCTGAATGTATTCATGGTCCTTATCTGCTGAATGTTTAACTTTTACTTGTTCTCCGTATCACTGTGAAATCTGCCTAAACCTCCTCTCTGTGTCTTAGTATTATTCTCAACATGAATTATTACTCTCTCCCTCTGTTTTCAGTTCTCATGTGTGAGACGAATACAGAATCTTGTGTGATTGCACTGCATCCATTCCAGACAGTTTCTAATTAATATATCCAGGAAAGCGACACACACAAACAAACATTTAAACAAGACTTACACTGGACCAGAATAGTTGAAAAGCTTGCTAATTACTTATCTGTGACAAAACCATGAAGCTCTGGTTATTTACAGTAACTGTCCATCATCCATTTGCCATTTGATCACTGCTCCACTCTACCAGATGGTGCAACATCGGCAATTGAGTTTGTTCCAACAGCTACAAACACTGACCTCTGCTGTAGGTGTTTGTTTCTTTCTTAATACTGAATGCAAATAATGGTGTCTACCAGCAGATTCCAGACATCCAAACCATCACAGTCCAACAAAGAGAGTCAAACATCTGGTGGACTGGTGTCAAAGCAACAACCTGTCACCTAACGTTCAGAAGATTAAGCCGGAAGAGCCAGCCACCCACTCTTCTGCACAATGAAGGCTCTGCTGTTGAAATAGTCAGCACATGGAAGACCTGTCCTGGAACCCGAACACCACCCCGTCCACAAGAAAGCCTGCCAATGCCTTTACATCCTTTGAAAAGTGAAGAAAGCCAGCCTCCCTCCTCCCATCCTCACCTCCTTCTATCAAGGGACCAGTGCTGATTGTTGCTGCTGCTACATCACTGTCTGGTATGGGAATCGCTGCCGAAAAGAAGTCCCTGATGCGTGATAGTGAGGACAGCAGAGAGGATCGTCGAGGCTTCCCTCCTTCCCAAGTCTACAAAATGCGCATCAAAATTCCCACTTTGCACTGTTCTCCCTCCTTCCATAGCATCACAGCTGTAACTGTAAGGCAATTGCCAATGCTTTTCCTGCCTCATGCTAAATCACGTCTAAGTCTTGTCTTGTCTGCGGGATTGTCTTGATAAATTGAACCAGGTCTTTTAAATACCATCTGCACAACATTTTACTTGAACCATACAAGCACATGTTGTCCTGTCTGCTTTACTGTAAGTATTCATTAGAAACCTTTTTATTTAGTTACTGTTTGTTAATCTATAATGTCTTGTTGAATATTTAGATATTTATTGCCTGTGTGAAACTGAATTTTGATACACTGTATACTGTGTATTTCAGCTATATTGACAATAAACATCTCTTGAATCTATTAGCGAGAGCCCATTTACAGTGCACTGCTGTGAAAACAGTCATGCGCTTCCCAGACTGTCTTTTTAGTCAAGGTAAATACAGTTACGCTGCCGATCAGTCGACGATGCCTTGACCCTGTTGCTCCTCATCCAAGTTCCATGCCTTACCACCTTCCAGGACTACTTCTCACAGACACACAGTTGACATGGGAATAGACAAAATGGACACAAAGCAACTACACATGATCCAGCTGCATTTTTTCTTCTTGCAACTGTGACCACGTGCCCATTTCCTCATTTCATATTGGAATTTTTACAGTTTATTTTGGAATCCTTTCAGTGAACAAAAAATATATTCTATGTGATTGCCATAAATTACAGCTTTGAAACAGGGCTTACATTATGTGTATGTCACCATCTTTCCAAAGGTTTTCAATTTACCCCTGCTCCTAACATCGTCAATTTTCATTTATAACCGAACTACTGGAAAAAGACGATCAACTTCATGAACATTCAACATGCCCAGTAATAAGTAAGTAGAGAGCGAATTAGACGGAAAAGGCCTCTGCTCTCTTTCCTTCTCTCTCCAGGTTCTTTTCGGTTGTTGGCTCTCAGATACGGGTAAAAGAGGCAGTGATAGACTAAAGTTGTCACTCCCTAAGAGGAGCCATGACTTTTGAATATTCCCCCCATTACTCCATCACTCTAATGAAAACACCAGAGATACCTGGGCTAGAATGAAATGCACACCTCAGAATGCGGTGAAATCTTTATCCATCACACAGCCTCCTTTCACTTGGCCATAAATGTGTCTCATGTGGCTGCACACAACGCCGCATCCCAGGCCATTGACTATGCATATGGAGGAAATATGCTAGATAAAAACCCCATTGTCCTTCTGGGGAATATACCATGAGGTTGAAGTAAGGACTGCAGTTAGTGAAATGTCAGTGGAATGCTAAGACAAGTTACCTCATACTGTTTGAGGTCAAGGACTTTGAAACACAGTAAAAGCATAATCACATGATATCTGGTTATCATCTTTAATTTAGGTTTAAGCAGCAGCTTCAAAACGTTCAAGGTGGACAACATGGACAAACAAATAAATTCCTGCAGCGCTGACACAAACTTTAAACTGATTATGGAGGATATGTTAACTTTGAGTTGAGGAAATGAGCCTCTGGGTATATATTAATTTGTTGTTGGTCAACTGTTAATGAACATTTGGCTGCAGGGAATTCTGTTTTCCAGGGTAAATGACATTTGTAGCGAATCAATCAAAACTGTAGAGGGCTACAGCAGGACAGCAATTAGTGTTTAATTCGGCCTGAAAAGTCCCAGCTGTTTTAGATCTAATCCCAGTTTTTTGACATTCACTTAAACACTTGACTGTGATGCCTTTGTCCATTTAGGCCTCGGGGAAGGTCAAGTGTGTTCATTCACTCCGCCTCTATTTCTTAGTTTCTGCAGTTTGCCATTAGCTCACAGAAAACAGCACCTGTGATTGTACATTCTAAAAAGCCAAGAAACAAGGGCAACTGTTAGCATAGTTTGGAAAAGCACCCTTTTCAATTTAACTCAAGGTTCACGTTTTACTATGAATACTTTGTTTTCAAGTGTTACATGCTTGTACTGTATTAATGTGGTTTAAAGAGTGAAACTGTGACTAAATATGAATTTAACAACCCATTGGAAAACTGTTGTAGCTTTTCTGATACAGGCTTTACCTCATTTATTGAACTTGCAGCTAACTCTGCGTCGTTTTCAACGCTGAGCCAGTCAGCAATAGCCTTTTGATATCTGATATATATCAGTTCCCCCTGAACAAGTATGTTAATATGCAGTAACGGTCCCGTGACACACTGAAAGCCAACTCTAAAAGGCAGAGTGGCATTAGGGCTGTATTTATTTGCTGTGTGATATTGTTGTGGTTATTTTTATGGGTTGTTTAAGGACTGGAGTTAAGATATTAGATGTTACACTACCGCTGTAAATGCTCTGCACTCAGGCTGTTAATAAATTGTAATAATACACAGATGAAGTAGAAGTAAAAAGAGTTACAAAGGTCAATATCTTATAGAATCACGAAATACCCATGTGTCAGTTAAATTATTCTTCTTTGATAGTTCACATAATAAAGAATGATAAATAAAGACATTTTTAATGACATTATTTTACTATCATTAGGCAAATAAATCAGCAAATCAGATATCACAGGCTAATACATTAAACAAAGTAAATACACTGTGTGAAAATGTTCATCATTATATGGGCAGATCTCTCATATCATGGTACAATCAGCACATTTACATTAATTCAATTCAATTCAATTCAATTTTATTTATATAGCGCCATTTTACAACAAAAGTTATCTCAAGGCACTTTAC